>JAWNLN010000066.1:9457500-9802500 GCA_035042305.1 Drosophila glabriapex
TTGCACAAATAGCTAAATTTATTCAAGACTTAATTAATTAAATTGTCTTTTGGCCAAGTGCGGCTACATATAGGGCAAATTGTGAAAAGCCTTTCAGCAACACACTCAAAACGAGTATTGAGCATTGAGCATTGAGCACTGGTGATTATCTTCAGCAAAGGCTAATTGATGTGCTAATTTAAGTGTATGTGCATCTTATTTAGTAGAGGAAAATGCGTTGCAAAGTGCACAAAAAAATGGTGGCATCCTAACTGACTGTTTGGATATGGAGATGGAAAAGCAAACGCAGCAAACGTTTTGTTTGCTTGCCTTGCCGTTTGTCAAACGGCATTCATACACTCAATTCAAAAATTCATTCAATTCAATTGAAAAATGGCGTTGAATATTTGACGTATGGCATGGAAAGCGAGTGGGCGGGGTGATTAAGGGACACATCAGCTGTCACTGGCAGACAGTGTCGGGCATCGCTGGGTGTTGGGCGTCCGTCCCCGAGGGAGTTGGGCGTCGTTGGGCATCGTTGTCAAGCGTCTACAAAACGTTCTCGTTGGTGGCCAGCAAAGCGTTAAAAATTACTGTCATAAATTAATGAGCGACGCCCGATTAAGTGACGCATCGAAATTGAATTGAATTTCGCTGAATTTCGCTGAATTTCGCTGAATTGCGCTCATTATTCATTTACAGATGCTTTGGCAGCTTCTCGACTTCTGTGATTCCTTTGCTGCTGCTGACCTCTTTAATTGCGTATAAAAAGTGCACTGCACTGTTTAAAAAGTATATAAAAAAGGTCATATCATCGACACTCTCCACAAATAAAGGCTGCCACCCAATAACCTGCGTGCAGCTTCCTTGCATCAGCAAATACTCGATCCCAAATCTCGAATCTAGGCATGAGCGTGACAATAATACAAATCAGTAGATTGCGTTGCCGTCGTCGATGTCGATGTCGATGTCGATTTGGAATTGTTGCTGGTGTATTGGTTTGGAGTCGGTGTCATCGGTGTCATCGTCAGCGTCGACATCAACGTTGCCATTTAACGTAATGCATCATGCGGCGACAGCGTAAAACGTTTTGAATCTTGGATTACGAGGCAAGCAATGGAGCCGGAAGCGCACACAGACACGCCAACATAGACACAGAGAGAGAGTGACAGAGAGAGAGAGAGAGAGAGAGAGAGAGAGAGAAAGAGACGGAGAGGCTGCAAGTCCAGGTGCCGCTGAAATAATGCGAAGAAGAATGACTGCGAAGACGTGCCGTTCGTGAAAACAAAGCGTGTAATTGCAATGCCAGCTGCCGAAACATTTTAACAGCTAATTAAGGATCCGTGGCCAGTTCAGGCAATGGTAAATGGTATAGACAGAAAGCAACAACCAGAACAACAAAAAGTATGTCTAAATCGCGTTGGCCTAGAATTACAAATAGGCATTTTAGTGGGTCAGTAATTTTGTCTGGACAGCGAAGAGATATTTGTACATAAACCATACATGTGTATATAGGTAAGATGTCAATAGCTGTCTGTGCCCAGAATTAAATGAAACTTTCCTAATTAAATGGGAAACAATTTGAGACACGGCTTGTCCCATTGCTTCATTATAAATTTAAAATTAAATACCTTTCCGTTCTTGGCATTTAAAGTTTTCAAGTGCCTAGAAATGCACATGCATCACCTCCAACTTCAAAACTATATTATATTGAAGGTAGCTCTTAGGTGTACTTTAGTTTAATTTAATTTTTTAATTTGGTGACCGTGATGATCGTTTTTGTTCACATTTCGAGCGTTGAAAGTTTCGCTGAATGTGTGCAGCAAGCAATTGCAGCATTTGCAGTTGCAGCAGTTGCAGCAGTTGCAGCACATTGTTCAAACGCCAAAGAGGCCCAGAGCAATCTTAGAGAGTGTCCCTTAAGCGGCTGCGTTTCCTTTTGGCCGCCTTTGACAGGTGGGCCATGCATGTTTTGAGTAATTAAATTCGAAATGCTCGACACTGCCTTCAAAGGAGGCAGTGTCACAAAAGCCTCGGTCGAACAACACGAATGTAACGAGATACGCAAATCGCCGAAAGTATGCCACAAAGTTCAATGGTGACCAGGAGTCAACGTGGAAAACAATGCATTATGGCAATATTCCACATTGTGCGCTCTGCTGAATGCTGTGAAAGCGAATAAACAAGCGCACGTATGCCGGAAAACGTGTTCATTTCCGGCGTCCGTATCGTCGGGGCCCCATTGAGCCGTTGGGAAACAATGGGCGACACAAGGAAATGCAACAAAAATATTTGTTGAACAATGATTAACATTGCAAAGATAAGATGCAGGTTTTCAATTCATTGATGCAAACCTAATATGAGAAATTCTTTGGCTACAAATTTCATAAATATTTTTCCATATTTGTTGGGCATAATTCGTTGCTCAACGGATTTAATGACAGCTATTAAATTACGCTACAAGAATATAAAATATCACGTTTGCCACCTGATCAGTTAATGATTTACGATTAGCTGAATGTTAATTTTTATTAGCATTGAGTTTTTAAAGCGAATTTAGGTTATCTGCCCACAGTGCAGGACGGTGCAGGGGCAACAGCACAACCATCGTCATCACCTGCCGTGACTGTGATGGTAAATCGAGACCCCAAAGCGTTGCCGCAGCGAGTATGCCGATGGGATCTCTCCCACCTTCTCTCTCTCTCTCCCCCTCTCTCTCACTCTTGTCGTTTCTCTCTTACTAGCATTATGTGCTATGTGGCTGCCTTCACAGATACACAAGGACTGTCGACATCATAATGGAAAAGGCAAACAAACTCTCGTAGGCGATACATTCTGAAGAATGCAGAATGCAGCACTCTTTCAGCATGCGGCATGCTGGCATGTGGCAACAAGTTTCCAGCCATGGCAATAGTAACATGCAGCACACAATACATATTACATGTTTAGAGAAGCATATTTATACTATTGCACATGACTTAACCCATTTAAAACCAAGACCCCGCCTAGGGGGTCAAATAAATATGGCCAAGTGATATCGTAATTTGACATTTTATGAGTTGTCGAGTCTTACTTTTGGTGGCAGATTCTTCACATGAGGAAGATATGTATTTAAGCAAAAATCCTGATTGGCTTATCTAGTTGTATGTATATGTTTAGATACATATCTAAACATTCGCCGAGCTATGTTTGATAAGGCACCAAAAATGTCATATAATTGACTGAGCCATCTTATTTTAATTTACCAAAGTTAAACAAATTTACGTTCATTTGCCAAAACTTTCTTGACTGCCAAAATTGTGTAATGCGAGTTTTGTGAGCTTGCCCTGAAATCCGAATGAAAAACATTTGAAAAGTGAATTGTTAGATATTGTTTTAAATATAAGCTTATATAGTCGGACAAGTCAATATTTATGTATACCATACAGAAAAAAGACAATGAGATTGTTGTGTCTTACATAACCATGGAATTCGCTTCTCGCTTCGCAAATTATTTGTAAAAGTCTCCTACCGCCGAAGTATGATTTTATAGTCGAGCATTACGCGACTACAATATCTGTGAAGAGTGTTTGCTTAACTTTTTCGGCACCAGACGGCATTTATTCCTCCTGGCCTTAATGCGAACGTCAGACGTCGGCATCTGGCACCTTATGATTTAATAAAGTTGCAAGTGTGTGCGCATCCTTCTGTGAGTGTCGCAGCTCCACATCCACATCATCAAGGAGACGCAGCATAGCCGAGCATGCTGCCCTGTTACCCGGCTTCTTTTCAGCCAGCCATATTAACTGGCTCCGGCGCATGTTGTCGCTGAAAGTTGTCTACGGCACTGTTGTCGTCATCATCGGCGTCGTCGTCGTCGTCGTCGTCGTCGTTGGCGGGTCATATTAAATTGTGTTAAAACACTTGCGCCACACCATACAAGGCACACACACACACGCACACACACACACACACACATACACTTTCATATCCCCCTCCTCCCCTCTGCTCACATACATGTTACATATATATTCATCAGGCATCTCTGCCTGTGCAATGACGCGTATGTGTTTGCCATGTAACTCGTTTTTTTGTCTGCACACTCTGCGCTGCATTCCTTGGTTTATTTTAGCTTTTTATTTTTTTACTATATTTTATATTTTCGGTGTTTTGCGTTTAATTTCCGGTGAATTAAAACGTATGCCAACGTTTTGTAAACGGCAGCAGTTTAATGTTTTTAACTAATTTAAGCAACAAACAAACAAATAAAATATATACAAATATATTCAATTTTTTTGTGGTTTTGCTGCCGCTCTCTGGAGTCACAAATGTATATTTCCTGGTTATTCACCTATACCAGTTGTAATAGCTTTTTTTTTGTGTTGCTGTTATTGGCATACAACGACAAATAAATGCTTTAATTCATTTCGAGCGACAACTTGTCGTTCCAGCGGGAGTAGTAGTGCCAATAGTCGCAGTAGTAGTCGTAATAGTATAAAAGTGTTTGAGCTGGCGGGAGACAAAATGGGAGATGGGGAGAAGGAGGACTTCAGACCGAGGTACACATCGCTTCATAATTAAAAGCTGCACTCCGAAATTTTTCAATAACAGCCATAAATCAGGCATATGGATGCCAAGGGAGCTTCGCTATACATAAATAACTTTCCGTTCACACAAACACACACTCGACACACACACACACAGACAGGCAGGAGTACAAGCACGAACACACAAGCTAATTGCAATAGCTTTTCATGTGTATGTAGTGGGTATGTGTGTTTATGAACGTATGTATCTGGTTCGCGACACGAATCCCGAGTCTCGTCTCCAGCACAGCCCCATCGATGACCTAGTCGAGCGTGAAACGCCCCAATTGCCTCCTCATTAGTCACGCCAGAGATCTTGCAAGCGTTTAAAGTTGCCTCGTTCGGATTTTGATACAACAACAAGTGCAAGCACTTAATTTTCATGGGCAATCTGGCTTAGGTTGTCGCTCTCCGAGTAAGACCAAAACCCGAGACAAGCATTTAACAATATATTTTCAGCACATATTTTGTATTGTTGCGAATATCATAATATTTATAGGAAAATAATCGCTTCCCCTTTTCTTTGCATTCGAAACTAACAAGAAACAACAGCCCGCTTTCTTCGGCATTTCAAAGACATGTAGATATAATGAAGATGGGCGAAATTTTAATCACTGTTTGTTTTTAATTATGTACACATTTGAATTTTGTGTATATTGTGTGGGATTTGATGACTATGAACAATATGAACTGAAATCGCACTTTTAAAAATTAGAATACGACTTTGAATTGCTAGGTTTGTCCACAATATCTGTTAAATCAAATTAGCTCTACTTCCAAAAAAAAACTTTCGGTAATTCGATCCGAACGGAGAAGAGACCGATACCGCTTTATCAATTTGTAATACAATAAGAAATTGTTTTTGATAAGGTTTCTTTTAGTCGAATAAGGATTGGATGCAGCTAAAGCTATTGAAAATACTAAGGGACAAATATATACAAAAGGAGATAACTTCAATGCGATTGTAGTGAACTTTGAAGAAATACAGCTTGACCTGGCATTCAACTAGATCCAGCTCGCTTCCAGACTCCAACTACAACTCCAACTCCAAATTGCATTATATTATAACAAGTAACAACACAAATGTGTTTTCAACGCAATTCTCTTATTCGCTTAGCATACAGCCAACAACAACAAAAAAAAATAACAAAAAAACTAAAACTGCTAAAGAACTTGTGCTACAAAAGGAAGGAAGGAGGAGGGAGGAGGGAGATTCAATGAAATGTCACACCATACTTTTTATATTTCTGTGTCTCTCCTGAACTTCAGGATTTATATAGCAATTTGCCAAGTTATATTGTAAATGTAATAAATTGTCTCACGCTAACTTGAATTATGTGTGTTTTGCTCACGGTGTACTGCGCTGTCTATGTGTGAATGTGTTTCTCTCTCTCTCTCTCTCTCTCTCTCTCTCTCTTTCTCTCTCTCTCAATGTGTGTGCGTGTATGAGTATTCTACTTCTGGCTCTGCTTCGGCTTCGGCTTTTGCTCCGTTTACATTTGGCGAGAAGGCACAATTATTATCCAACGTCCGTGGTGGCACTTCCTGCCCACTAAAGCGCCGTGGCGCAACTTTTAAATAAACTTTCATAATTTTGCATACTTGAGATAACAAATTGCATGCTGCAAGTCACTTCCTCAGCCCGTTGCACCCTCCCTGCACGAAGTGCTGGCTCTCCAAGTGCTCTCATTGGTACTGGTAAACTTTTAAATTAGATTGTTTTCTTGGACGTTTGCCGCCTATTTTCGGCGTCGACCCCTGGAATCTGATGCATGCAACAGGATGTGAGAGCTGATAATTATTAAAATCTAGCATCTATCGCTGCTAACTTGGTCAAACTTACAGATCAAAACAATTAGCTAATATGCCTATATATTCCTTACTTGCATTTTATTATATTTACAAGTGAATTTTGGCTAATTAACCTGGCAAAATGACAAGCCCAGCATATTTTTGCATTAAATTTGCATTTGTATGTGGCGAAGTCAGCTTGAGTCTATGTCTGGGATATTTATTGTTTATGCATTTCAAATTTGATGTCTGTACTCTTTGATAAGACTTTGCATTCATTAAACTGATGGCCTTAGGAAATGGACTGCTTTTCAGTCCACTATCCCAAAATTGACAACTTTGATGGAAACCACAGCAGAAAGTGGCAACGAAATGGGCTCAAGCGTCATCGAATTGACTGTCAATAAGTTGGCTATGTCAGTGGAGAGAGGCAAAGAGGGGTATGTTGAAGAGTGGAGACGAAAATACGAGCCCTGTGCATATGTCTTAATATTTGATTCAAGTGCGGGGCGCCGTATTTGGCAACAGAATCTCTCTAGGAGGAGCCGCCTCCCAACCGACCAGCTTTATTCTGCTGCTCACTGTTGTTGTTAGTGTTTGAAATAAACTCTAATGAGTTTTCTGCTTTTCAGACACAAAAACCACTTAACCGGCACATATGCATGAAGCTGCTGCAGCAGTAACTTTAGCTGGCAAGAGCCAACAAATTTTTGGACGGCCAAAACCAGGAGCAAAGTCTGACAGCTGCATGCTCGTATATAAATACATACATATATATTATATATATATTTATATATATGTGTGTATGCAAACAGACTTACTCAGCACATTCACTCACACAAACATACACACATATTTAATATATATATATTTATCTATGTATATCTGTATGTGGTACACCATGCAAAAAAATAAAATGTTTTTCAAATTTTGAGCGCTTGTAAAATTTCAAGCCAAGGCCTTTAACTACGACGAGGACCAGAAGCAGGACCAGAGCCAGAAGGTGGAGTTGGAGTTGGGTGCTCCAGACCGACATTTATAGCCGGTAAATTTTTCGCTTAGTGGTAACCAATCAACTGTGGCATGGCGAGGCATTGGCTCATGGTGCTGTCTGGTCTTTCGGTTCTGGCTCTGGTTCTGGTTCTGGTCCTGGTCCCGGTCCTGGTCCGGTCTTTTCTTGAAATATTAATCTAGTCGCTGTCGCTTCGGTTGCTCGCCCTTCATTTAAGCCAGCAAATTTAATTTTTGACTTTGATAACTTGTCGAATATGTAATGCATTCACATTTTGGCATTGTCCTGCTGGCTGCCGGCTTCTGCGTTTGAATGTTTGCGGTGTCATAAAATGACCAGTTCTCACTCGTTACCAAAAAATGTTATTGTACAAAGCATTGTCAAAGTTTTATAACTGACCAGCTAGTGAATTTTAACCATCTTTCGTTTAATTACCTCGCTGGACAAACAGGAATATAACTCTTTTTTTGTCTGCCCACGCATACCCTGTAGGTCAGTCGGCTACTTGGGTGTTATCGACCTAGCTGATGACTATATTACACATAGACTCTTAAAAATGGTTTTTAAAACTGTACAAATATATATAGGCTGATGTTAAGAAACATGATGTTTTCATAACATTTGCTTAGTTTTTAAAAAAAACTGTAATTTTCAGTTGACCGAGAAGTAAAACCATTGCCCATATATACAAGATATTTAATATTGATATCTTGAGCCACAAAAAGCTGGTTTCGAGTCTGTTACTCTGTTATTTACCTTTTGTTCCTATCAGAGCATTGAGATATTTTTATCAATAAATCTGGGAAACAATTAATAAACAAGAACCACATATTTACCACTTATGTCCGACAATTTTAAAGTAGGGTCACACATATTTCGATGATAAGTTGCTGGTGACATTCTATGTTTTTATACGAGTAGCAGAGTAATCTGCAGTCGTTACCCTCGTTTGCAACGTTCTCACTTGCAAACCTGCTGCTGAGTCGACTTTGGTATGTCTGAAGTCCGTCTGTATGAATAAGCCGACCTCTGACACTAGGCTCTTTGGAATATAATATCTCGTATCTGATTTCAATAAAATACACAGTTGTAAAGATAAAGCCTTTCAATTTATATATATTTGTCTTCCATATTGATCAACTGCATACATTTAATTAGAAATGCAGATTTTGATAACCAAGACATAGTTTTATAATGAAGCAGCGTGTGTGAGCAAGTCTACTATGTATGGGTTCAGGATATCTTCTAGTCGTGTTGCCTCGATTAGAGCATTTCAACATGCTTTTTTTATCTGGTCTGCTCGGAATTACTTTGTGGCCAGAAAAACTGAATGTGGATGCGGCGCAGCTGCCGTTACCATAAAGTAATCAAAAAAGTTCTGCTTTAATATGGCAGCAGTCATCATCGTCAGCGTTGGCGGCAAAACACGCCGGTCAGCTCTGAAGCTCTATTAATGTTAAAGTGAGTGCCAGCGAGCTGGAGCGCAGCTTTAGCAAAGTCGGCAACCTTAGCTTGAACGGCAACCTTGAATGGACAAAAACCCAAAAAAAAATCAAATAAAATTCAATGCAAACTAAGAAATTGTTAAATTTTTTCGTTTTTTTTTTTTGTGATTTGATTGTGTTGCATAACTACCTAAAAAATGCACTTGCGCAAAATCAATTTTCAGTGAACTGTCTGCAATTGTTCTATTTTTGCTCCTGTTGATTTTTCTGTGAGCTTCTAGTAAATTTAAGCAGTTTGGTAATAATCGCACGTATTTTGGACATGTGTCTGTCGCACGAAGTTTGGACATGTGTCTGAAGCCCGCCAATCTCTTGCTAACCTGTGTATGTGTGTGTGTGTGTGTGTGTGTGTGTGTGTTTGTCTGTACTTGACACCTGAACGTGTTCCGATTCAAACCCTTCGCCCAACTGGAAAGCTTGGCACGTTTTTCACTTGTGAAGCGATTTCGATTTGATTGTAATTGCAATTTTAGTTTCGCGCACAGCATCAAATTAATTAAAATTACTTACTGGATTTCATAAAATCAAAAAAGCCATCGACATTCTATGCACCTGATGTGTTTCCCGCTCCTAGTATATTTTAATTTAATGGTGCCCAAAAAAGAAATGCTAACAATTTAATTAAAACTGCGTTGAACAAGCAAAAACAAATTCTCAAAAAAGCTCGCACTCGCACACACACACACACACATACATACACACATACACACACAAGTTGTGGGCTAGTGAGCCATTTAAACAGTACGATGGCCTTCCAAATCATTGCTTTCCACTTCTTTGGCAGTCGCCCATTGGTGACCACCAAGAGTGCAGTGCAAACATATGACTCATACGCCGCGTGTGCTCGCCACAAAGTGAATTTCATTTGGGAATATGACCACTAAATTGTCCAATTTAAAATGTGCAGTGAGCAGGACTGCCAGGTCAAGATTGCGAAAACCCCTCAACGGCCTCTCTGTCAAGAGGCTAAGGCTGCACGAGTTCGTCTCGCACACATTGGTATATATACAGATATATATATGTATTTTCAGGTACTTAATGTATACATACAACTTTTAATGGGGGAGTTATCAGGTTATCGAGTAAAAGTGATTTCGAGCTGACAATTAACAATTTATTTGATTTTATTAAAGATTAAAGGAGACACCTCCGACTCCGTAAAGTGTTTTCCACTCTTGATAAGTCATGTTCGACTCCCTCAGTTTAATGCATACATCCAACTTTTTACTGAAGATAGAACATGGGTTGGGGTTAACCTGATCGGAACACTATATCATATAACTGCTATAGGAACAATCAGTCGACAGATGAGTTTCAAGTGGCAAATGAGTCAACGCTCATCTCGATTTTTAATGATATACGTTTTCTTTTCTTGTGCTTGCATTTGGATACAATACATTTTGCATTTTGGGCCATATCACAGATCATATTCGGTTCCGATTAAATTCAGAGATTGACTGAGAAACTACATTCGGTATATGATCTCTAGCTCGGGATCTATTAGAATATGATGATGGTATTATGTTTAACAGACCTGGGCATTACTGTTTGAGTGATTGGGTCGAATGGGTGCCCTTCTGTTTTTACCATAGGGTTACATAATTCCGTAATGTATTGGCCGGCGCCAAGTGGTACCTCGGTGAGCCTTTTAACTTGTAGCTCGTGTTTCCAGAGCGACTGGAAGGTAAACACAAAACGTAAACAAAGCATACGCCACGTTGGCCGGCTTCAGTGCGAAATTCACCACTTGGTGAATGGTGTTGCGCGTGCAACTTCGTCGGCTTTGGTAGTGTCGAGCAATATTAGGAATAGGAGCAGGCGCCGATGGCAGCTTTCCGAAGCCGGAAGCATCGCCAATGGTCGCAATAATTGGCACACAGCCAACGGCAGTTCGTCGTGTGGCACGAGTATAGCACGAGTGCGCCAAGCGGCACTTTCAAGTCCAGCACGAAGGTGCGCCACGAGGCCGACCTTCACGCGACTCTGGCGACTCGTGCAACTGAGCTCGCTTGCTGTGTGTGTGCTGCCTCGAGTTGCTTCTTTGGCCCAGCCAAGCAACAGTTTTGTTTGGAACGTCAACACATGCGGTCGCAATGAGCCTGTGCGTTTCTACCCAGTCGTGGCAAAGTTTCTGTCGCGTGTGATTTTTTACGTGAGTTTGAGGTGACTTTTGTCGCCAGTGCAGTGTGTTTCGCAAAAATACACTATTTTTGGCTAGTTGTTTTGTTTCCATTTACAAAATACATTTTTTTTTCGGTGCTCTGCAAAACAATTCCGCCAATGACACAAAGCAAATATCATTAAAATTAAAAGGTAAACCATTGAAATTTGTACGGAAATTCTCAAAGCCATACAGAAATCAAATTTGAAATCTGAAACGTACAAGCTAATATTAGGTATATGCCTTGTCATCCAAATTGCAACGACAACCAGCTACAAAAAGAAAATAAAATCGAAAAACGTATCTAATTGTGCGATTGAAATCTTTGGAAATGAAAGGAAAATCAAAAAGTTAAATTAGCGTAATTTGCGCTCATTATAATCAAAAAGGCAAGCTCCCAAGACACACACACAAACACACAGTGACACGCTCTCGAAATATGGAACACAACAGTAACTGTAAACCCACGAATATTGTTTGTGGCTGCGTAATTTTCAATAGGCAACGATTCTCACAATAAGTTACAAAAAAAAGAGAAAGAAAAAAAATTTCAAACGCTAATAGAACATAAAACGAGACATTTTTGGCTAATCGTTTCTGGATTGCATTTTAAATGCCAACATCAAAAGGCGGAAGCGGAAGTGCATTCAATCGCGTTGCTATTCGGCAACAGAAAAATAACGTATATATATAAATTAAGTGACATTAAAATATTTTAAGCCAACAAAGAATGAAGCGATACTTGACATATTGTAAGTTATCTGTAGTAATGCAAATAAATAAAAGCTTGAGAGTAAAATCTAATGGGTGCTAAAGTGATAAAGAATACAATGCTTGGAAAACAATAATTGAAATAATTTTAAAACAATCATATTAATTACATAATTTCTTAAATTTTTTTTTTTCAACATTTCAACAAAGACAATTGTGAATTTTTTTCTTCTGTTTTTAAGCAATGCACTAAGTTGTGCAATGTGTAATTTTAGTTATTCCGCTTATATAAAGAGTAAAAGTGTCTGTGCTCCATTTGTAGTCGATCAGTTTTTGTCGTCGGTGTATCTGGCGTGTGTACACAGTATTGGATTAATTTCCCCACTCACCGCACATAGGAAAAGTTGGGAAGGTTTTTTTTTTAACAGCAAGTGGATTGCAGCTAAAATTTGTTTTCACAATCGCGAGACCGTCCGACCAAACACACCAAAACAGTTTTTGTTTTCTTTGTTTTTTGAGCAGCTTCCGAAATTAAAAGAAAAGCGTGAAATGTTTTGGGCCCAAACGGAAACAGAAACAGAGAAGCAGGTCTGAAATAATATTGCAACAATTTGTTTTCTATTGAAATTTGTGCATTTGTATATTCACTGATAAACATTGATTTTTGATATTCTTACCTGCCTTGCTCATTTGCATATTTAACTTGTCCTTATATTGAAATATACTTTTGCGAATACATTTCAGTAAGCTGGATTACTTTACGTAACACTCATAAGCAGATATACGATTATGCTCGGTACCCATTATGTTAAGATTTTCGATCAGCTTGACAAGCAAAACCAGTCTATCGTCATCTGTCGGTCACTTTGTATGAAAGCGCTCATCTCAGACTGCATTGGTTCTAGAGATGAATGCAAAATATTAGTTATGTTAGCTTTATATAGAATAAGAGATTTTATTAATATGTTTTTGAAACTTTATTAGATTTTATTTTTGCGTATCACGATTTCATTCAATAAAAACCAATTGATTCAAAATCCATTGTGCGTTAAATCAAATCAAATTGTTTCCACATGATTTTCATTAATTGACATAGTGAACTTTGTTGAAAGAATACTAAATCTTTGATATAATTGTTTCAAAAATCTTTCAAATCAAATGTACTATTCAAAAGATTCCATAAGTTCAACAATTAATATTCAATTTATTTCGTTTAAATAAATAAATAAATTAAGTGCGTTTTTCGAATGATGTCAAACTGTCCTAACTTAATTCTTGAGATTAGATTGGCTGGCTTAGGTGTATCTTTTAGATCGTTCTTGTTTTGCATTTTTCAATAGGAAGCTAATAATATTGATTACACAAAGACTCTCACACCCACACACACCCACACACACACACACACTCACACGCACAGCACTCAGCAGGCTTCTCAGTCGTGATATAAAATTTTGGCTTGTAACCGTTGGCAAGCCAACAATCGTGGGTGCCACTCATCTCATATCATCTGCTCTACTTGTGTGTTATCGCTTTTGTTTGTTCCGCAATTAAAAGTCAAGTGGGTAGAGTGTTATTTAATAGATTTAGCATAAGTGCGCATTCGTTAAATATCGCTGAAGCTGTCAATTAAGATTGCTGCAACGTGTTCTCATTATGTCGTCTATAAATGGTTAGACGTACAATAAATCTGCTCAAATGCTTATGGCTGCCATAAAAAGACACCGTAGATCATAAGAAAAAGAAATGGTTTTGAGGTTACAAATCCAAAAATGTTGTACGACAAATCTTAAAATACTACTCTAAAAACTGTTTTACAAATATCATTGAATAAACCCTTTAGCAATCCAACTTCACTGACTATGACTATAGAGCTATAACTTTAATACTTAGCCGGATACAAATATTCGCGAGTACAAATATTATTTTCAATTTTGTTTTGTTTTTTCTTTTTTTATTTTGTTGGCTGTGAATTAAAAATATTTTTACGAATATTTTTGCGAGTTTGTGCGTGGGCATGACAAAAGCATCTGCATTCACAATAAATATATTTATATATATTTATATATATATAAATGTATATATATATATACCAAGTATGGAGAACGAAAACATTGTTGATACCATGACAGCACAGCAGGACCACAGACCATTTGGCATCCAAACTTGGGGCAGCTGTGTGGCTGATTCCCAGAGTCAACGATGGCTTGACGCCGCAACTCGTTCTGTCTGCTGCAGTTGCAACAACCGAGGGGTAAATGTGGTGGCATGTCTATTGGACAGACCAAACAGGTATTGTAATGACAGGGACGCGTTGCTTTAGATGCATTGCATTTCACTAACAATATATAATAAAACAAAAACAAAAATGGTCAGAGATTTTTCAACTAAGACTGCACACAAACAAACAGCAAACAAAAGTTACATTCATCTACTTCATCTACTCGAATCCATTTTAATCGTTGAGGTTTGCGTGTTCTTGACGCAACATTTGCGGCTGTTTATGTTTTTGAGGTCTCATATCGTGGTTAGCCAATTGTTATGCGCACTTTGTTTTATTGCACACACGCACACACATACACACACGCACACTGGGATCAGATTTCGGGCTTTTTGTTGCCGCCGTCGCTAGTTGCGGTGACATTTTGCGTTCGGGTCGCCGTCGTCAAAACCATCGCCATAGCCCATAGGTGTTAATAATTCAATTAGCAGTCGTTTATGTTAACGTTGCGCAAAAACACAAAAAGCAAAAAAAATAATCCAATGTAATGCTCCACGCAACTGTTACCACAAGGAGCCAAAGTTGTGATGCCTGTGCGTGAGCAAATTGTTGTTCTTGTTGTGTAGTGTAGTTTAGTGTGGTATGGTGTGGTGTGGTGTGGTGTGGCGTGGTGTGGTGCGGTGTGGTGTGGTGTGGTATGGTGTGGTGTTTGGTGTGGCAGCAAATGTTTAATGTTTGTTCCGGCCAGTAAACAAATGATTTTGATTGCTCTGTCTAGCACTGAGCAGTATGCTCAGATTACAGCTCGTTTTATGATTGTGCTTGTCATCATCAGACGTAGTTTAAGGTGTACAAAAACAACATATACATACACACATACATACACGCACATCTGAGTGCAGTTACATTTCAGTTGCATGACGGTAAATGGTATTCCTTGCCAATCAAATGCTATGGGACAGAAATGTCATCGCAATCCAATCTTGGGTGAAACAAAAATTATTGTTTTTTGTTCGATTTTTGTCGAAATATACTTTTGAAAACACCAACAAAGTGGAAAACCTGCTTAAGAGAGGAAAATTTTTGATTACCAAAGTAATCTGCTTACATATTTTTGTATTTCGTATGTGTTTTATTTTATAAAGTTAACAAGCTTGAATCTCTTGTAAAAGTGTATATTTGTGCGTGCTTGCATAACTCTTCGAACGGACAGACTTAAAATGCTTGTCTTTCTTGTGGCTTCTGCGCAAAGGCTTTTTAGTACCAATCCTAAACGGACTGCTCGTTTTCTTTTGTTTCTTCCAAGATTTGTCGTTCAACCGTCTGTAAAATCTCTAGAGATTTATGGTATATTCTCTATAGAGATACGATTATATGATTTTCATTTGCTATCAGAAAATATATGTGAAGCATTGCTTATGTATGGGGCAGTCGATTGTCCAGTGTGATATGTTGCTGTTGGATTGTTGTTTGGTTGGCTGTGGCATTATTTATTGTTAGGCAATCTCTTTCTTTTGTTGTGCTCTTAGGAAAATAAAAAATATATATCCTGATTAAGGCAGAAAGTGCAATTGGTCATCGGTTTCTTAATTAGTTTTAAATAAATATTCTTTTGTACGCAGCTGTGCAATGCCCATAGGACTCTGCCCACTTGCACTTGCAGCCCACAGATCCCTGCCCTTTGCTATCGCTGGCAAACTAAATGACATTTATTGTCAGTTTTTGGATCAGTACAATGCGGATGCAGCTGCAAAAATCTGTCTCTGGCCAAATGTCTTTCCATATTT
Source organism: Drosophila glabriapex (assembly GCA_035042305.1). Lineage (NCBI taxonomy): Eukaryota > Metazoa > Arthropoda > Insecta > Diptera > Drosophilidae > Drosophila > Drosophila glabriapex. The sequence goes on from JAWNLN010000066.1 coordinate 9,473,230, forward strand.
TTCATGCACAATTTCAGGAAGGAGTTTGCAGGAATGGCTATGGAAATGGAAGCTCGTTTCAATTCTACATTCTCCTCCCCTCTCATCTCTGGCCACCGACTCCATCCTCCTACGCTGCCTCGGTCACGGTCTCTCTGCCTGCTTTATATATATGTATACTTTACTTGTCTGTATTTATTTATTTACGTGTCCAGAGCCAGACGATGGGCCATATCCAGCTGGTTGCAGCCCGCTCGTCGTCTGGGAAATGAAGAATATTGCACTGGCTGACAAATTTATTTCGTTGCCGTTGCCGTTGGCGGTTTTTTCTTTTTCGTCGGCTTTTTGCAATGTGTCAGCCCTGCCATGCATATTAAAATGTTGAAATACACACATTCACTATGGTATATTCATTATTGAATACTTTTTCGTTACAATTTATAAATATTATAAGCAAAAGTAAATACAATTTATATTTTTACAGCTGCTCAAATCCACAAATTGTTAAAAGTGATCAATTCAACAATTAATTATGTATTTTCAACAGTGTGGCTTTTATTTGGACAGCATACTAACGCTGCAGGCAAATGTGAGCAAGCTCACACTGATATCATAAGTAGACGGGTCCGGTTAGTATTATGTTGTTTGATGGGAGCGAGTTACAGGGCATTTCCTAGTCGGACACTCCCAATTTAAGCCTTCCTGTTTGCAGCATATGCTGTGTTGAGCTGTCGCTTAGTTTCATTCAATTAGAGTACATTTTAGCAGGCAGTTAAAAAGCACTATTTAGCACTATTTTCTTTACCATTAGTATTCCATATTAGCAATAACATATGCATATATTCAAATATTCAAATAAATAAATCATATAACAGTTTGCTTTCGCTTGCTATACATACTTAATGGGTATATTTAAAGTCAAAAAATCAGGCTTGTCTTCGTCTCAAATGTGGTCGCAATTAATACTAGTTGCTGGCTAATGGTCTTATGCACTTAAGTTTGATGCTGATTCACGTCAGCGTCTGGGGTTCAATCTTAAATATATATTTTTTTCCAAATTATCTGTTTCATCTATAAGTAAAGCTGCCAGAGAGACGTTATCAATTATTGTGTAACACAAAAAAAGAACAGCTTAAAGGGAGCTTTGTATTGTGGGTCAAGTTTTGCATTGCTTTATGTCGTCAGTCATTGTGTCTTACATCTGAGCTATTTGGGCTTACTTTAAGTTCAGAATTTGTATTCAAAATATTGCGCACTGGGCCATTTGGTTGGGAAAGCCATTGCGACAATTTGTAAACTAAAGATGAATAAAACATGAAGTGAAAAACACTTTTGCTCTGATGAAAAGGCAGCGCAGCGCGCCAAGCTTTAATGCAGAGCGAGTGTGATGGTATGGTGGAGGTGGGAGGGGGGAGGGGGGGGGGGGGGTGGGGAGCAAGGACATGTGTCCGCGCGTGTGTCTTTTAACAACTGCATGGTAACATAAACAGGATAATAAGGCACTTAAAATGCACTCTTCGCCATAGCCACCGGTGCCGTCTGTCGTTGCTGCTGTTGTTGCCACTGCCACTGCCACTGCTGCTGCTGCTGCTGCTGCTCTTGTTGCTACTGTTGCTGCTCCTATTGCTACTGTTGTCCAATACAATGCCGAGCAGACTGTAGACCCGAGGCCAGCAAAATAGAAAACAACAAATGCCGTTGTTGTAGGCGTGTCAGGACAAACAGCGCTGACGAGAGGCCGACGCAACGAGGACGACAGCGGCAGGCACAGTGGTGAACAAAGCTGCGTAAAGTCGCCGCCACTTATGTCAGAGCAAATCAAGCGTTACACTCAACGTGCGCCACACCGAACCCGATTCCGTTCCACCCAACCACGTCCATCTCGCTTGGAGTTCGGCGCCCGGCACAGTGAGTTCCAAGGTGCTGTCCCCCGACACTGGCTTCAAGTCGTCCGCAATAGTCCTCACTCTTTTAGACATTTGTGTTAAATTACGTTTTATGTCATGTCATGAGCGTAATTGAAAATTTCCATTCTCTCAGACCTTCCACCCGCCCACACACGCACCCAGTTTACAGTTTCATATTGTTTCCCACAGTGCAGTGTGTACGAACCATGTACAACATAATATGCATTTACATTTAGAAGTGCGTTACAAAAATCTTCCTACAGAATATATTTCGCACTCCGTTCAAAGCCAATAACTTTTCAATATAGTTCACCTATATTCCAGCAATAATAATTTAAATTTAATAATCGAATCTTTAATCTGTCAGTCTTTAAATGTTCTTCCATATTTTGACTAAGCAAAGATCTGAGTAAAAAGTTCTTGATTCGAGCAAAGCTACCATATTTTTTTAATGTGCAATTCGTAACAATGTGCAAACTATCCTTAATTTTTTTTTTTTTTTTTTAAAGGACACATTTAATAATACAGTGAAAATAGTTTACCTAGTCAATTAAATTTGAATTATTTTACATAAAGCGGGCTTTGTCCTACGGAGTCCGGAGTGTTGCACAAATTAGAGCGTTACCAGGCAGCTCTAAAGAGTAGCATACGCTTGAACTCTATCTGGGCGCACTTCGCTGGTGCTTTGCAATGGTCGTAACACGCCTCCAGCCTTCATACTTCAGTGCCCAGTGCATGTTGGCCATTGCACCAGCCGAGCTAATTACAAAGAGTAAAAGCACAATTCATTTTGCTTGTGGTTTATGCGCTTTTTTAAGTCCCCTCAGCTAAGGGTGTATAATACGAAAGATCTGCGGGTTGTTTCAACCCCTTGACTCCACAACCCACTGCCTGCTGCCCACATCGTGACGCGTCTTGCAGCGTTATAAAAATGTTTATGGCTGACGTTTGTTCGCATAAACTGCGAGCCTGGCTTCGCCTCTCGGCGGCTACTGTTGCCATTGCTATTGTGATTGCCATTGCGATTGCAAGTCAGGGTAAAAAGGTCACCAAGCCGCGGCCATCGGTGGCACTCTCCTCCATCTGCATTTCACACTTTTCCGCTCTCACTTTCTGCCCCTGCCTCTGCTCGGTCGTCGCCTGACGTGTGTGTACTGGACTGAGTGGACTCCTAACTTTATTGCACAGTATTTGTTAATAGCACTTGCAGTAAATGCATTCCGTCAAAACGAAACGAATTGAAACGCCCCCAAGCGGGTCAGGGCAAAAGAACTAGTTCCTGTTCATGTTCTACACAGCTTTACCCTTTGGCTATAAAGTTGATGTGGCGTATGGAACACGGCGCACATGGATCGCAAATAAACTTGTATATGTATCCACCAGTGACAGCATTTGATGCTGTCGACTTAAATGTTTCTATCACTTAATCTTGTTATTTATGGCAACGGTCGATTTGAACTGTTGGCCTTTGAACTTAAAGGTAGTATGCAAAAAAAAAAACAAAAAAACAAATCATCGATTGTTTCCCAATTAAGTATTAATTATAAACATTTTTGCAGGCTGTCACTTAAAGCTGTACATTCTCTCTCTCTCTTTGCAGTCTTCCGAACACTTTAGCGAAGAAATTCAGATTTCTGCCGGTTGATCGGCCTGTGATGTGCAATTATCTGAAATATCACTGAAGTTTTAGAGAGAAAACTGTTGAAACCGGCTGATGCAATATGGAGCTGCTGCAGTTGCTGTGCTACACATTCCTGTTACTCTTGTCGAGGATGCTAGGTGAGTGCGAGTAAGAGTATAGACTCCTGACATAAACACGGCTTTGATCGTTGAACGCTCAAACGCTTGGGCACTGGGCCCTCGGGCAACGGGGTCAGTGTCAAGCGTGTCAACGATGTGCGAACTGAAAGTGATGAAGCTGAAGATGAGCCCCAACTGACACGCGCCTGCATAATTGGTCGATAACATAAGGAAGTCACGTCCCTTGACATGTTTTCTTAGATGTGTGTCAACCTGTGTGGGAGAAATAAATTAACAAAAATTAAAAGAAAAGTCAATTTAACATTCATAAAGTGCTGACTGTGAAAATCGTTGTCGTACACTAAATTAAACCAATCTAAAATAAAGATATTGAAATAGGTCAAATATAATACAATAATACAATATTAAAAATATCAAAATAAAAAAGACTCCCAAAGTACAGCGAGAAGGGCATACTTATGCAGACGGGAACACACCTACCCACAACGTAATTTAAATATAAATGTAAGGAAACAGACCGATTGTCCCTCAGAGTGTTATATATGTAGTGATTTGATCCGGCGAATCCTTATTTCTTATGTCTTTGAGCAATGCGTCAAGCAATTCGTTCTTATTGGGACTAGAAGCTGATCAGGGGACATCCAACTCGATCTTAATTTTTGCGCAGCGTTCACTGATAATATGCTAAAAAAAAGTATAGGATTTCCGCACCCTGAAAATATGTTTGCTTTTGATGAAGCATTATGGGAGTTCATGATATTTAAACCTGTAATAAATACTTGTGATGGTTAGATTTCGCGAAGAATAGGTAAATGCGAATGTAGAATAGTCAACCATTTCGAGGGAATATTCCAAACTAATCGCACAATGCCCGCCCACTGTTCAGGAGTTAGCTCTATATTGCCTCCGTTAAGTCAACTGGCGAAAAAGCGTTTTGGTCGCAACGACGAGGATGACGCTGCTTTGTTTGCGGCCCACTTTAAGTGCGCCTTTCGATTAAACTAAACATAAATTTTATGGGCGATAAATTAGCCGAGAGTGCCGAGAGCTGCCCAACACCTGGTGTAAGCTCCAGCTCCAGCTCCAGTTCCAGCTGCATCTCCAGCTCCCATCTTCAAATGGATCTCTAAATGCAGAAGTGGCAAAGCGCAGCAAAAAATTGCAATCATGGGCTATACACATGCCCGTATATATTTGAGCATACGTACATGTACATATGTATATTTATACCTAAAAGCGCCGGAAAAAATAAGCTTTATCGCAGCGTTCATTCAGGCTGGCTTTAAGCGATGCTGTTATTATTTTCATTGGTTCTTCGCAACGCTAAACTTGCACTATTTCCCGGAAACAGTCTGCAGCTAGTGGCATAAAACGTTTAAGATAAATAAATAACTATATATTGGAGATCTAGATGTGCAGCTATTTGGAATGATTCGTTATCTATTTTTTGTTCTTTTTTCTTTTTAGAGCACTTGTAGTGCTTGTATGTGGATAAAGCTTCGGCAAGCAAATTGGAGACTAATGAGCGTGAATCGTAAACACTTAACTACCGCCAATTGTGGCGCTCAAGTAAATGCCTAGGCAATAGGAACTGCTGTTCGGTCCTTTTCCACTACTTTTTCAGCATCTGTCCAAAATCCGTATTGGCAACTGAGAGCCCATTCAACTTAACCGGTCACAGCATTTTTACGCTTCGTTTGTTTTCAAACTGATTTCAATCTGTTTTTGCTGTCTTTCAATCTATTCCAACCTTCGTTCGTTCACTTCACTTTGGCTTCATTGTTGCCCAAAAGTCACTGTTATTGTTTTTATTGTTCCTTCCATTCACGTTTTTGTCGCTTACTCAGCCGGTCATCATCATCATTGGAGTTTGCCTTCAAATTGCGCCCAGCATTGATTCGCCAAAAAAAAAAAAAAACACAAAAAAATAAAAAAATAAAAAAATAGAACGAACAATTATCTGTTACGAAGATGGAATACCCTGCCTAACATCTCATAGATCCCTGCCCTACAACAGCGTTTTCTAATATAGTCAATTCTTTATTTTGGCCCCTAATATTTGCATTTCGGCAATACACGAAATTAATGGTTTACTCAATTGAAAGCAAATATATTTATATACTTGGAAAACTTTTTAGAGCGTTCACACATTATCCATTTTTATGAAGATGAATCTCATTTCTTATTTAACATATTCGGAAATTCGGAAAAAATATATTTATAATAATTATAATGAGCTGACTTTAGGGTTACAGTCAATTAGCCTTGACTATAGTATTCAGACCAACTGGTTTTTTTTTCTTTAGTCTAGCAGATACCATGGAAATTAGCAGCCGAATAATCAAGTGCAGTTTTCATTTTCACAATGCCATCAGCGAAAATCGGAAAACAAAGGAAAGCGCAGACAAAGGCGCTCCCTGCTTCGCTCATTTGACTTAGTCTGACCCTCCTTTTGTTGCAGCCTTTCGATGTGGTCACAAATAATTGGCCGGGCGTTTGACGTTTAAATTTTATTGAATGCCAGCTGCAATTGGCAGTTGCGTTCAGCCCTCAGCCCGTTTAATTGTTGGCTCCACGCTGGAAACAAGGGCAAGCAGGCCCTCGGTCAACTAGCAAGTGAACGAAGGAGGTGACCCAATGGAAAAAAAATAACAAGCGGAGCTATGAGAATTATCGAAGCCGAAGAATAAATACCTTGTATATCTAGCAATCTAATATCGATCAATTTAATAGTGAAGACACTCGTATTTTATGCGATTAAAATTCATAACAAAAATCATTCCACACATACAAAAGTTCCAATAACAGTTGCATTACATTTGTGATCTGTGACAAAAGTGTCCCACTCTCTGCGCAAGGGTATTGTAAAGTAGTGCAAAGCATATTCATTGGCCAGCAGCTGCATAATTCATTTGAAATGCCTTTCTGCTGTGCAGAAACTTTCCTAATAAACGAGCACGAGTCGTGAATATTAATTTATTTTCTACTTATGCTTTACTGGCTCTTTTTTTTATGCTTAAAACTTGCCATTCGGTCATTCCGCTAATGTTTTTCTTTAAAGAGATCGAACCATGTATAAGAAATTCTGGTTGTATTACATTGGTCAGCTTCAAACAATGGAAGTTATGGCCCATCGAGCATTACACATGTGTGCATTATTTACGGATCATTTGTGGCTGTCGATGGGCGATGCTAATTTGCCGTTTAAAGTGTTGCAGCATTTTACGCTTAATTTAGCATTGATAATATTACGCATACGCCACCGATTCGAATCGATAACGACGCCTATATCACTGCCTATGCTTATCCCTGAAAACACCAACCAACACCTGTTGTGTGTTTTGTCTTTTACGAGTAATGGCCGTGCCTAAAAGCGGGCCACGCATTTTTAGCTCAAAATACAGCACTAAGCACTTCAGACACACCCAACAACAGCAACAACAAGAGCAACAACAACAGCAACAGCAACAATAACAGGAATATCAATAATCATAACAAAATGTGAGCGTCCAAAGGTGAGGCAGCCTCAAAATGGCTCAAGAAGTCATTGAGGTTGAAAGAACAGGGCGCTACAGTGGCACAAACTATATATTCGTTAGGATTCCATATGACAGCTGGCCCACATCCCGGATCCTTTGGAATATAGTCTTAAATCGCCGGAAACAGAATTAAATTTATATGAAAAATATTATCTTCAATGAAAATCAATATCAAATACATAATGAAAATGTATCCTTTATTTGATCTTAGTTATATTCGATAACTTTTTGTTTATAACTCAAAATATCACAACATGCTATTTTTTCTATAATTAAAATTTGTTAATATATTTAGTAAAATTTTCTTTTTATAAAATTTAAATTTTGTAGTCTAGTAGTTGCCACTGTATGAAGTTTAGAAAAGATCCAAAACAGCGTGCTGCTAAAATTTTATGGTCATGAGCCCCAGAATCCATTTCCTTATATCACCTTGCTGAATGTGCCGCACAGGTGACGGCAAATTGATGCTGTTATTGTCAGGCGCCTGCGTCTCCGTCTCCGTTTCTGTGTCCGTCTCTGTCTCAGTGCTGTCGGTGCCTTTCCATGTCTCTGACATCCTTGTCGTCGTTTCTGATTGTGTTGCTGTTGCTGTTGCTGTTGTTACTGTTGTTGCTTGGGTGCCAAAATGCCAAACGCTGTCAACTGTCATCGCTTAACTTCTGTCGGCCCAAACCCCCCCTCCCCGCGCCTCCCATACGAGTTCCCGCTCCAACGTTGAGTGGCTGCTGTCATGTCAGGCGACCATAATCATTGGCGTTCATACATAATGGACTCATTGATATTCGCAGCAAGGCAACAAAAGCTGTAACGAAGCAACAAAAGCCAAGTGGCTTTGACTTTTTCGTCGTCTTTCGTCTGTCGGCAGTCGGCAGTCGGCAGTCGGCAGTCGACAGTCGGCTGACGGCTGTCGGTTGTCGACTGGCGTACGGCTTACAGTTGACCCGCAGCCTGAACTGGCCCGCTTATTGTCCTCGTCCGCATTGGGGTCATAACAGTAATTGCCAACAAAACGAGTGATTAACCTGACAATACACATACAAGTTCACGCACAAAGCGCACAACAGTGCAACACTGGCCATCGACAACGCCCACATTCCATTTGCCATTTGACCTTGTCTCACTGTCGCCAGTCCTCAGCTTTCCGTTCTCAGCTCCGAGTTTTGACTTCTTGGCAGTCCATGATGTGTGCCCAGCCAGTCCATGCAGTTGGCATTTGCCATTGTTGGCTTCGAAAGGCATTGATGGCGAGCTTTAAGCAATGGCCTTGCAGCAAGTAGATAGCGTACCCATTGACTGACTTCGATTGAGATCGAAATGCTGTCTCAATTAGCTGCCGATGGGTAAATTGTGCCTTAGAATAGATCGTGACATGCTTGTCCAACTTGTTGAGGGGGACTCCTAAAGAGGGGTTTGCGAAAATACACATAATTGGAGCAAAATCGTTGCAAAGCTGTTGTGTTTTTATCTGCTCTACTTTATATTTTTTTTATTGGATGCATGTCATAAACACGACATGCAAAATCGAATTTTTATCTAATATTATTTTATATTTTTTTGTAATTCGACTTATCTTGAAGCCTCTTCACAAAAAAGTAATCAACAATATCGAATTAATTACAAATTTTGAATGACCTGCATGAGTTTTCCCATATATAAAGTACAACCACTTTATCTATCTATTTATTATCTTCTTCACAAATTAGAAATGTTGATCTAAGACGTTAACACAACATATTATTAGAGCTTTGATTTGTTGTTTAATTGCTGCGACGACCGCGCTTGTAGCGCTAACCACATTCATACATACAACTCCATACATGCTGCACAGTTCGAAAATCATTGGCTAATCACTGGGTTTGGCGCCAAAACGTCGAAAACGTTTGTCTCTCCCCCTCTTGTTCCACTCCACTTATCCCCCTCGTTGTCTCTTCTCTCTGTCCATGTCTGCCAAGCATAATTCGCACAAGTCCTGTTGCCGGCGCAAATGTCAGTAAGGCAACAAGCAAATCACTCAAAGGGGATCAGCATATTAGCGCCTTGTGTTCAACAGAACAAATTACTGAAGATTTTTTCCAATGCCTCACAATGGTCAAGGAATCCAAAGGGTGCTTCGAGCGTTGCTTTAAATCTTAGTGTAAGACAGGAGATATTTTAAGTTTGCTGTGCTTATAGCCTGTACTTGAAATACGTTTCACATAACTTTCATACCATCTTGATATTCTGTACTAATTAAAAAGATGAATCTTGAATGAAGTATAAATATAAATGTACTTTTTAAAATACAGAGATGTGCTGTATTTATAGGTTGTACCTGTTTCAGATATTTACCCGTTTCAAAAGAGAGTATAACATATAAATAAATAATTATATTAGCATAAAATTGGCATAATTTACAGATTTCATGTCGCAGTCACTCACTAAGAGCACACTCCAAATCCATAAGTGAGTAGCTCTAAAATCAGAGAGCATCGATTTCTTGATTTTATTTTGCCAATGAAGCGAAAATAAATGCTAATGGCTCATTTATCATTGCCCCACACACACACACACACACACACACACACGCACACCTTCACAGTCACATGTATGGCGTGTACATGGCGCTAATGGTCGTCGCTAGAGTCTTCGAATTTTCGACCCTGCCAGGCGGGCAGCATTTTCTTGCTTGCAACATGTGTAGCATACTTTTCAGCGCCCACAACTATGTGCAAACAAATAAAAAAAGTGCCCCAACGGTTAATGAAGAATGTGTGTCGAAGGCGGGAATGGCGCTAAGCTTTCGAGCAGCTTCGTCCACGGGTCACAACGGTACACTCACACTTTTGATAATGATTCCAAATAAATTTAAAGCCTTTCGCCACATTTCTTGCGACGCCACTGAATCTTGGAGGTCCCCAGTGTAAGTAATGACTCTACACTAAGAACAAAATATGCCCTAAACCTGAGAACATCGTCGAAAAACGTTCGTCATTTGTTTATAGTTATACAATTTCTGAGTCTTAACACTAAAATTTTCTACAAAATTAATGATAAAGTTTGTGTAATTTTTATGAAAAGAAAATTTCAATCAGATCTTCTATTTTACAGCTGTTTTTCTTTTATGTTTTATACTATATACTCTTCAGTTATTTCAACACAGTATTTTTCTAAGTGTTGTTTTTCGGCATGGTTGTGTTTATTTTGGTATTCGTTTTTGAGACGTCAAATGCATTTTGAATGATTGCCTGGATAGCAATATGAATTGCACAAAATTCAAACCTTATCTAGACAATTATACGCAGAAGTTTCAAGCAGACCTATGAATCTATAGACCTATAAACTATGAAATAAATGGCAATTACTGACATGATGTCAAAAAAGAAAAGCGACTACCGCCGAGGCGCAGGGTTGGTAAAAATTGCCGACAATCAGGAAGAGTGTCAATTGAATTGTGATGTCATTTGCTCAATCACACAAAATCTGCACTTGAAGTGCTATAACTAAATTTATTCCTCGCTGAACACGTTGTGGCGTTCTGCTCCTAATCCTCTTCCGGCTACTGCTCTAGAATTGCCTGGTAATGTTGGCTTCAATTTGCAAGCTCCGGCACATTGCGGCATTGACGCTCACTTTAACTGAAACCAGAATCACTTTGCCCATTGAGTTGAGCTTGCTGGCACTGGCCTGGTGAGTACGGTTGATGATGCTGCACAACTGCTGGTCAAGTTATAAAGTGGACAAAATGCAAAGCAACAACACGCTCAATGCGCATTTAAAATGGCCACATGAAGTGACTGCAGGTATTGGGACTGGCGGCCAAATGCTTCAAAAATGTGCAAAGGAAGCGCTCCAAAGAGACAGTGAGACAGAGAGTGAGATGCAGACAGGCAGGGAGGCAGAGAAGGAGTCAGTGAAAGTAGCATCAGGGAGAAGGCAACAATGTGTAGCGTGCTTAAAGTTTGTGCACCATTTCCACTTAGACTAATTAACTGCGCCGTCACTTGACGCTGTTATCCATGTCGTGGATGCCCGGCACTTGCAATTGCAACTGGGCAGATGGTCAACTGGTCGACTAGTCAACTGGTCAACTGGCCAACTGGTCAACTGGTCAGAGAGTCAGGGAGCTGCAAAGCCGTCAGTGGGATTGTTGCAGTGGTTCTTAGCTCTTGTTGTTGTTGTGGCCATACGGTAATCCGGTCATCCGGTCACTCACTCGCCTGCAATAGCAAGACCGCAGACAGTTAGTCCCAGCAACATCATTAAAACTCTTTGCTAACTTGAGGGAACGTAGTGGAGGATAAATTAATGGCATCCCAAAATGTGTTCGCTTAACTTTTCACTTGCTCTTCCAGTCCTAGTCACTTGGCATCACCAGCAACAGCAACAGCAACGAAAACAGCAACAATATAATAAAAACACCACCAAACAACAAACAGTTTTCGGGACACTTGAAATTTATAGGAAGTGAATATCAGTGCATTTCGGCAAAATGCTAAAGGGCCAAACTTGGCACCGTCATTTAATTGTCGGACTTAAAAAAAGCTCCTTGTTCTTCCTTTCCAAATTGTTTTCAGGATTATCTACACTGAATGGGTTGTATTTTAATTAGAAAGCTGTGATTATATTTATTGTACTATTTCATTATATTTACCATATATGACGAGGCATTCATTTTTAGTTGTAATAATTTCCTATGAGCGCAATGCAAAACTTTGATTTTACTCCTTGCATTAAAGTCTCCGATGTGAGTCTCTCGAATGGACTATTCGCTGTACTTCTACGTTGATTGGCTATTTGATATATGTATATATGTTAAGGTTGGCGACTTAAGTGCCTTTCGTATTGCATGAGCACACACACACACAAACACACACATACACATACACATAAAGAGATGACTGTGAGGTATGGAATTCGATTATATGAAATGTTGCATAGAAAGGGTTATTTCTGATTTACTATCTAGAAATCTGCGATTGGTTTACATCGCAATCAGATCCACACACACACACTCACACAGGCAAACAAAGTTGATAAGAAGTCGCACTGCTATTAAATTGATGCAACGAACCATAACTATCCAGCCATCCAGCTACTCAGTTGACCCGCTGACCAGTTGAGCTATTGAGCAGTTGGCCAAGCAGAGTGTAGACCAGTTCGACAGTTGGTTCTTTTTGGCTGGCTTACAGAACGATGACGGCACGTTCTGCTGCCTTTAAGGAGAATAGGAAATAAAATCAAACGCCTTTGGGCTAGTTGATGGCGTTTCTTCAATTCTACACATGTTTTGCATGCGAAACTTACCGTTTGCTCAGTCAAACAAACACGGCAACGACGACGACAACAAGAACAACAAGAACAAGAACAACAACAACAACAACAACAACAACAACAACAACAACACCAAAATGCAACAACGACAACAACATCAAGTAAACGAACACGAAAACGTACAAGAACAAGAACGATGTTGTCTCGGTTCGTTCGTGCCGGAAGTTAAACATTTTCTCAAGCAAAATGTTTGGCATTTCTACAAAACGTACTTGGCAATTTTATTAGCAAAAGCAAAAGGCAACAACAACAAAAATAACAACAGCAGTTCCCAAAGGAAAACAACAAAAAAAATGTAACTGGTTTTTTCCTTTTGGCTAGCACGCAAAGCAAAACGGCAACAAGGACTGCAACATCGTCAACGTGCAGTCAAAACTTGAAATTTTAATTTAGCCTGCTAACTGCATCCAAAGATAAAGATACAGGCTGTGGAGGTCAGGGCGTTGAAAAGCCGCAAAAGTTATTCAAGCCAAAAACGAAAAGCCCAATACAGAAATTGTTGCACGTGCCACAAGAAAATAGGGAAGGCGTGCCGTGCCACGCAAAGGGTTGCGACAGTCCCTGGCAGGTGGTTAACGGGCTTCTCGGGTTGCTTCTGACAATTTATTTGGACACGCATAAGGCTAGTTGTATGTGTATGTGTGCATGTGTATGGGTATGTGTGTGTATGTGTGTGTGCATGTATGTGCGTTTCAAATGAAATTTACAAGCTTTCATTTGATTTGTTTTGCTCTTATGAAAATTGGCTGCAGCAACAACAATACGCGCAGCAAGAGAAAAATATGCTTGCTGTGAGGTAAACAATTTTACCCAAGCTTTCCAACACTTGCATAGACCATAAGACATCAACTATAAGTAAACATAGAATATAAAACATGTTTAAATCAAACGAGCTTGAATCTTTATTTGATTATCGTATGCAATTCTATTATATCTAAGCCAAATTTAGCTGGGATCAATTCAGCTGGTTTGGAATACTCAGTCAGGTTCTTAAAAGTTAAACTTGCATTTAATAATTGGTTATATGAATTTCAATTGGTTAAAATTGGACAATGATGAAAAGCGAGATCTTGATTGAGTAGAACTAAGGATAAATGGCATCCATAAACTGTCTCTTGCATTTCCAACACACTTGTTACATCAGATGTTCTATACTTTTCGTTATACCCTACATAACTATTTGTAAGGGGTACGGGTTAAGTGACGCCCATTTACAAGGTGGCCCGCCAAGGAGGAACATAGCAAAGTCGCCGGCGGGGCCAATTGGGGACTAGCTGCTAGTCGCGTAGTCTTTCCATCACTCAGAAGGTGCGTCAAATGCGCAGTACAAATCAGTGTCAGTGCGAAATGTGCGCTTAAGCCTGACAATCTCAACTGTTGGGTATTGGGCTTAAAGCTCTCAGCTCTTGGGTCTCAGCCCTCAAGTATCTGGTTTCTCAGATTCTCAAGTGTGAGATAAAGCATCCTCAACGATTTTCAGCATTTGCTGTCGTCTTTTCCAGCTTACTTTTTTGTGTTTATTTGAACTGCAAATAAGGTGCAATTTTCTACTTTTCTACTTTTCTTCTTCCTTCTAATCTGTTTTTCCGTCTAGCGCATTTTTCTGTTTTAACTAAGATTCCCTGCGCTGAGTGAATATATATTATTTTACTATAAAAATGCGTAAAATGAGTTACTGCACTCATAAAATAAAGTCGCCCCATGTATTTGTACTTGATTGGTTGGTCACCATATTATTCAAAAAGTAAATTTCATTCTAAAAACTAGAGTTTGCATTTCCTGATTTAAGGCTGGATGTTTTCTAAAATGTCGAACAAATTAGCCTACACAACCCGTTTACATTATCTTAGAGTACATTTACAAAGCCCGATTTATACAGCATGATGTACTAGTATGAAAGATTTAAAGTTCAGTTAGAACTCATATCTATAAAAATTTAGCTTAAAAGCCAAGGAACATAACATATTTTTGAACACTAGTAAAAGCAGTGTGTGTCTGTCTTTCCTTGATAGTTATCATCCATCAAATTAAGAATAGACATACACAGAAAAAACCCACAGCTACACAGAAATGTGTGAAGGCTATTTTCAAATTGAAATATACTTTGTACATCCGCATTGTTTTGAGAATCGATTTCGATCGAAGTTCAAAAAATAAAAAAATAAGTTTTAATTACATTTAATTTGAACACAAAAACCTCTGTCCAACAAAAATATATTTTGTTTCTTAATTTTAATATAGATATAAAAGCGTCATCATGTAATGTACCACGGCTCCAACATTCTGGATATATATGGTTAGAGAAGCGAGAAAAATAACTTTTGAAGGCACATGTACATGCACTTGTAGTCGTACGAGAATAAAAAGTCCGTCGAAGTTCCCTCGTATCCAGGAGTGTTTGCCTTGTTGCTGGCGTCCTTTTACCCATTGTCCGAATGCACTTAAAGCGCAAATGGAAATCGAAAAGCAAAAAATGGCGACAGGCCGCATAAAATGTTAGTACTGTGTACGTAATTGAAATGGCATTTACCATTAGCCAGTCAGAGGTTGGCCAGCAACATGGGGCAGGTACACGTACAGGGACAGCGGCAGCGGCAGCGACAGGGGCAGCAGCAGTTGGTAGAACTGTGACTGTGACTGTGACTGGAGTCCAAAGGGGCAGATTGTGGGGGGGCAGTTGGTTGTGGGTTCAGTTGTAGTTAGCTGTGATGGTAGCTAATGCCAACAAAGGCGTGGCTGTTCCAGGCATGCAGCCACACGAAACCCAAAACTTAATAAAAATCAAAGAACAAGGTGTGGCAACGTCGAGTCGCCTCGCAGGCAACGTGAGTGTGAATGGTAATGGGAATAGGAATGAGACTGAAACTGACTGCTGGTCACTTGAAAAAGCGTAGCAATAGATGTTAAAAACCAACCAAGGGGAAATGTGGTAGAGACGGTGGCAAGTAATACACAGGTGACGATAGAGGGGGTTGCCCTCCCCCCACCCCCCTCTCTGTGTGACTTGCTACAAAACTAAATGATTGAAAGCTTTCACTTGTTTGCGTTTTTAAGGCATGGCGCACTCGTTTCATGTGTGTGTCTCGCCCCTCGTCCGTCCCTCATGGTCAAAGTTGTCAGTAATTTGCATATAGCTTTGGCTTTCTCTCAGATCGGTTGAGTGCAAAGCGACACAATGAAAACTAATAAACTAAGCAAATCAACTGATGTTAAAAGTCCATCAGTATTAAGGGAGGCAAAAGTACACGAAGAGAAAAATCACGAGTCGTTTTAGTTGAAATCAAAATGATGTGCCCCATTTAGGATGTCTGTTGGCTAGCAGAAGATCCCTCACGCTTGAACTTGAACAACTTCAACAACTAAATAAATTATAGATTAAAAAAATTCTATTTCGATGTTTTTCGCCAAGTGTAGCTTAACAATCGGCTGACTTCTACTCATTTGCTGTGAACCTTCTGATTCCATTTAGGGAAGCGGCTCGTAGGGGCTCCCATGCAATGTCAATTAATTAATTATATAAAAGTATTCTTAAATTATCTCGTTTGCCAGTCTATTGGACAAGCATCCACATTCATTTGATCAAAACTGGGAAAACCATACGCTCACATCTACAATTATTTACACTCATATAGACATTAAATACATTCATTTTCATTTTTGGTTATATTGAGCAGGCGTCTTAAGGGTGAAAAACAATCTTGCTTGAATTAAATCACAAATTGTAAATAATTTGTATGACAGTTTCTTCCGAAATGTTGGGCGTCCAACGTTTCCCGTGGCTGGTTTTCCATTTCCCGTAAAGTTCACGAACAAAGCAGCCCTGTTTTCATGGCCAGGTCCCAGCTCCTCCTCGTCGGTTTGCTGTTGGTTTTATTAGTTGCTGTCGCGCCTTTTACTATTAATTAGAAATGAAATTTTCTTATCATTTCTTGTCGTCCGGACAACAACAGTTTGTCTGCCTTGCCGTCTGCTACAGATGCCAGCTAGCTCACTGGCTGACTGCAGTTTAGAGCCAATAACCTGAAATATTTTGGCGTTAATTGTTTGGGGGGCGGTTATTGTTATTGGGACGGCGTGCTAAGTGTCCCGATCGCTACCTGTGTCCCCCGTTGGCTGCCTTTTCTGTTCATGACTTTCAATTTCAATGGCGCTCACTCACATTTCAATGGGAGGAAGCAGGACCACATCGTCGTCCACTTATTTACAACGCCGGAAATTAATGGTGACACTTTATTGGCGCTCAATTGTCTTCGCCTCCTTTGCTTCTTTTATTCTGCCCTATATCCATTAAATGAATAAATTGGGTATATTAATGATAGACAATGTTTTTTCCTTAACACATAAAACACAATGACGCACAAATCGCCTGTAAATATCGATGTCCCTAATCCGCTCGACATTTCTAAAATTATTAGAAAATATTTTGGTATTGGTTTGGTTATCTATGACTTTATGCAGAGTATCTAGTTCCTTAAACGCCATCAAAAAAGTGAATTTTGTTTGCCCAACAGCATAGTTGATATAAAATATATGTTTTTATGTCGTCGCTTTTAGGCTCGTAATTATTGATTGTGTTTTTTGTGTATGCAGGGTATCTATTTGGCCGAGTAAATCGCTGAAAGTGGTTTTTGGCTGATACTTGTTTGCCACAGTCGTCGTCGTTGTCGTCGTCATCACATACAAAAACACGTTAGCTTGACAGAGCCGCATCCTGTCTCGTGCGTCCCTGTTTGCCTTGAGTCCTGCCGCACCCTGGCTGCCACAACTACAGCAACAAAAATATAAAAAAAAAGGATTGACGTGCGCATTTTAGTCACGCTGTCGTGAGTTTAGCCTTTTGCCATTTTAGCTGATTGTTTTTTCCTCTGTCCCCCGCTGTTGTTGCTGCTGTTATTGTTGTTGCTGCTGTTGTTGTTGTTGTTGCTATTGTTGTAGTTTTGCTTAGGGCACACGCCATGTCACCAGCGCCTCAATGTATGGGTAACATAATATTTTGTTTATGTTTACCCAATTTGATTATATTTATCACTATCACTAACTAAACCAGCCCAAGTTATTTTAGCGCGGCTCACAGTTTGTTTTGGGCGTCATATGCAAATTTACATTATCTATTTTTGTGCGTTTGGTGAAAGTCGTGCACACACACACACACACACACATACATATACGTTTGTGCCTGTACATATATGGCGTACATATATATATATACATCCATCAGCTTCGAAGAGCAAGATCGCTTGAGCTTTATTGTTCAGTTGGGATTGAATCTTTGTAAAACTTGAATATAATACTCGACGAGGATACCGAGTTTTTTGTGTTGGTTTACTTGGAAATGATGTAAGAACGTTTAAGTCCCAATCAAAGGGCTCTTAACGGACTGTGCAAAGTTCAAATCGCAAACTGAGATTGACTTGTTATTGCCATGCACTACTTAAAATTGCCAAGGCTCACACAATCATTTCACAACAATGCTTAAATTCCAGCTGGGCTTGCAATGGCATCTTTGCTTCTGCCACGAAATGGTACATTAAAGGTGAAAGAGAAAGAAGATACGAGAACCACCCAAATCCATTCGAAGCCAGCACGAAAGTATTTTACATACAGGAATGTCCAATCTTTGGCAAAGGCTTACTTGCAATAACCCTGTTTCACCAGAGCATACAAAGCTTAAGACTGCTGCAAGTCAATTGTTAAGATTACGAGACAGATTTTGTCAGCGGAAGAAGCATCATGGTCAAACCCTGGCTATATGAAGAAAATATAGATTAATATATAAATATCACTTAGTTATAAATCTGATTAAGTGAGAGCTAAACTTTTTTGTAGAAAGCAAAATGAATTTTGTTGCACAACTATTCGCTTAAACCTCTCGAACAGCATACAACCAAATACAAAAACTTTTTGGCCAGCAGATGTTGAAATTTTTGTAAACAGCCGTACACAATTGCATACATACAAACAAATAAATTACGTTTAAGCGAAGGGAGCACATCACCTTGCAATAGGTGCCGTCAATTGGGAAATGGGGTCCCGAAAAATGCAGGCCACGCAGCAGTGGATGAAAAATGAAAATGAACTGGGGGGATTTTGGGCAATGCAGTTCAATGGTTATCTACAATGGCATTATAATGAAATTAGTATTGAAGCGTTAGTTAAAGCTACGGCTTTGATGTTTGTGAACGAACATATGAACATGTACATACATACATACATACATTTACATATGTATAGCAACAATTTGTCGGTGAGGACAAGCGGTTGAATCGGCACTCAAAAGTGCGAGCATTTCGCGTTGCAATGACGCGTACATTTTGAAATCCATTTATTTTCATCATTGTCCGTGACTTTGCATAAATGTTTTCATACCCTGCGTACCAAAAGGTACCGAAAGATATCCTTATATGATTTGTAATTGTATATACTTAGTCCAATAGGTCTGTCTGAATAAGCGGTTTGATTTCATTTAGCTTCTTACTGAATATCAATAACATTATATTGATATAATATTGTATTTTCGGCTTAAACTTAAATACAATATACATTTTGGTGTTCTTTAGATATTTGGTACAGGGTAGCGGTCAGTCGAGCATTTTGCTCTAATGTACACATGTTATAATTGTTATTATTGTTGAAAGACCAACAACCCTAAAACTGTTCGCCTTTCGTTGCCTCCGACTTGTGTCAAGTTTTTTTTTTAGCATGTCGGCTGCAGGAATTTGGTTTTCATTTTACTTAATTTTTGTATATTTGAAAATCAATAGAAGGAACTCTCAACGGGAGAATAATTTCATTGAATCACGAAGCTTAAATACACTTTGATTTGAATGCAATTTATTTGTAAATCCCAGAATTAAGAATAGTCAAATTGACTGTGAAGTAGTTGAGTATCAGATACACTTCATCGACACATATTTAAAAGAAAATAACCTTCTGCCTCGCTTATAAAGTAAATTCTGAGCTTTGTAACCGAACTGATGGACTCTCGCTGCATTAGTGGGAAAGGCACGTTGCACTTAGAACTGCACATTGTGCAATGTTGGGCTTTCGAAATGAGCAGCGCTTTTTAATGACTCAACATTTCTTGACTTTGATTTGAATCGCAGCTGGGTCTGGGTCTGGGCAAGCTAAGGGCGTTGGATTTGACCCCGCTTTTTGTCGGTTGTCAAAATAACAAAGTGCTTTTGGCCTTTGGCAACAACAACACCAGCAGTAAGTGCAGCGCCAGCGCTGCCAATGGCAAAACTGTCGATGAATGTTAAAGTTAACAAGTGACGGAAGTAAATTTACTGAGCAAAAAATATTAAAAGGCAAGTAAGCACAAATCATTTCAAGAGCTCTCACCCGCTCTCTCTCTATATATACATATATAAGCTTATATATATTTATAAGATATATGTGCGTGTATTCTCGCCTTAAAAAGGCAATCACAAAAAAAGAGCAATACTTAAGGCAAGCAAAGGGTTGACTCGAAAGCCCTTCAAAGAAACATCTGTCAAAAAAAAAAAAAAAAAATGAAAAAAACTGTTCTGAATGCTGAAAATTAAATACCCTTAAATACACTAATATTTAATTGAATATTCGTAATTTTGGCTTTTCTACATCACTTTTTTAAGTTATATAAAATACTTTTTAGTTTTCCGATGTTTAGAACGTTTTTTGAAGCCAGACCCTCCTCTGTAGGAAACAATAAATAGCGCTTATGCGGGTTGCCTTCTAGAAGGTTTGGGCGAATGGGAATTACGTGTGTACTCCAACATATGGGTTATATTTGTGTGTGAGTGTGGGTGTGTGCGTGCCAACTAAAATTTAATGTAGACAATAATGCAATTCAGTTAGGTATGTTTAAATTGCACATTCATATGTGAATTTTATCTATTTTTTCTTTGAAATATTGTATAACCAGAAAATAACTTTTGCAAATGTGCTTAAAATCTGTGAAAAATGTATCTTATATTTTGTATATATATCTATTATATCTGGCTCACTTGCTAGATTGCAAATATCTTTTCATTTGATGTAGGGTATCTGCTGTCTGCGTTGTATACTGTGCTCGTGTCTAAGTGATCTCTTTGGATACAAACTTACATTGTTATACACATTTATTTACATATGTATTTGTATATGTAAGCCAATTTCGTTATTTATTTCTACTCTGTATAACCCAAGGTAATCATTAATCTCTCTCGCTCTCTACGTTGCTTGCTGTCTTTCTCAATCTCAAACGTTTTCGCAGTTCCTTCTTGGCTGTAGTGTCCAAAGGCAAGCGTAGCTTTAATCTAGTCTCTATACAAATATGTATTACTTTAAGTTCGAGTGTCGCTTATCTGAGTGTGACTGCTGTGCTGCTGCAAATATAAATTGGGTGTGAAATCAATTGACGTTTTGCTTTTGTGTTTACTTTCGTTACAGTTCTGCATGCAGTTAGCTGGGAGGAGTGGTGGACCTACGATGGCATTTCAGGTAAGTTATCGCCTTTAGAAGCTGCCCTGAATTGTACCCAGTTCAAATATTCACTCAATGTTTGTTTGCTTGTCCACGTCGAATGCGCGAATGGGGCAACTTTTTCAGTTGTAATTTTTTACAATCAACTGGCTGCGTGCTCATAAATCCCAGCAACAACAAAGTAAATTTGAATCAAAGCTTACGGCGACAACAAAAATGGCAACAAAATCAACTGCAACGAAAACAATAAAACAATATTTCCTTGTCGGGACTGCGCGACTAGAAGACGGACAATGCACACACACACACATATATATATATATATATATAATATAAACTCTGCTGGTGGTAGACAAATAGAAAACCAACAAAAAACTGTGTTTGTTATTGGATTGAAATGCAATGCATCGCATTTAGCGAAAGCTATACTATGCAATTATTTTTCATTAAATTTACTAATCCCTGTTGCAACGGATATGACAATGTTCTTTTTAATCCAATCAACTTGTTGCGTACACAATAACAATTAAAAACTTAAAGCCGAGTATTTGTCAAACTTGTAGAGTTTAAATTTTCCTTTGGTAATTGTATAACTCTAACGCATAATGCATTATGTATTATGTTATATATGTATACAATATTTCATGCCTTATCAGCATCATCTAATAGTGAACCATCATACACAGATACATTTTGGGCAGATCAGAGATGCCCCCTTCTGTTTGTCCTATATGCAAAGAAATAAATACAAACTTGGCCCAACTACGTAGAGCGGCATGTGGTGCGTCTGCTTGCCACACGAGAGCTGCCGACATCGAATTGCATTTTACACACCTTCGCATGTGCACATATGTATGTATGCGTGTGTTTGCATGTATTATGTACGCAACCAGGAGTCTGCAGCAATGTTTGCATGAAATAACATAGCATACTTTTTGGTGTTTAAAGCAGTTGCAGCGGCAGCGGCAGCAGCCGTTCTCCAGCTGCCGATTCTTTTCCCCTGTCGTTGTTGCGAAACGTTTACAAAAGCGACTCAAACTGCACGCGTGAATTGTACAGTCAAACCAAAAGAAGGTGGAAACGATGACGAAATCTGGTCATGACAAAAACTCGACTTCTTGTAACTTTTTCTATTGTCTGAGTCTAAGTTTGAGTTGGAATCTTGATTGGCAACCGCTGCAATCAAACCCACTTCAGACACTCCGCTCCACACTCACATCTCTGTCCAGCTCACACTTACTCTATGTCTGGGCAAAAAAAAAAAAAATTCATTGTGTCAGAAGTCAACAGGGCAACGTGAATGCATCCTGGGAGATTATGGCTAGACGCCAGTCCTGTCTGCCCGTCCAATCGAAGAAAACGCCAGATAAGTATGTCTACGTTCCCATTCCTGCTCCCGTTCCCCTCGCCTTTACTCTTTCATCCACATCGACCTCTTCGCCTTCAACTGGCTCACTTCGCCGTTCGTTTTAATCTCATTAGAGACAACGGCGATGCCATTTGCACAAGACAAATGCATAAATAAGTTCAAGTGCCTTGAATTGCGAATTGGATTTTACAACCAAGAAGAGCAAGTACGACAGTTACAGTCGGCAGTTCACCGACCACGCAATACTTTGCTCAAATAGATCTATGAAAATTATCACAAAAAATTATCATTTAACCCAGTATCAGTTCCCAGTAACTGCAGATCCGTTTTGTAAGCAACAAGCCGGACGTAACTTTACAAAGCACATCTGAAATATAATACTAAGCTATTAATTATTAGAGTACACGAAAAAAAATATATATATTCAACAGAGCCCCTCCTCCCCTCCCTTGACGGAAAGCTGGAGTGTGAGGAGAATATGTTCAGATGCCAGTGTGTCTGGGCTTCAGTTTAATCGCTACTATTTTTGTTGTTGTTATTTTGGAAACTATTTTCTTGAGTGTGTAAGTACAGGGTATCGCCTGGTTGAACACCGCCTTGAGTCGAGCACTCTTGTTTAAATATGTATTTATGACCAAGTTGGAAAAAATGCGAAAGCATCCAAATTTTAAGAGAGAGAGAGAGATAACAGTAAGAATATTTTGACGAAAATGTTCAACTAAAAAATACCCTGTAAGTGGGAGTTATATATCATATTGCGTTAATGTCTATCTGCCAGTTTGATCCGCTTGGCTGCCGGATATGTGAGAGTGGTAAGCGAGCCCACAATTCAAACTTGAAATGCAATGGGTATTAAAACAAGCGCGCACCTTTAGTGTAAGCCCCTGTAAAGCAGTCGATGGTGTTTTTGTAACACGTGTTGTCAACAAATTGCAACCAAATCCGTGCAAAACTTTGTCTCTCTTTGGCATAAATAAATTTGCATAAGCATGGCATACTACATGAGTGCTATCGCTGCAAAGCGATGCTGGTGTTGAGGCCCGTGTTGATGCCAGAGAGTGCCGTGTGGGATTGCCACTTGCAGTGGGACTGAAATTGGTAAAGCAGCAGCATCAGCACCAGCATCAGTACCAGCATCAGCACCAGCACCAGCACCAGCACCAGCTTCAACTATTGGGATTGGGAATGGGACTGGGAATAAGAACTGCTCTCGGCTACAGTTGCTTGGTCTGCGCTTAAAGCGCGTCTAATGCGGCACAGAGTGCTGCTGCTGCTGCTGAGTCTGCTTGCTTGGAACGTGCCGGTGGCTTAACATGATTTGCACGAGCAGCGAGCCAAATAAATGCAAGTCAAATATATAAGTATGCTTAAGCGATGGCTACGCAGTGCTCTCCGAATGCAGTTCAGTTAGCATAGTATCTCAAACCCGAACAGACTTTCGGCCCCAGCCACTAATGTTGTTAATGGCTGCTAAAATCGTTTGGCAATTGCCTCATTGACTCGACTACAACCCGCAGTTTAATAGACTTAACATGCACTTTGCCTCTCTCTCTCTCTCTCTCTCTCTCTCTCTATCTTTTTCTGCTTGTCTGTCTATATGTCTCTCCCTCTCTCTCTTAATGTTGCTTGAGGTCAACAATCGTTTAAGCGCGAATACGTGGCATATCTTTGATTTTGATTGCGCTTGTCGATATAGCCGCTAAAACATATTGATCCCATCATGCCAGATTACCAATACTCTGTGCTCGGTGCTCGATGCTTGATGCTTGTTGCCCGATGATTTTGAACGTGCAATTTATCACGTTAGTAGGAACACGCATGCAGCTTCTGATACGGTTGCATCAAAGCGTTTTTTATGCATCTAAAGAAAATACCAACACTCAATAAACAACTTAAACAGTTGGTACAGATTTTGAGATACCAATGGGGCTCAACACACAGCAAACGAATACATACACACACACATACTTACATACATACATAAGCATTGCATTGTTATTTTTTACAAAACACGTTTTAAATTGAATTTGGTCAGCATTTCCACGAAATCCATAAAATATTTAAAACAACTCAACCGAAGCTTTCTTTAAGCGTGTAAATCAGCACCAAGAAAATTCGACTACCTGAAGCAGCTTTGTCAATAATTAACCGATTTTTAAAAGCAATGCCTCATGGTGCATTTAAAAATTAAAATTGTTGTTTAAGGAATATATTTTTCGGAAAAACTGTCTGCTTGTACCTGTAAAGCAAACATTAACCTCATTAAATTAGCAAATAGTTCAAGAGCTCCACAAAAAATGATTTTAGTTTTACAGACTATGATAAAACGCATGCTTGCTCAAAATCTATGGAATTCTAAAGTCTTTCTTCTCATATATTCAACAGACAGATATTATATGCATGTAATCAAGACAAGTATATAATTTCTACAAGTCGTTCATCCTGTTTGCATGTGTCGTGTTAACTAAGTAAACCGCATGAAATTAGAGCAATCAATGCGGGCTTCAGACGCAGCTCGGTGTCTGGTGGCCACAAAACAAACAAATCCACACCTCTACTTCTCTTGCTAGCTCCACCGCTAAAATCAAACAAATCCAAAGCCAAACTCTGACCCAAAGCCGAAACCAGAACCAGAACCAACCAGAACCAACCCGAACCCAACCAAAACCCAATAAAACCAACACCTTTGCAGACAAATATTTTAATAGCTTTAGTTAAGAGCAAACTCGCTGGGACGCCTTCGTTTAGCCGTTTAGGTCCACATATACAAGTTTTCATGCCCAAGTTGCCTACCTCTCTCTGTCTGTGTCGGTATCTGTCTCTCTCGGGTACAACCCAGCTGTGGCACATATTTTGCATAGCTTGCGGTCAGCGGTAAAGTCGAGTTGTGGATCAGATAGGACCAATGTGGCACTGGGGCAAGTGCCAGAAATGTATTATATGTTTGTCATGGATGATTATACATTTATCGATGAGTTATATTCCGTGTCAAACAATCAGCTTGACTAGCACACTTCTCTGCTGGATGCAACATCAAGCTATTTAGGTATTCGAATGGATGGACTTAGAAAATGGCTATAATATGAGAAACTGGCCAAGCATCAGTTTAATGCTAGAATTAAGCTTAGTTCCTTAACTGTGATTAACTTCAAATTATATGGATGTGGATGTCAGTTTTTCGATGGATTCACAGCTGACTTCACAACTTCAGCCCAAACTTAATTTATCTGACTCGTTTTTGTGTAATTGCAATGATGTCGCCAGGTCTGTGTGTGTGTGTGTGTATTTTCATATGTTGAATTTATTCATTGTTTAGAAAAGTCTCTGTACAAAATAAGTTGAATGAAAAGATTTGCAAAATACAGCAAACATCTGCTTAAACGGAAACTTGTCAAATGGCAAAAAAATGTAAATGTTATATATGCGTCAAATACAACAATTTGAACTTTTGCTTTTGGCGAACATCCTGTAATGACAGATGGCAATGCTAACTTGGCATCTTTTTCTTAGCTTTTGCTATACGTGACTTATTATACACATGTATATCTCTGTATATTGCATAAAGCACTAAATGATGGCAAAACAGCTTCAGAAATTGAATACGTTATAAGTATAATCAAAATCAGAAAACGTCAACTAAAATCTGGAATCCAGAACCCAGAATCAACTTGTGTTGAGATGCTAAATTCCGCCTGACTCATATGTATTATATATATTGGATTACTTTTCAGCGTAATTTCATCGGATTTGAATACTTGTAAGCAGTTTTTTTAAGGTGGCTTATTTACATTGCTTTGGGTTTTTTTTTATACATTAAATATCCCAAAGACCTCAACAATGCTGAATTCTTGTAACGTTTTGTGAATTATTGCCATTAATTTATTATTGGCTTATCAATTGCATTCCATTCCTTTCGCATTTTGTAAGGAAATATTTCGCCAGCAATTAATTTTGTGTTTGATAATTGAAATTATTGTTTGCAGGTCCCGCCTTTTGGGGTCTCATCAATCCGGAATGGTCACTCTGCAACAAGGGACGTCGACAGTCGCCGGTCAATCTGGAGCCGCAACGTTTGCTATTTGATCCCAATTTGCGTCCCATGCATATTGACAAACACAGGGTAATTTGATTATTATGAGCATGCCTTAAAAGTATTTTGTTTTATTATTTTTTATAGTCCTTGGGTTATTTTCTTACACAAATCCCAATTTTCACATACACAATATTAAGTTACAGTATTTCCTCGACAGATAAGCGGCATCATAAGCAACACGGGTCACAGTGTTATCTTCACAGCCGGCAATGATACGGTGGCCAATTACGATGGCATGCAGACGCCAGTGAATATATCTGGTGGTCCCCTATCTTATCGGTATCGTTTCCATGAGATACACATCCACTACGGACTGAACGATCAATTTGGCTCCGAGCACAGCGTCGAGGGCTACGCATTCCCAGCGGAGGTGAGTTGATAATGAAGCGAATGCTTGCTTGTCCATTTAAATTATTGTAGTAGTTTGCTTTGAGGTGCATTTAGTGAGCCTACATTTAGAATTCGACACTTTGACGTCTGAAATGCTTGGGGACACACCCAACATTTTTTGCGCCTATTTTTGGGAATGTGTCGCCCATCAGATTGTGCGCTCCTCTTCAGCAATTCAATTGTGTGTGTCAGCAGGAAGAGCTGAGGCTGGAGCCGGCAATCTGGATTTATGGCTATGGTTGGGGGCTGGATGGAGTCAGGCGTATGTCAAGTTTTCGAATTTGTTGTCGCCTCGACTTTCGTCTTTATTTCCTTCTGATTCTGCTACATTTGGCTGGAGCCATTGTTATACATACTTGTACTGTAACTTGTTAGCTCGACTGCTCAAATATTTACACAGATAAACGAGCGGAAGTGTATTTGATCAGCAGTTAACGTACTTGCCTAATGCCGATTTGTCGCTGTAGTCTCAACATACCAAGTCTTAAGGTACTCAGTGGCAAAGTGTGCTTTTGCCCGGTTGCCTCAATATTATCATCATCAGAGGGCAGACGGACGGATCCCTTGTGAGTTTCAACAATATGGAGTAACTTGAAGTTTGTCCTTGTGCTGCCAACCATTTATAAATCATTCACACATCTTCTGTTAAATACGAAGTACATGTCTTATATAGTAGTATGCTATATATTATATATATTTGATCTGGAAACAACAAACTATCTATACATGCACATATATGATTTACATTTTTCTAAGGACGAATTCTACATTATACCAAATTCTCGGCCGATAAGTGATGTGCGTTTGTTGATTTCGCCGCGCTGTGGAAATGCCTACAAATATTTTATTGTATTACTTTTACATTGTTTTTTCAGCATCAGGGACATATTCTGGTGTCATGTGGCACAGGCAACGGGCGCAGGCACCGGCACCGGCAACGGCAACGGCAACGGCGACGGCAATGGCAATGGCAACGGGAACTTTCAGTCACATCCAAAATGCAGACATGAACTCAGACACCTTGCCTGTTCGGCTTGTCAGCCACATCGGTTTGTGCTGTTGCTCCTCCTCCAGCTCCTGCTCCTGCTCCTGCTCCTGTTTTGTGCCCCAGTTCTGCCACTCCCACTGGTCTTGTCTGGGATGTCTGATTTATTTAGCCTGGGCACAGTGTATGCACATATGAGCTTTTTCTGGCTGCCTGCTTGGCCTGGAGGCAGCCTCGTATTCTCATTGCTTGTTGTTTGGCAAATATGATTTGGCCCCTCTTTTATTTTTGATGTCAAGTTCAGGGGTATACACGCACAAGCACACACACACACACACACACACACACACACACACACACACACGCACAGACATTTGTTTCGCTCAGTTGATTTGCAAGCAGCTTATTAAAAATATGTAAATACGCGAGCCGAGGCGAAAGATGAAGGGTAAACAACAACAACAACAACAATAACAACAACAACAAAAACAACATCAACAACAACAACAGCAACATCAACAATAGCAACGGGTACGGGAACGGTTGAAAATTAAAATGTTGTGCCATTTTGAGTCGCATTCCGTGGCCTGCTAATTTGACGAGCCATTTGCAGATTCAGATTCAGATTCAGCTCTCAGACATGTGTTCAAGCAGCTGGCACTGATGGTCCTCTTAGTTGGTCTGCTTTGCTTCCCTTTGTGTTAAATGATCATCATTGATTTTACTGCCCAGCCCATAACAGACAATGGCTGCCAGGACCAGTGTGAAGCGAAGAGTTCCATGCCGGCATGTCAACAAATGGCAGCAAATTTCTCTCAGTCATTGTCGTCCTGCTCCTTATTCCTTGCTTCTGCTCCTCTCCCTACTTCTTTTCCTTCTTCTTCTGCTTCTTGTGTATTTTCACAAGCTGGCCCGGTCAAGCTCTTGTGGCCATAATGTGCAGCTGTTGCCAATTTGTAAGTCGCTGCATATGCAGCTTATTTGTCTAATTAGTAAACGCCAATGGTAATTAACTCATATTACAATTCGGTACAATGGAATAGTTTGCCAAACTTGTTGTGAATATTCACAAAATTGAAGGGATGTAATAAAAAAAAATGCTACATATCTGTGTGTAAGCCAATAATAGTGCTCGATGTAAAGTTACCCTTTAATCCATTCTGGTTCTCAGCTTACTTTCGTATTTTGTATACTAAATTCACAATTTCTGTTTATTTATTTTACTTAATCATCTGCTCAACTTGTCAGAAAACTTGCGAGTATTGAACAATGTGCAGATTTTGATAAGCTCGAATATCCAAAGCAATATTTTTATATAAATCAATGTGAAAAACGATCTGTCGAATACTTAATTTTTTGTGAAATATTTATTAATTTTAAATTTCAGCTCTTAAATCTGCATATTAAGCTGATAGTCTTCCAAATTCAAATACATGTTTTGTTTCATTCAGTAAATGGGATTAGAAATCGGTAAAAGGTTTGTATATGGTGTAAATGGTGTATATGGTGTATACCTTCTTCTTTGCATAAGCAAAGCAAATACAAAGCAACAAAAAATGTTTTTGTGTAAGACATAACCGAACACATAACAATCTTTATTAATTATAATACTATAATTATATCAGCTATATTGTTACGATTTGAAACAACTTACAAAATATACATTTAAAATATTACATCATGGAACATTGAGATGAAGTTAATTGAAGTCGTTGTCCACTTCAAGTGATGCTTACAAACTTTAAGTGTCTTTGTCCAACTGTTTCTAGTCGCTTCCACAAATTTATCATGTGTCGATTGGGACAAGCAGCTATTTTGCGAACACGACCAAATTGGTAGCTGTTTTAATGAATTCGTAATTGGCAATTTTAATTAATCCAACGAAAATCCGCACAAGATTACAGCGGACATGTCCGGCTATTCAGTTTGTGCGCCGTTGTCAATTGATACCACAGCCTACCCACCTGTCGTGGGAGTGGCCAGGAGTTGTTTCTATTTCTATTTCGCGTTTGGCATTATGCAAACAAGTTGGTTGTTGTTGTTTGTTATTTGATTTGCTTTATTTGTGTTCGTTGCGGTAATTTAGCACTTGTCTTGTGGCTAAAATTTAATCACTTGACACACTCGACGCACCTCTTCACCGTGCATCCTGTGCCTGCTTGCCTCCTTGCCTCCTTGCCTTCTGTGCCATCTACAGTCTACTGTTTCCCCGTTTTAGTCGTTTAGGCGTTTACTCTTGCCTGCTGCTTAATGGACTCGATGTTCACGTTCGCATCCCCCTTTCCCTCTCGCTCGCCCGTTGCTGCGGTCTCCATCCATCTGCAGCTTCATCCTTTTGCAACGTGGCAACGTTCACAGCCCAAAACGACCGACGTGACCGACGGCTTAGCCATTAATTTACGCGCTAACCATGAGGTACTTAAATATCCAAATGTATCTGTATCTGTGCTCTCCACTTCTACATACATACACACACCCACAAACACCCACAAACACACACACACACACACTAGCATGCTAAATATTTGCTGGTAATGAGGTCGTGCTGTAAATTTATGTTTGATTTGCCGACCAAATTTAAAGTGGTTGTTCAACGCAACTTTCATCGGCTTTAATCATTTTTGTATAGAGTCTAAAATTAAGCATTTTCCAAGCGCATTGGCATGAAAATTTGATTGGAAAATTGACCTTGATGATGCAGCAACGTTTTCATAGTTATGTGCATAAATTCATACATTCGGTGCAAGCTTGTGAGCCTTACAATTATTACATTAATTCGTAAATACAAGAAAATGTGCATATTTACTGCAAAAATCTGGAATTCAAATAGGCCACTTGCCGAACTTGATCAATACTCTGAACAAGTTGCCCGCATTGAGCGGCACTTTAAGCAGCAGCACTTTAATTACCGTATAAGGGAAGTCAACACGTCCATTAAAAATGCCAGCCAGGCAATTTAAGATCTCTGAGCTGCTCATCTTTTCATATGAGCGCATTTTAAAACGACAGCAAAAAGGAACATTTGCTATTTTGCTGCTGCCTTAAGTCTTGATGTTGCTGTTATTGCTCGCAATTGTGCTTCCTGTTTGTGAAGCGCATAATTAGCAGCAAGTGCTTGCGCCATCAGTACTTCAGCGCACATACTCTTCCATATACACACACACACACACACCACACGCACAGACTATGTCCGGTGGCATCTGACAAGTCTAGCACTGCACTGACTGAATTTGTGTATGTGTTGGGGACACAATGTCCCCATGTGCGTTGTTAGGCTAATTTGCTTCATTTGTCTAGAAAACTGACTGACAAGCCTCTAACGCTAACACACACATACACACACACACACACACATAGAAAGAGAGAGAGAGAGAGAGAGAGAGAGAGAGAGTGAGGGGCTAGTGGCTGGATTCATGGCTAGTTGGCAAAGTGTTGACATGAGGCCATGTTTTCATGCCTAGTCCAACCGACCCGTCTTGCATACCAAGAGCGTGTCCGGTCAACGCAACACGAAAGCCAAGCTAAAACCAGCTTAAATAACCAACCAACCCCCCAAAAGATGGTTTAGCATTTGGCTGGTTATATACAGTGGTTGTGGGCACACTCGCTGAAAGTTCAAATACTTTTTTACTCATGAGAAGCCGGCAAATTGAATTTAATTTTTTCAATATTGTACATTTTAAATAATTTGTTTAGTGTGAATTAAATAATATATATAAGCCAAAAAGCAAACTTTTTTTGACGACTAGTATTCTATGATATGAATAAATTGATGTATTTTTATTTTCAATTATTATTTTTCCATTCCAGTGCTTAACAAGCTTAACCTTATTATTTGTGACACTTATCACTAATGCATAGTAAGTTCTATAAAAGTTAAGAAGGTGATAATAATAATATAGACATTATATATTAACAATATATTTCAAAATTAGTCTCAATCAATTTCCTGAATTGCATATGCACATTACATACTATTAATATATTTATTTGCATACTGAGAACATGCGCTTTAGGCTCTTTGGAATATTTGATTTCATTTTGAATTCAATATTGGCAACCACTGTTGTTGAGGCGGTCCAGGGTACCAACCGATTGGCCTAAGCCAAGGCACAGCTTGCAGCTGGATCCGCTGCTCTGGTTATTGGCCATTGCTTTGGCCAGGACAGGACAGGCCAGGGTAGGCTAGGCCAGAATAAAGCAGACAAAAACAAATCAGACCAAAGCAGACCAGACTAGACCAGACCCAGCCTGCAATCCATGCAGTGAAAACATGTGTAATTGATCTGATTAAGTTGCCTTTTCTCTGCGCCTGCCTCTGTCTCTGTGTTTCTGATTGTGTGTTTGCCTGTAACTGTGTGCGTGTATAAGTATTTATGTATGTTTATTTGTGTGTGTGCAAGTGTGCGGTGTGGTAAGAAGCATGCCGAAAGCCTGCTGTGTGTATGGCCTTCTGTTCACAAACAAACTGGTAAACAAACTGGGATTCGAAGTGAGACTGGTCCTCATGACCGCCGGTTAGGGGTTAGAGTTGAGGGGTTAGGGGTTAGGGGTTAGGGTTTAGGGGGAGGATTGGTTGGACCATCCTCTTGTCCAGCTATTTGCTGGTACTTGCTACTGCTATCCGTGTTTATTTGCCACAGCCGCACGCTTTGCTGTTTAATGAAACGAAAATATAACATTTGAGTTTGTGGTAAATATTGCATAATTTTTTACGCACACAATGCTTTTGGAGCAGGGACAGCGAAACATCGGAGTAATGTTTGGGATTCATAATGTTTCAATTTGACTAGCGCCTAATATCAACAACATAACTCTCTTCTTCTTATAGCTTCCATTTACTTGTGTTCAACTATCTGAAGCAGAGCATATTATCATTTTATATTATTATTAAAAAAAGCGAAATTGTGGCGATGTTTCTTCTATCTCGTTGAAAATCAGAATATGAGTTTTGTTTAGCAAATTGCTGTGCGCATTTAATGCCTTCAATCGCAATCCAGGCTGAGAATGTGTGAATTGGATAAATAATTCATTTCAAAACTTACATTGGCACTGGCAATTTGCAAGCTACAGAAGTCTGTGTTATATACTCATACTCAGACAATTTGCTTTGCAATTTGCTCGTCAAAATTTCATTTGCATTTACGGTTGCTGCGTCGTCTTCTCTATTTGCATGCGCTTCTTTGTGGGAGCTCAGCATACAACAACTTTACAAATTTTAATTTAATTTCATTTCTATTTGCCTTTCTGGGCACACATTAAAAAATGAAGCATATACTTCTAACATCTAATGCTTTATTTTTTAGTACTATTTGACATTCTCATATACCCTGCACTTCAGCAAAGTGGGTAGAGTCTCTATTTTGTCAGCATTTCTGAAAATCTACTTACCATTTTTGGAAGGTAATATTATTTACCAAATGTGATATGGAGTTAAACTCGTCGCAGTGTACTTTCGAGTCGGGAAATCTAGAATTGTATATGCTTAATAGATTCTTTTCATTATCGTCGTCCTTTCACTTTACGATGCAAAAAAAATACGAAAGCAGTTTCAAAACATGTCGCATATTCAATCTCAAATATCCATAATAAGTATAAAAATGCCAAATCAGAATATACAGACTTTCTGATACTACATACTAATCAAAATACCTATGCTATGCAAATGAACACGTTCTGAAGACAGTTTGGAAAATATTCGAATAACTTTGCAGTCACCAGTTTTGTCAAAAATGAAAAACCCAGTTTCGATCTCGAGTGTGGAGTGTGTGTGAAATGCGTTACCCTGCCTTAAATAGTTGGTCAACACGTCCACTTCCTCTCAATGTGGGCTAAGGAATAATATTTTTTTTATTCAGGCGCCCGATCCGGTGTTGGGTGTGTGCGTGTTTGTATCTGTGTGAGCAGCATGCAATCGTATTTGTCTGCATTTTGTTTATTGTTGCGATTATTTTGTTGCAATTTATGTGAAACAAGGCGAGTTTTCACCTCTCATCCAACTACTGTTGTCACTTTTGCGACCCACCTGCTCCCACACCACAAGTACTTGGTCCTGTTCCGGCTAGAAACAAAGGGTGGCTGCCTTGCCTGCTGTGCAAACAAGGCGTGCACGTTGTCGGCTCTTTGTATGCATTTCGGCTTAAATTGAGCAACAATAAAGTTGGCCACAAAAACAAATAGAATACAGAGTAACTTGTGTATAGGATACCATCGCACTAAGCCATTTATACATGCATATATGTATCTACATGTATGTTTCTTATAAGCCTTACTTACTCATGTCCTCGCTCTCTCCCTCTCTCTCTCTATCTCTCTCTTTCTCTCTGCTTCTTTCTCGCAGATACAAATTTTCGGCTATAATTCACAGCTATATGCAAATTTCTCAGACGCTCTGAATCGTGCTCAGGGCATTGTTGGAGTCTCCATATTATTACAGGTAAGCTTCTCATAAACTTTAATACAAGCAGCAGCAGCCAGTATTAAATATTTTGCAGCTGGGCGATCTCTCCAATCCGGAACTGAGAATGCTCACTGATCAGCTGGACCGCATTCGTTATGGGGGCGATGAGGTGTTCGTGAAGCGACTCTCCATACGCGGACTAATGCCCGATACGGATCACTACATGACATACGATGGCTCGACAACGGCTCCGGCCTGCCACGAGACCGTCACCTGGGTGGTTCTCAACAAGCCCATCTATATAACAAAGCAACAGGTAAGTCGACCAATTATTTAAATTATAATGCAATGCTTTTCAAAATCGATTCAGTTTGGACCAAGTTATGGCTGTGAAAAGTTTTTACCCAGAGTTGTGAAACACTATTTAATAAACAAGTATTTTCACAAAAGCCAGTTTAAAATAGAGCTTGTTTTCATAAAACGGATATTGGTATATAGTCATTTGGCCAGGACTCTTAACTTGCGAGAGGCAGGTCTAAAGAGTAGCAAAGAAAATTATATTAAAATTTCAACAGGTTATTGGTCGAAACAAATCCTATAAAAAATCATGAGTCCTATATATAAAGTTTCAAGATAAGTCTGTAGAGAAACACACGCTTCAACATCTAAGAAGAATTGCAGATGCTTGAAATTTAAAAAATAGTTCATTTTAATTTCTCAAATTCAGAATTGTCCCCCTTTTTTGTGGTTGCCCCTCGAGTAACCAATTTAAGAGATGGCTACATAATGTTTGCTAATTAGTGAGTAGGTCGGGTCTGGTGTGATGTTGTTTGTTTTATTAGCTAATTTCATTTAAGTTTTAAATTAAGTATCCTCTCGAGCTATAAGACTGACAATAACAACAGAAACAACAGCAACAAAGTGGCAGCAACAATAAATGAAATAAAGCGATGACCACTTTTTTGCTTGCCTGTTTCTGTGAGCAAACAAAAAAGACAGCATACAAAATGTAACGCAAATGTTTATTAAGTGCAGCGCTGTAATAAAGACGC
Organism: Drosophila glabriapex; assembly: GCA_035042305.1. Classification (NCBI taxonomy): domain Eukaryota; kingdom Metazoa; phylum Arthropoda; class Insecta; order Diptera; family Drosophilidae; genus Drosophila; species Drosophila glabriapex. The sequence goes on from JAWNLN010000066.1 coordinate 9,508,457, forward strand.
CAACATGCACGGCCATCAAGCAAGAGGGGGCACCGTGTGGGGATGACTGGGTCTAAAATAAAGCCGGTGGCGTACGTGTAAACAAAGTAAACGGTGAGTGTCGGGTGCATCTACAAACAGCAGCAGGAGTCAAAAGGGTGCAGGAAGGTGCAACAAGAACTGAACTGAGCAGAGCAGAGCAGCACAGAACAGCACAGAACAGCACAGAACAGCAGAGAACAGCCAGCAGCCCAGTCAGACTCATAAAAACTTCAACAAGCGCAATGGCACCCATGAGAGCCCATGGTTACAACTTGTGGCAGCCCGGCAGCTCCCAGACAGCAGCAGCAGCAGCAGCAGCAGCAGCAGCAGTAGCGCCCGCGGATCAGGAATGAAGATAGCTAAAGGAGTGAGGATGAGGAGAAGGCATTGCCAGACAGTGCAACAGCAATGTAATTTAGTGCTGCACGGCTACGCGACTGCACCTTGCGAACAAAACATAATTTACCAAATTAAAGTAACACTACCAAGTGTGCGATGCGCTGCGAAAAAATAGCTATCGAAATAAGGAGGGAGAGAGAGAGAGAGTGAGAGAGAGTGTGAGAGAGAGAGAGAGAGAAAGAGGGAGTTGTGTACGAAACTGAAATTGCAATTAACGTTTTAACATTTTCTCTTGGACGCGGTAATTGAGTAATTGCCTCTAGCTTTATTTGCCACATTAGCGACAGTTGCATCTATATACATCTGCACACACATAAACACATATACACGTATAAAACTGATTGATTGACAGATTGATTGAATGTCGGATAATCGAGTCACGGGCCAACCGGTTGCAGAGGAATAAAGGAAGTTGCTATTTTGATATTATATATTTTGTAAGCCTTTTATTGGTGCCGCAAATATTTCTAGGGACCAAAGTGGAACATAATCAAAGGTATATGATTGAAATTTTTTCTTTGGTTCATTATTAAATGGTTCACATGAATATCTAGTTGGATTATGCATGCTGAAGGACGCATGCTGAAGTCAAGTTTTAGTTAAAAATTAATCAATTAATTAATAAATCAGTGGCCATCGCGTACGGCTGGTCGCCGGATGAGCGAGTTTTCTAAACACATTAGCAATCTTTTTCATTATTTGATTTCAACGCATGAAACGCGGCTTAGATTAAAAATGAATGATAAATTTACAATTTGGCTGTATCTCTACGAAAAGCTAGTAACTCCCTTAAATTGCTTAAATTACTGCAATTAATGCCCAGTTTGTTCGTTAATTAAAGGGAATTAGTGCCATTAATGATTTTGTAACTACTTCTTGTTGGAAAATGAATGTTGCGGGAAGTACTTCTGAGACGGAACTTACAACTATAGCTTACACTACATTCATATGAATGCAGTCTGGTATACCCGCTTTGTATGTATGTATGTATGTATGTATGTATGTATGTTTGTGTGCATGTATGCTGCGGGCCAACAGCTACTCAATGCTGTCTACCCACTTTGGGTCGACACTTTGCACTCTTTTAGTTAACTCCCTCGACACGCTTCCAGCTGGGTGGGCTCCACACATAACTTAATTTCCACTTGAACGGACAACGCCAGGACGAGCAGACGCAAGGACGAAAAGAAGAAACTGTGGGTGGGCGCTGCCTGCTCCGACCGTCGCGTCATTGAAACCGCTTTTGACGGAAGTCAATTGATAAACAGATTGTGTAGATTAAGTGGTATTGACTCGTCGCTTTCGACGTTTCACCCATTCCGATTATTGTTAAGATTCTCCTTTATGTCAGCCCCTACACATAATTTCTCCATACCTCTCTCTGAGTGTGAAAGTTGTTGACTTACTTTTTATTACATTTTTACATTGCGCGTATCTTTGAATCATGCATCCACTCAGTTGAGGCTGCTTGACTGATTGCGATATACCCTGTATGTCGGTCTTAGACAAGCACTTGAACTTTGTATTAAAATGGCTTCAGATATTGAAATAAATAGAAAATTAAATAAAATAGTTAGCAGCATTCATGAACCCTACTAAGATTCTGTTTCCATTTCAAATGGGTATGTGAACTAAAATTGGAAAAAAGTGCTTTTAATTAAGATGGCTGTCTGCATTTCAGAAATTACATTAAATTTTTCATCTGTGTCTATTTTGTTGTTTTCAGTTGCACGCACTGCGACGCCTTATGCAGGGCAGTCCCGACCATCCAAAGGCACCCCTGGGCAACAACTATCGTCCACCACAGCCGCTGCTGCATCGACCCATTCGCACCAACATTGACTTCAAGACAACTAAAACGAACGGCAAGGCCGCTTGCCCCACCATGTACCGCGAGGTCTACTACAAAGGTTAGTGGAAGCCAAGCGAATCATAATCAGCCATATAATTGGTTGTTTTACATACAATTTACATATATATACAAATCGATTATTTGCTGGCTCCCAGACACATCATCGATATAGATCATATCGATTTGATGAGCTTAACGACACTTGACTCAATGTTCTCTCGTTTTATTCCAACACATGCAGCAACGAGTTGGAAACAAAACTAGAAGTCGATGCCAGAACGAGCCGTATACAACTTAAAACGTAAGACGTAAGTAGCGTGTGGCGTGCAACAGGAGCTTCCACTAAACATATATACAGTTATATAGAAAAAGAGCGACAGAGTCACAGCAAGACAAAGACAATGACAGTTAGAGAGTAGGAGAGACGAAATGAAAAAAAAAAAACCCGGCACAGCATGGCCAAATGGCATTTAAAAAACAATACATACATATATAGTACATACAATATACACACTAATATATAAAAAAGAGCCCTCTAAATATTAATTAGAAGTTAATGTGAATATCTTTTTTTTAAGCCTAAAAAGCCTGTGTAAATGTAGAGGTTTTTTTTTTTTTTTTTGCGTAGTTCTTAAAAAATTATAACATGGCGTATGCATAATGTGTATGTAAGATAACGACAAATAGTAATATTAATCAAAAAATAATAATTATAAAAATTACAAAAAAAGCGAAACGTATAGTGTATAATATACGTGACACAGTGAGATTGTCGTAACAATAATAAGATAACAAAAAATAGTTAAATATTTAAATGTAGCATTAATTAAATATCTATTACAAATTATCGACAACGGAAGATATGTCAACTAGTGAATGTTACTTATATAGTAAACGCATTATGCAAGACCCACCCGTGCTATATACTGTATTTATAAACATATATATACATATACGTAGCTATATACACACATACATATGTATAGGGTTAACATACTCATGTACGTACCAATTACAATTTGTATGGAGTAAATCGAATTAACTTGATTACTTACTCAAATGAAAAAGAAAGCGTAGCCAGCTGTGCGTCTAAAAGTTTCGATATGGAACCAAAGCATTGCATAAGATATTAAAGTAATAACGTTAATATTAAATAATAGCTATCATTTTCAGTCCTTTAAAAATTAAGCTACAATCTCTTCATTTTTAATTTTTTTTTAACAGCAGCTCTTTCTTAAGTTACTGGCAACACAATAAATAAAATACATTTTTCTAACATGCAAGTCAAGAATTTCCAAGCTCACTATAAATCAAGAAACAAATTGTATTATATTATAATTTGTATAAAATTAAATAAATAAATAAAGATCGATTCAAGTGCCGAAAATTGTAAGCCCTTACAAATGTCATATGAAGTAATACATCATATAAAACTCGAATATTCTTCTAGATACTTTTTGCCTCAACTAGTCTCTAACTGTTGAACAAAGATTCCAAACCTTTTTTTGCAGTTTCGCCAACTAGTTGAGCATTTTAGGTGCTTGTAGAATATTTCAAAAATTGTATTTGCAACAAATTTAATTCAATACAATGTTTAATATTTGTGTGCATATGCCGCAGACGCGTGCATTTCGCATTTAAAATGAATTTGACCACAGCAGCAACATCAACTATACGCCGCCCATGCTACATCAACCACCCCCAACCCCTCACCTTATCACTGCGCTGATACTGTCCTTGTCAGCGCTGCGGCCTCATGTTCCCTTGCATCCTGGTCGTCCCGCTTATCGAATATAAAATGCAACATGAAACCACAAAATCTGTTGTGGTTATTTAAAATCACGTTTAAATAGTGCAGTCTGAAATATAAACATTTATGACCAAAAGGGAAATTATTACGTAGCGACGCGACGCTGGGGATATGGTTTGAAAAATAGCCTCCAAACCAAAACAAGTTTTTATTATCACTGATGGGGGGCTAAGGGAAGTGCTACTTTCGCCAAATCACATAATAATTTCTATAAATATTTGCGTTCATATCGCAGGCTGACCTTTTTTTAAATCACTTTTTTCACATTTTTTTAGTTTAATATTTTTTTCTTTTGGTAGGAGAAGCCTTAATACATAGTTGGCAACATTTAAACGCAGCGCAAGGGATTTGACTTTAAAAAAAATAATGACTCAAATTAATACATTTTAAATAGAATTAATGTGTTCTTCCAGCATGCAAATTGCATGTACATTATTTTTATACCCTGATCGACAGCAGCAATCTGTTTAATACCAGCAAATAGCCGTGTTGGCTGACTTCCAATCAATCAAATGTCAGCTGCCGCTGACCAAATACTTTACGGCGTGAAATACTAACGGACAAGCGGCGTGTACTACTGATTTGCGGCAACTGTACACATGGCACTGTTGGGTTTTGTAGCCTAAATACCACTCAACGGACTGACCATTCCCATCCCTATCAATTGACATTATTGACTTGACACTTTATACTATTGCGGAGAATGTGTTCTGTGTGCCTTTTCAGTTATTTGGTATTTATTTGCACAGCAAAACTAAACTAAGCGTCAGGATATTGCATTTATGGCCAGCACAAATTTAGTGCAACACAATAAATGAACTATGTGCCTACATTCAGAAAAAAATCGAGAGAAAACTCTAGAAAACCAGAGCATTACTTCTTATTTTAAAATGAAATAATTCATTTCTAGTAATAATACTTAAATATACAAAAAAAAGAAGAAGAAGCAAATGTCTCAAAATTAGAAAGGATACCTTGAAATTTACGATTTAGTAGTGCACACATTTCTATATATAAAACTTTTTTATGGAAGCCATATATTTTTCTCAGTGGAGATATAACCGAGAAGCATTTGCCACGTAACATATGCCGTTCGACATAAAGGAAAAATAGGAACAGAAAAAATGTTCAAAAAATATTATTCATTGTACTGTGGCGTAACTTACACCTCGGTATCGCCTCCGAACTGAAATACTGAAATACTTTTACTATTTCAAATTTGGCATTTGCGTATTTCGTTTTGACTTGCGTTACTTTTAATATTCAGGCGAGGTTATCGCATCATGCTATATTCAGGCGTGCCGAGGGCGGGGTCCGGGCAAATGATAACAGTTGTCCATCGATCAAGGCAGATGACACCCGTTAAGGCCAATTCGACAAACATGACAAATTCGTGCACATTTATTACATTTATTTTTTTACATTTATTTAAATAGCACACAGTAGTTGCTGTCCTTTGATATTGAGTGCAGCATGGGACACTTTAACGTGTCAGTGTCTGTTGTGAAAACACTTGACTTGAGATACCCTGTAATCAGATCTACTTCCTTTATATCATAGCTAAATGGTGTTGGAATGCAAGCTAAAAATCAAGGCACCAGTAATTTATTTGTGTAGAGCCAGACTTTGGTTAATTGAGTCGAGTATTTAAATTGATTAATTAAGTAACATTTTAATACAACGCTTAAGGGATTAAATGCATGCAAAGCATTAAATCTTTGACAATGTCAAGTATCAGTTTTAACAGGCTCTAATCTGTTTAATGGCAAACAACAGGTAATTGTGGTTATAAAATTATTTTATTTACGCAAACGACCTAAAATTGTTTAATTAAATTAAATTCTCTGTAGTCTTGAGTCTATGCTGTTCTACCAGATCTTCGTCAGATTGTCAGATTTGTGCAATGTAAAGATTTTTAATACAGACATAAGAACTTGATTACTTTCTTTCTGAGGAGAATGCTTATTTGCTTTGAATATGAATTGAAGTTTTCAATTTAAAAATAAACAAGCATTTTTAAGTTTAGAATTTAGTTTTGCTTAACTGCTGTCTTTGTGCTGCAATTAATGTCAGTCTGGTTACAAAGTAACTGCCAAAAAATATATCACAAACATACGAATATGTATCTGAATATGTGTTTACGTAAACTTGGACAAGAGGCTTATTGCCATAGATGTATGTCTGTAAAAACACACACACATCTTGTGTCCTGCACGTTTCCGTTGCAGCTTAAGCTCTCAGTTTGTCTATTGAGGTCCTTTATCCAATTGTCACTTGACTCCTGCATTTCACCCACCCCTTCTCAACGATCTGCATACAATGCAAATATTAATTAAATTATGTAAATTGAGTTGAATTGAATTTAACATATTTTTGTGCAGTTCATAAATTTTCTGGTTAAATTGTTCAAATGCGAATATGGGTGTGTCACGCCCCTTAAGCGTACAGTGTCGTGGTCAGCATCTAAATCATATTACAATAAAATGCATAGCACAGCAGCAGCAGCAGCAGCAGCAGCAACAGCAACAGCAACGACATACTTAATTATGACATCATTAACTTTTAATAATGACAATTTTACTACAATAAATCACTTAACTAATACAAAAGCACGATACATTACACACAGGCTCGCTGGCTCGCTGGCTAACTATCTGGCGGGCTGCAATGGGTGAGGCAGTGCCTGCACTCAGTAATGGCTTATCCAAAACAAAAAAAAAAATTAAAAACGTAATAAAAAAAAACTGACATGCATGAAATTAGTAAGCATTAACAGTGTGTGTGTGTGTGTGTGTGTGTGTGTGTGTGTGTGTGTACTGCATAGGCAAATAAACAGATTGACTCTCCAGTCATTGAGTGACGGTATATTTACACACACACACACACACACACAGACACAGCAATATAGCATATAGTTCTGCTGCTGTGCTGCCAGCCCTGGTTGCGATGTGCCCGTGCATGGATGAATTTAATTAATCTCGCTACCGTCAGCTGCACACAATTGCAATTAACTTGCAACACTCGCATAATTACAGGCGACCTCATGTTTTGCTACTTATCAGCATCAACATTGACCAGAGACGGCAGCACAACCAACAGCAACAACAACAACAACAACAACAACAGCAACAACAACAACAACATGCGACAAGCTCCCCACTGACAGCATACCAAATGAGTCCACGATGTATGCCTGTGTGCGTGTTTATGTGTGTGTGTGTGTTTATGTGTGTTTATGTGTGCGTGTGTGTGTGTGTGTGTGTGCGCGTGTGTGTGATGTGCATGTGTTACTCTGCTTCTCTTCAGCGGTATGTGCGGAGTTGTGGCTGGCTCATTGGTCATTTGGTTGCTGCTCGGTTGGTGTTAGCGGTTGTTGGTTGCCCTCGACATTGTTGTTCTTGTTGTTTTTGTGTTTGTTTTTGTTGTTATTGTCGTATATTAGCCAACGACTGATTGCAAATGTTGCCGTTTCTGTTGCTGTTGCTGTTGCTGTTGGTGCTGAAAATAGACAGCAGCACAGGTTGCTGTTGTCATTGTTATCGCAAACTCAACGAAAACATAAAAGGTATATTGAAATTGTGCGATGCTTCATTATGTAGCAAGTTAACATAAATGTTTATATTACATATTATTAAGATTGAAGCAGGCAACTTCGCAACCACTTATTAACAGCAGAACTGTAGCAGAACAAATGTTGCTTGTCAGACATTCGGATTCATTTACACTAAATGGCATTTCTGTAAGGGTACTCAATTTTTGGCACATTATTATTAATAATTTTACTATTATATTTAGAGTTTTCTTTTATTACTCCAAACGTGAAGTCATAAGGCTGTACTTGCATTCTGAGGAAAATGGCGGAACATATTTGAAAAGTAACTGTGTCAATTACATTATTTGAATACCTTCTTAAAACAATCTGTTCTGCTTTAAGTTAAGTCAAAGGGGTTTTTTTGCCTCGCCCACGCGGCTCTGAAAATCAAGTGAAACTATATATATATATATATATATATATATATATATATATTAGAAATTTAGGTCGCACATTTAAAGTAACTGACGGCATACATAAATGATTTGAATTATTGATGATTATTTGTTAACAAACTAAAATTCAGAATGGCTTGTTTATTGTTTATTTTTGCACTGTCTCAACACTGGTCTAGAGGCTGCAGCAAGGTCTTCTCTAGAACTGTGTCCAGGGTATCGTAATGTTCATCATCAGACATCAACCTGGCTGTATGCATTAATTTCTGTACAGTACAAAGCTCAACCTTGCGGTGTAAGCTATCTGCCACCTGCCATTTGGCAACAGCCGCATCCCATATGCCACATGCCACATGCCACCTACCGTTGTATCTCTGCCGCAGTTGCCGCTGACGTTTCGGCGGTTGGCGCTGCTGCTACAAATTAACATTTTGTAACGCGTTTCGGTTGCCGCTGTGTTTTCATTTCACACTTTACCGCCAATGCAAATGGTGCAAATGGTGCAAATGGTGCAAATGGCTGTCGCCGTATGTCTGACAAGCATTTGACACCACCGCCACCAACCGAATGATGCACCACAGTTGCATCGCAGTCGCAGTCGCCATCGCCATCGCCATCGCCATCGTCGCCATCAGCGTCGATGTGCCAAATTGTTCTATTTACTCTTGATTGTCAAATCAAATATTTGCTGCACATGACGCTTGGACAAGGGGCATGCGGTTTATGGCCACAATCGAGCGAGCCACCTCAACTGAACGGACTTTCGTCTGGACACTCGGCTTCATTTGGCTTTAATTGCATGTGTTTGTATTTGACTATACACACACATAATTCCCGCTACAGACAAGCGAATTTGTCAGCGGGGAATTCGCTTAAATTGTTTAATAAGAGCAAATCCGTTTGTTGCCGTTGTTTCATACATTCTATTGTTCATACATATTTGTTGGCCACATATGTTTCGTGAACCTGGCTGGTGATTAGCTGGTCCAACTGCTGCTGCTGCTGATGCCCTTGTCAATTGGAACTAACTGTTTTTTAGTCCACACATGATTCATGTTTTTAATTTCTTCATTTTTAGATCCTTAACAAGCAGATGTCCCAAATATTCGATTCCCACTAGCTTGATCTTGATCATTGCGATATACATTTAAATAATCAAACAATATGTAAGGCCAGAAAAAAATAAAATGCTGTCAACATTTTCACATGTGAGGAACAATTCTCAACCTACAAATTTGCGATGCAAGCGCTAAACAATAAGTAAGGTAAAGTGCTTAATCTGTAGTAAAAAAATAAGAAAACAATACATTATAATATAGTAAAAGAACAAAAAACAAAATGATTGTATAAAACTAGCATGCACAACTATACTTAATTATTATATATGGCAAATTAATACATAGTTGGGCAATTTGTACGTTAAAAATGAAAAACAGCAAACATAAAAATCAAATTTTTTTAAAGCAAATTTGTAAATTTGAATAACACACATATGAAAATCTTGGAGAAACGCCTATCTTCCAAAATTGAGTCGTTACATAAGTTTCAAGCTTTAAATGTCGAAATATAATTTGTTGTCCAAAAAAAGAACAGATGAAATGCTTTGTATGTTAAACGTTTTCAGTTAATCACAACAACACCCGGAGAGTAGACTAATAATTAATAAAAACAAAATTTGTTTTACACATATGGGAATTGTAAATCTTGAGATAAAAACAGAATCGCTTTACGTTCGTTATTCGTTAAATTCATATAGTGCTATATACTTATATACATGTGTAAAAAGGTTTGAACCAAATTATATACGAAAAGCAAACAAATATAAATATATATGTATGTATAAGCATATACAAATAATTACAATAACAATGTCTTATTTATTCACACCCCTAAAGTTAATCCTCACACCCCAAGGAAATTACCGGCAACGCCATAAGAATTACCTGCTCATTTCTGAAAACTTCCTCACCCTGCCCCAGATTTGAGATTCAGGCACCGCAAATGGCGGGCAGCAGTGTTTTAATGACAATACCCAAAAAGTAGGTCATCAACCAAAAACAAGAAGAAAAAAGGAAAAACAATAAGAAAACTAATTTCCCTCACGCCTACTAAACAAGAACAGCACAACGCCCAGCTCTGAGGAAACCGCCCCACATATCGTAGAGAACAAAAGCAGAGAAATACTCGAATACAACACACAACACACAATACTTTCATTCTACTAAGCTTTAAACCTACACATTAAGTGTAATCGGAAATTAACAACTAAGTGAATGGTGTAAAGTTGCCTTGTTTCTCTTTGCTTCAAACTATTGCCAATACGCTTCAATCGCCATTGGGAGCTGCTGACATCAGGACCAGGAAAGATTACACCCAAAAGAAAATTACACTGAATTTTTAGAAATCGTATTATTCAGAAAGTAAGTATGTATTGTTGTATCGTCGTCTTTTCTTTTCTTAGTTGCAGCAAACATTTTCTAAGATTTTTCTAAAAAAAAACCTGAGTCTCATTCACAGCGTGTTTTTTTTTTTTGGATACCTACACACTAAATGTTGGAATTTCGTTTAGATCCAAGCGCACAAGTTTAACGGCGTATATAAACAAGATAACGATATGCAGGAATCACAATTTTATTAGTCGACGACGCGACGCATTCGGCAGTCAAAAACGGAGTGTGTACAGAACTATTGAGAGATTAATAACTGAGTATATGCGAAGGAACGGACAAAGAAAACTTAGGATAAGCTAATCGAGGGTTGCCAGATTGTTACATTGCAAACATTTGCAACACTAAACTCCAACATTATCTTTTTGTTTACTTATATAATGCTTACCATAAAATGTTAGCAACTTTGGAAAAATATTCCAAAATCAACATTCTGCAGTAATATTGAAAAAAAAAATAAAATATTTTTTATTATAACTAAAAATAATAATTTATGATTTATCACGTAAAATATGCTCAACTTCCATCGCTAGTTTTTAGTGTTGGGTAATGTGATTAAGGTTTACCGATAACTGATTGTAAATTTTGACAAGTCATTCGTACTTGGTGCTTCATAAATACGTGTCCTTATTTGAAAATTAGAGAAATATAAACTGGATATTTAAAATGTGGAAGATTGTAAAAGAGACCTATGAACCAACGATTTCAGATAAATCCTTGCAGGCCATCGCCCAGCAAAGCATAACACAAACGTTGAGTAAAAAAATGGTTAAAAAAATCGGGCAGTTTGTGCGGGAAAAGTTTAGCAATATTATAGAGGATGCCGTCAAGTGTGCCAAATGGTCGCGTTCTTCCACAGTTCAGAAGAAGCACATTAGTTATGCTTTACAGCAACATCAAACTGTTAAGCAAGTTGAACAAATACATATGACAGACATATCAGTTGGGAAAGCATCACAAAATCCTTCAAGTTCTTTAATCAAAAAAATGGAATTTCTTGTGGATCTTGCGAACATGGAGGAAGCCAAAAAACAAACACAACTAAGGCGAAAGAAAGAGAAAAAGAAGAGGCGTTACCCAAACATGCCCTTACTTGACGAAGAATCATCAAAGCTGCCAAAATCTGGAGATCACACAAATTTAGCAAAGAAATTCAAATACTGTGAAATAACTGAGCAAGAATCAGAAATGCGGAAAATAAGTAAAGATCGTAAAGCTTCAACGAAGATGTTTCGAAGTGGTCTAAGTTTTCTACACGAAATGGGCGACCGGTTTGGAACTTACTACAAGCAAAGACGACCAATGCAAGACCAGAGCCATATACGAAAGCGAAAGCAATACCCGAACTTTCCCTTGAATGACGAAGACCTGGGAGAAATTACAGAAACAAGCGATCTTGAAAATTTCAGAAAGAAATTTAAGAAATCCGAATCAGAAATGTCCCCAATTGATCAAGAGCAACCAAAGGAACTAACTAGGAAGAATGAAACTATTTTCGATCTTCGGCGCACAACGCTTGTGGATTCTCGCGGGAAAAAGGAGCCAAAGCGGAAGACGAAGAAAAGGAATAATAAGAAATCAAAACCAGTTAAGCATTTAATATGCGAAAACAAATCAAAAAGGAAAAAAATAAGAGACCTTAAGAATTTAACAAAGAAATATAAGAAATTCAAAAAAAATAAAATTATAAAAGCAAAACACCTTTTGACATTAAGAAGGAAGTTTAAAATCGGTTTCCATCTTCTGTGCTCAATTGGGGACAGGCTTAAAGATTACAGCAACGACACAGAACCAGATAAACTTAAAGCAATAGCTCTGAAGAAATTAGAAAAATTCCTTTTGAAATACGAAGCAGACAATAGAGAAAAACCGGCAGAGCTGCTAAGACCGAATATATCAAAATTTTTTTATAATCCCAAAGAAGTGCGTTTTAAGTCAGTCATGGGGCATCACTTAAAGAAGGAACAACACAAATTCTTCATATACATCACAGAATCATGTACGGGCCCCGACGACACGAAACGGCAAAAGGCACTGAAAGTCCTGCGCAAGGACCCATCAATTTATCGTATTCTACCAGAGTTGTGTCGGTTTATTGCCCATGCAGTCAATCTGAATGTGGTGCTAAAAAATTTGACCCTGCTGTCATATCTAATGCAAATGGTAGAAGTTTTGAATTGCAGTGCCAACTTGAAGATCCAACCCTTTGTAAGTTGAAATTCGCTGGTATGTATAAGCGAGTATGTGTTCATAATTATTCGCTATTGCAGCTACATGTCTTAATACCAGCGGTGGTCACCTGTCACGTCGCAAAAAAGTTATCAAAATCTGACAATCAATATCATTGGGAGCTTCGCGAATACGCATGCGAAATTATGGGTCAGCTTATAAATAAATTCGCAAACAGTACCAATCGTCTGGTCCCGAGACTTATGAAGTGTGTTACATTAAGTATCTTTTAGCTGTACTGTATTTATTCGATTTTTTGATTGTAGTGTGTACAAAAGTGGGCTTGAGAAGTCATCCTTGACAACGATTTATGGCTCTCTCATTGGATTGCAAGCATTAGGCCCTACTGCGATATATGGTTGCGTCATACCGAAAATTCGAGATATATCCAAGTTGATTAAACGGCATCTAACCCAAGATGTGAAGAGAAAAAAACGGGTTGGTCGGGAAAAGCATAAACAAGCCGCTATATATATACAACTTCGAATTGTTAACATGTGTTCTCCATTATTGAATCGTATACATAAACCACCTCTTACGTTAAAGAAATATTGTAAAAGGTACGGTTATCTAGGACATGCATTACATGATGCCGTTGCCTGGCAACGCATTTGCGATGAGGCAATTAAAACCGATACTGATCAATCTATAAATTGCAAGATAATTGAGATGATGAGGGGCCTCAAACTTGATTAGCTTAAAGCTTAAAAAAATACCAAATACAACTGTAAGTATGGTTTCATATATGTTATTATTATCCTAAGCAACAGGGCCAATTATTTAGCGATAGGACTTTCGAAACTTTACCTTACATCAATAGATTTCGTATGAATCTCAAATATTAAGTTTAATACGAATTAAATTTAGATTAATATATTTGTTTTACGACGGTCCTTTAACTCAAAATCATACTAGAAAATATTTAGAAATGATCTCATTTGAGATCCGTCAAGCAATTGTTGAATACCGAACAGTCATTATGGCACAGTGAATTAACTGTGTTTTTTAGGTATTCGGCAAACAGCATATTCTGGCACCCAAAAAAGTATATGTATATGTATATGTATGTATATGTATAAAATAAATATAAATATAATAAGATGATAAAATGGATTTCCGTGTTGGCCTAGTTTATGATTTGCTCGTCGTCGTCGTCAGGCGATAAAAATCTCTTTCATTTCCCATTTGAATTTGCTGCCGTATGTTGCCACCAGCAGCTGGACGCATCTTATCACCAGGAAAAAAAAAACATAAAAGCTTGCTGCTGTAACGAAATAAATGCCGGATATCCTGCTGCCTCCTGGCAGCCGGCAAGCCGCAGAAACACGACGGGATTAATAGGCACACGACAACAACAACAACAACAACAACGATAGCAAAAAGTAATAATTTTGCTCAAGTAAAAGGTCTTGTGTCGGTGGTCCCTGGGTTAGCACCCCCGGCTTTAACAGATTTGTCGGCTTTTGGTATTTAGTTTTCGGCATTGCTCTTGTGGCCCCAATATTTGTGGGTTCGTTGGCATTGACCGCAGTTCGATAGCCGTCCATCGGCCAATTTGCAATTCGAGTTGCTTATTGATTTTGAAACCATCTTTTAATTTCAGGCCGCGACAGCTGCCGTTTTCAATTTCATGGACAAACACAAAACCCGAATGCGGCCAGCGCCTGATTCAACGGAATCAACCGATACTGATTCAACAGATTCGAATGCGACTGATTGTGATGATGACGTTTCAGACTCACACACGGATACACGCGTTGCTTGCTGCCGCAAACTTTACTTTTCACCAATTTCAATCTTTCTTCACTTCCAATCCCCTTCCATCCAGGAATCGGATTACAAACGTTGTGCCGGCAACAGACAAAAAGCGATGGACAAAAAAAAAAAAAATAAAACAAAAAAAAACAAAACAAAACAAAACAAAACAAAAACACTGCATTTCCAATTTCGCAACGGAAAAACACCACAAAATCAAATCGAAACACGAAACATAAAACTGAAAACGATGCGCTAGTCGACACTCTAATGCACTTATATTTATTGTCTTAGATCGATATGTTTATGCTTGACAAACAGCAATAGCACAAAAAATAAAAATAAAAATAAAATGAAGACAAGCCGTGATGCGTCCACCACCAAATTAGGTTTATTAATAGCATAAGCCGACCAGACTAGACTAATCAGGAAATTTTTAGTTTCTCACCTTCTGCAGTTTAAAAATCAGTGTGAGCTAGCTTGCAGAATCAAAAGCATAATTTTCTCAGGGTACTTGACTAATACACTGTCCCATAGAATAAAGTAATATTTATAATTTACCCATTTTCTTGAGAAAGCTTTGAGCAATCGGTTATAATTGCTTTAACATATTCGGGGATTACAGATGAACAAAAAATCAATTAAGTGTGTCAACAACACGTTGTGTTTGTTTTTTGCATTTTTGTACATTCGGGTGGAGTAATATGAAAAATAAAACTTACCATTTTTGGCAACTTGAATGGGAGGTCTGCTGAATTTTATTACTGAGTCATTGAACGCAATTGTGGTCGGACAAAAGGGAAGGAGAGATGATGTGCCGCTGATGCCATTCGTCAGCAAATTGGTAGCACGAAAACTGTAGGAAAAATAATGCAAAGGTGAAAAGGAATCAACAAACAATCGTTCGACAAGGCATCTCACGGTCGTTGTCCAGGATAGAACGAGACGGGACAGCGCCAAAGAGGCAGTACTCGGTCTGACACTACCTGCAGGTCATTCGGAAGCCGGATGTTAACGGCAGCAGTTGCAGGATGCGACCAGGCAGCGGCACAAAAGAGGAAATTAAAATATGCAGACACAAAACCGCGCGTTTTGAATTTTGGCGCGATTTTTGGTTACGGCTTTGCATAAATTTCCGAGTGCCAAGGAGGCAACAATACTCCGCCCATCCCCATCCCCAACCCAACACTCACCCACTTCTTACACAGCTGCCCAGTCTCCCAGCTGCCTAGTCTCTCCCGCTTGGCTATGTATCATCAAAATATGCAAATCTCGACCATGTGAAATCATGCCCCGCGTACTCGGAGCCCGGTGCTCTGTGTCCTGTGCTCGGTGCTCGGTGCTCATATGTACGGGTCAGCAGCATGGTGTGCCTCATGCTACGAAATTAGTAGCAGTAAATAACGCTGTCAGTCGCTCGTGGGCACAATACAAACATAGCGCATTGTGGAATATAGGGAAAACGGGTAAGAGCAGCAGGTCCAGAAGTCATTGCCGCTGGCTGCTGAAATTTATACTTATGTTGCCACGGCCTCAGCTCCCAAAAACAAAACGCAAGTGCCAGAGGGACGACAGTAGCAATACTAGCTGTAGTAGGAGTAGTACACTCAAAAAGTACATTTTCAAAACAGTTTTAATTTTCTGCCTTTTTGAGAGCTAAATTACAATTTTGCAGAAATGAATGGCTTGAAAATAGAGAGTACTTTAATTAAAGTCAAGATAAAGTCTATGATACATGATAAGGCTTCTTTTTTTTATATATATGTTAAAGATATTATTCGTAAATTAGAAAATTTGATTTATAATATACAAAATTCATTATAGTCAAACAATTCCACTTAATTTTTGAAGCACTTTTCTAATTTCTTTGAGTGTAGTCATAGCGAGCAGCAGATCGCTGTGGTGCATGTGGCAAAACGATTTATGCTCTGCCAGATAGAAATCGATTGAACTCTAGTCACCGCATCCGTTCGTTCGAGGAGCTAATCCAGCAGCAATACCCCCCGGTTTTTGGCTCGACCCTTGACCCCTGACCGACAATTCCCGATCCCAGCAGTCCAACCCAAGCAGGCAGGCGGTGAGTGTTTAGATTGAATGTAAACGGCACTTATGACAATGAACAAGTGACCCCTAACCAAACCCCCACCCCACTAATAGTAACAATCGCCAAGAGCACAAGAACGTGTGCCAGGAAGCGCAGTGCTGCCAGTTACACTAACAGTTACAGTAACGATTACTGGTAATAGTAACTGCTACACTTAGAGTTGTCCAGGCAGGGGGCACAGTGGGCTGCAATTTAATTGAAATCTATAAACTCTACCCAAAGTCGATAAATAAATATGTTTTTGATTATATAGATCATCTTGCAGATGAATTACAGCATTTTTCAGCAAAATATGTATATACTTGATCAGCATCAAGAGTCGACGCTGTCGACAGCCTGTCTGTCTGCATGATCAAACGGATCTCGGAGACTATAAGAACTATACCATGCTCAGAGCAAGTTTTTATCACACTGATAAGATAAGTCCCTCCGTTTTGCGAACATCGATACCTTCAATGACTCATCGATACCTTCAATGACCCTTCAATTATATTGTATGATTCTCAAACTATATATATATATACCATATACGATATTGTACAGAGCTGGATCATTCTATTGTACATATATACAGTACTCTGTTCTGTGCCACTGTATGCACTTGGACAGCATACAGCTGTTTTATGTTGCACCTTTATGCTGCATAAGTTATAAGGGTCTCTTGCCCCATACTTTTTCTACTCCATTCTACGATTTTATTTCAAATACTTCACTTTAGCATTTATGTTTCTGCATTTTTTTCCTCCTTTTTATTTTATTTTTTGCAGCCCGTTGTTCGTACCGCAGCACCCTCTGGGCAGAGTCGTGGCTGCAGTCATTTCTATTTCATTTTATGATTTATGGCGCTGAAATATTAGTTTTGCTTATTTCATATAGACGTCCCTCTTCGCCCTCTTCGCCCTCTGACTGTTACTTTCTATCTGCCTCTCTCGCTTTTCTATATGCATGGGTGGAAGTAGTATGCACCCATGAAACTAAGAAAGTGAAACAGGTTTTTTTGCTGCAGCAGCTTCGCCTTTGGGGCTGGAGCCGGGCTCAGACTCAGACCCGGGCTAGGCCACGTCTAAGTTGCATAGCTCATTTCACGTGTCTGGAGAGCGTTTTTAATAATCATAGAGGAGAGCAAAACTGCAATTGCAACACTCAGAAAAACATCAATGTCATCGAATTTGTAAAATCACAATCAGAATCAGAATCAGAAGTGCTTTGCAGTTGTAAAAAATGGAGTCTAAGTCTGCGAGGAGAATTTCCTTAAAGTAGAATCACTTACCATTAATCAGCAATATTTATTTCTACTTTTAGGCAACACATTTTCAATGAGAGTAATTTTTTAAATCTGAAAAATGTTCACTTTAACACTTTAAAATACCAAGCATTTTTTTAAAATTAATTTTTAAATTTGAAATATGTATTTAAATGAGATGTTAGTCCTTCAGAAACTTGCTTGTTGAAAACCAACTTGTTTAAGACGAGATCATATTATTATTTTGCTAGTGTAGGCAAAGGAAGCCAGCCGGGCCCAGCCCAGTAGTGTTTGGCATTCTAGGCCAGGTGCGCCAGTTAAGTCTCGGCCCTCGCTCCAGCGCCAGGTGGCAGCTCCAGCAACAACTCCCGTTCCAGATGTAACGCCACCTGGCGATTATATTGTTTTGAAATTGATGCACAAATCGTGTGCGCTGTGTTAATAAATTGCCACTTGCAGCTATTTGCAGGCATGGCAAATTGGCTTTTATGCACTTGCAAATTCCAGCCAATGTCAAACAGCCAATGGGCCGCAAAAGTATGAGCAACAGAGACAAACAGAGAAACAGAGAGAGAATACGAGTGGGTGAGAGTATGAGAGAATGAGAGTGAGATAAAGGCACTCCTTTGGCGCTAGTCGTTCTTGGCTGAAGTGTTTGCCATAAAATTTGATTATGGCCTCGTTCCCCACAAGACACAAGAGCACGCAGCTAATACCCCATATCCCATTCCCCTCCTCAATATAACCAAACACCTAACGACTTGTCGCATAAATAGCTTGCTTTAGAGCACCAAGGGGCGTGACAGTCTCAGTTACAGTCTCATTTCCAGTCCTTGTCCCAGTCCCTGTCCCAGTCCCTGACCCAGTCCCTGTTTTGGTCTCAGTCCCAGTCCCAGTCCCAGTCTCAGTTGCATGTCAATTGTCATTGTCGCCTTTGCACACTTTTCTACGCTGTTTTTGGCGGCGGCTCATTAAGAATGACTCCCGCTTGCCACAAAAATAACATAGTTCCCAACACAGTGCCAAAGATTGAATACCCTATATGATAATAATATTTTCTGACATATCTATAACCTTATTTGATGGTAACATTGAAAAACTTCACTTGCAACTGCTGATTTTGGCAAGGATATATGAATAAAAGGATAAGTTTTTGAATAATATTGATTTACTCAATGCGTTACACGTTTGGTGACAATATTACAAGACCATCTGGAGAGGGTATACAAATAATGATAATAATATTGTGTATTTACGAAAAAAGTTAACACGCAAGTTCCAGCGTAGCAGCGGGTAGGGGGTCTAGCAACTGGATGCACCCACTTCATTTTCTCGCACCTCAAACCAAACAAAAGTAATCGTCGTCATCGCTGCCGTTGTCATAACGTGTCCCTTTTTACTTAAATAGCAACTCCACCAACCGCCGTCCTCCTCCTGCCCACCCATTAAATTCACATCCCGATCTGTTTTGTGTGTGCGTGTTAATCGCCTGATGTGTTTATTTGCCAAAAGCATCTGGCAAAAATGTCGCGTCGCTCGACAGTCAGCCATCAACTACACAGATAATCGATGTGTGTGTGTGCGTGTGTGCGTGTGTGTGTGTGTGTGTGTGTGTGTGGCAATTAGAGACGGAAACGTGAGCGTTGCGTTAGCATTGGTTGTAGGTGTGGGTATTAGTGTGTGTGAACCCCCACTTCACCTCTGATCTGCGCTGACGTACCTCAAAATGACTGACAGAACAAACAGAGAAAACAGCATTTGTATTATCCTGCGTATAAAAGCAAAGCAGTAATCACATCTCTTTGAGTGGACTAATCATAATCTTAGTACATCAGACATATCAGTCACTCACCCTTGCTAAACAATTATAGATACAAGAAAAGTAGCACATCGAGTTCTAATCATTTTTAAACAATATTCGTAACTAGTACATTTCAACCGGGTATCCCGATTAAGCCAGGCCTAAACTAGTGAACGTTTTTGATTGATTTGAAAATCGGTTCAGTCATGACAAAGTTATAGTTGTGGAAAGTGTATTTTTGCTATAGAATTTTGACTTGAATTCCAATCAAAACTCTCCATAGCTCTAACTCTGCTATATATATTATATGTATATATATATATATATATATATATTTATTTTTTTTGTTCTCTTTTTTTGTGTTTTCCCATTCAAGAGATATTGCCGATTTGCCGATTTGGGCACTCAAAGTGCGGCAAATATAATCGAAGTTTATTCTAGGAGGCGTTCCATAAAATGAAAGTTAATTTTATGACTCATTATTTTTTACACACACACGCACACACATACACACACACACACACACACTCAAAGATAAGTATAAAGGTAACGAGTGTCCCACATATGGAGAAAAAATAGCAGGCGTCATTAAATAAGCTCTGTCACACTTTTTTTTTGTTGCTTTTCGTGGCAATTTTTTGGACGATGTCAATGCAAAGCCTTAGCAACAGCACCCTCAAAGTCTCAAATCCCTCCTGCCAACCCGCTTCTTCCAATGAGAAAAAAATCCAACAACAACACAACATTTGCGACACACACACACTCGACTGTTTATTTGGGGTATTTATTTCTTGTCGTCGTTGGAGTCGTTTCACTTTTACTTTCTATACAATTGCCGTTTGTCCCCCATGTGGAGTGGGTTAGAGAGGGCGGTGGGGCGGTGGGGCGCATGATCCAGGGTGCATGTCTATTTAAATCGAAGAGAAATCAATTTTGGGATTCGCGTTTTATGCACAGGGCAAACATAAAATACGCGCATGAAGTGCGTTGCGTTCGAAACCCCTCCCGCCTCATCATTTATTGGGCGGGAGTGTGGCAGGGGGAGAAGCGAAAAATGGGCACAAAGGAGGCATAAAGGAGCGACTGGCTCCTTGCTGATGCATTCGCATTAGGAACTGGATGGCAAAGTACATTGTTGACAATTGAAATGCGGTGTGTGCTCTCATGTGTGCTTGCTTGGCCTCGACAAGGGCGCAGCGCAATAGGGTTCTCAAAGACACTACTTCTGAAAAATGGATGTCACAGCTATACGTGATTTAAAGTGTTTGAGTATGGAATTTAAGAAAATATATTATGTCTTAAGCTCTGCAGCTGACTGAACGAGCGTTGTGAATCCAACGATCTTCGAAATATATCGGATTATATACCAAATAAGCAGCGAGAAACATATTTAAAAATATTAGTTGCATGACCACCCAACAATTTCCATTTGTAGCAGAAAACGCGGTGTCAAAAAAGGGTTAAGATTGTAATAAAATTGTCTTTTTGTTTATGAATATGATTAATTTTTTAAAAGTGGCCGTTAAGCTGGCAACGTCATAAATCCCGTTAATACTTCTTTTTTTTTTATAAGTTCACAGTGAACTGTCAAAATAGAGAAACCCAACAGAATGAAAGGGGGACTAGTTAAGGAATGCCTGCAGCAATATGGAACAAGTCTCCATTGTCATATCACTAAATTTGATATGTGTAACTTTGTAATCTCCATATACAATATGTACATACTTAAAGAGACAGTTAGAACCGTTAATACTAAAATAATAAAAGAATCATATGTTTTAATATTAAGCAATATGTTAAGTAAAAAAACTTGTTTTATGCATAGCTAGATTCTTATCTGCATTACATACACACACGTGGTATAAATATTTTTTATTTATCTATTGCGGAACATATTTAATCTAAACAGTAGCACACAAACTGATGCGCTTATTGCCGCCCCTTTATCTAAGCCCCTGCCTCAAGTCGCGGGTGTGTGGTGTGTGTGTGTGTGTGTGTGTGCGCTCGTACGTGTGTGAACAAAAATAATCGCATTTCCGATTTGCGATTTGTGATTAGCGTGCGATAAAATTGTTTAGTTTTTTTTTGTGGTACTTTCTTTATGTTGTTACCAAATAGTACGCACACATACGTGCAAACATATGTACACACATGTATTTGGCTGTGTATTCACTGGAGTTTGTGGATTATCGTGTGCGTTTCTTGGCTTTTGTGTAGCCGAGCATAAATATAACATGTTTATTTTTAAGTGAATTGGAAACATTTATTTATTTGCCTTACTCATTTTTCACACTCTTATGTAGTCGCGGTGATAAAAATGATTTCTTTGCTCGTGTTGACGTTTTGTGTGCCCCACCATACATACATACACACACACACACACACACACACACATACATACCAAGTACATTTTATGCACCCCTGTTCTTCTATGAACCCTCAGCACTTTTTGATTGTCGCAATCTCCACCTGCCCGTTGTCACCAGGAACTGCTTGAATTTTCAATTAAAAACAGTAAACTTTTGTCGCTGCTACTTGGACTGGAGTGGACTTGCAGCTATGCGAAGGAATGGCCGGCATTTCTGAATAGTTATTCATAACTATGAATCAATGCTAAGGGAGCAAAGTCCAAGTCCGATGCTAGACTGAACATTGTGCACGAAATACAACAACGGCCATCGGCATTTTATCAGCTGCCACTGACTTGTATTAGGCTTGAGGGCACACTCCGAAAAATATTTGTAGAATTAATAATTAATTAGCTTTTTATATGTGGTATAATTAATTCATTTGAAATTGTTTTTCCACTTTTCAGAGATTCGATTTCTACAAAAACACATAAAAATATAATTTTAGTTCGTGGAAATTCAATTTCTGGCAAGTTGTTTTCCCAAGTGCATCGTGGAAGGGTCGGGCTCCCATGCTACTGACAGTGTCCCGAAGCCGAAACAGGCGCCAACATTATCGCCAGCAACATTATTCATTATCGTTGCCAGCGTCGTTTCCCTCTGCCAACAGTTTGCCTCTATTACTGTAAGTTGGTGACATTGCAACAGATACTTCTGGCCGGTACGAGTCCAAGTGCTGCTATTGTTGTTGTTGCTGTTGCTGCTGCTGCTGCTGCTGCTTCAATTTCTGCGATGGTGTCTTACCGTTCCCCCGGCCTCTCCCAAAGAAGTCAATGAAGCCACACACAATGGCTGCCCTCCAGCTCCCCTCGCTCGCACCCATCACCTTGGCCCGCAGCAGAGAGACGCCGGCTTTTGAGCCACATGAAAGTCGAACTGTGGACAAAGTTTTGCGCTGTAAAATAAAAAACGAAACAGGCAACAGGAAAGCAATGCGAAAGTCAACGACGTCGACGTCGACGTCGTTGTGTCCGTCGGCTGGCGGTTGGCGGCTGGCGGCGCACAAAAACTTCCGTTTCAACTTGTGCGCCAGCAATTGCTGCCGCCTGTTGTTATATCCTGTTACCAAAAGGGACACCCAGGATGGTCATCATCTTTGCAGCACAGAACAGAATTTCAAGCTTAGTCCCTGGCCCCGAATAACCAAATTTGTATATTTCTATCGAAGAGTCGGTTCAAGCTTTTTCCCTGCTACATTACCGGAAGTTGTGCGCTGAAATAACTTGTTGACAGACACAAAGCAAAGCTGTTATTTTTGAAACTCTGTTGCAGAATTTTGCAATTCCGATATTCCGATATGAAACTGTAAAGGAAAATGTTAACTTACATTCTGCTGAGGGAGTAGAAATTTATACTAAATGATCTGAATAATTAATTAAGCAAAAAAGAAAAATAATTCAATAAAAAAATTAACTCTCAATATATAAAAACCTATCCATTTAGTATAACTTTTCAATAAGTCGAAGTAAGTAAGAAGTACAGGTGCCCAGAAAAACCATTCACATTGGTCACTAATGATTTTTGTTGTTGCTTAATTAAGTCTAGCTCGAGTCATTTGCAACTGAATCTAGCTGGCACAATTTAATTCATTTCTTTTGGTATATTTATAAATGTATTTCAGAGCATTGAATGCTTGCATTCTTGTCGTTTGAGTAGTATCTTATTGTGTACTGCGTATTGTTGCTATTATTATTGCGGTTTGTTGTAGCAGGTTGTTGTTGTTGTTTTTGTACGAATGCAGCTGCAGCACTTTAAGGCTCGTATCCTGTATGCGGACATCTCGCCAGCACACGCCCAATGATCAGTTCTCAGTTCCCCCCTCACCCTCTCTGGCTAACCCTCTCTGGCTAACCCTCTCTGTCTTTATCTCTATCCCTCTGTCTTCTGCAGAGCACATCTGCACCCTTTCCGCTGCTGACGGTTCAAGCAGACAGTTGCTTTCACTTCGCATCAGATTTTCATTGCTCGCACAGTTTGAGCCCTGAATAAAATATATATGATATGTATATCTATACGTATATATATATATATATATATATATATGTATATATATTTAAATATATATCTATATATTTATATTTTGCATTTATACAAAGGAGCTTGGCGCTAGCCGCTACATTCACGTTCTTCTTTCATCATATACACTCAGAAACAAAACGCCCCAGACAGGCACCCAAGTGTCCATTTCAAAATAAGGGGTAACATATCTAGATTAGAACAGATTTTTGAAAAACTTTAACATACAATTAAACATAAAGTCTGCAGTACTTAAGGTTTAAGCAAAGTCCTCTTCCATTGCGTTCAATGTTGTAGTCCATTTTCAAAATTAATCGTATCATTCTCATATAGTTCCATGAAATTGGGGTATATTTATAAAAAAAAGAAAATTAAACTGGTTTTTTTAATATATTGATTCATGTCCAACATACTATGGGTCATATAATTTTTTTGAGTGTAGCTAGCACACAAAAACTGAAATCGAGCGCAGCTTGCAGCCCAAATAGAAAGCAGAAAGTAAAGCAGCTGGAAACGTTGAAACTTTTGTGTTGCGTGCGGTTTTTCTGTGACATTTTAGTAGATTTAGCTTGGGGCCTGTTGAACGACCAGGGCCAAAACTGAGAAAGCAGCACACTGCACACTGCAACCCACATCTTAACCACTCGCCCCGTATCATCCAGTTTGTTGTTATTGTGTGTCTGTGTGAGTGTTCTTTGCCTGACTTTATGAAATTCTTGGCTGCCTGTCGCCTCTATTTTTTTATTATTTATTTTTTGAGCCCGCCGCTCTCCGAACACTTGCGGTTAATGAATATTTCTTGAAAGCTAAACTAAAACTTGTATTTTTAATAGTTTGTGCAATTTACAAAGACGATGAAAACGCCATACTAAAAAGAGGGAATATGAACTGGCAGCTGAAAGGAAGCTGCTACCAATTCTGTAAGTTTCAATAAATCAAACGCTTTGAGAATGGAAGAAACTGAAGTGAAGTGAAATGAGATTTATCCGAGTCAGCAAAATAAAATAAGATGAGTTAATCGATTTATTAAGTGAAATGAGCTTCAACCGTTTACAGTAAACAATTTAAACATTACGCAGATAAATCATCTACAATATTAATCGACCAACTTTTGAATATGTTAATAAAGTTGAATTCAGTTAAATTCACTATTAACAGCATTGTACTTCATTAAAATATGCCAAAACTTGATTTGTACATGGCCTTTAAATAAAATAAATGTGTTATTTATTAAGGTTTAATAACAAAATTATTTTTTTTCCTGAGTGTAGTCATGTTAATAAAACAAGTAATACTTGATGGGCCACGCTTAAAGTGGCAAAAATTGAGTGCCTCTTGTGAATTAATTGTATATTTGAAGTGGCGTTAAGAAAAAACCAGTTTTACACCCACCTCAATTAGCATCCGGAACAGGTAAGAGATATCCCAATGATAACGTTTAAAATGTTTGAATATACAGATAATCGTGTAGATTGTTGCATTTACTAATAATCTTCTTCCTATATTATATACAAATATCTCTTCAGTGCTGACTGGTCTAGGAGTATTGCTTTCAGAGATAATTCAGGTGTATGAAACTTCTCTGCTTGCCACATATTTGTTGATAATTGAGTTGAATGAAAGACACCGCTCTGAAATTATTTGACAACTTCAGCTTACCAAATCTCTCTTATATCGGCAATAGTACTTTTTTTGGCATGCGAAAATAATTGCTTACTCAATGAGGATGTGTTGGGGGTATAATCAACGACGATCGCTCATTGGAGGCGGTGATTACATAAGAACTCGTGTCTTACTACACTCAAGACATAATAAATATTATACTATATGTTATATGATAGTATGTAGTAGTAGTATTTATATAAGATATAAGCAAGTAATTATTTATTACTATGCGGCATTCTGTTTACACCAGGAACAGTTGCTCGTGGAGAAACTAGACAGCAACTGCAGTATTTGAGGGGGTTTTCCTAGGCGAACTGAGCTAATACAACTAATGCTAATCAATGCGAGAGCGAGCTGAAAAAGTCACAGTCAGCCACTTGAAGGTCATTACAGTCGCACTACAGTTGGGATTGATAGTGCTCGATAGTAAGTGAGTACTATAGGTAGTAACCGCATCTGAGTACGAGTACAAGTATGAGTACGAGTGCGAGAACGAGTACGAGTAGCTTAATTCAGAGTCTCAGTTTGAGTTTTGAGTTTGATTCAAGTACCCAGCAGCGTTGAGAATAGTCAGTTGCTTGTCTATCCGCAATTGAAGCACACGCTGGCATTTGCAGTTGTAATATAGAAAAGGCGCTTTCACATCGATAATGTTCAACGCGTTGTTGTTGTTGGCAATATCGCTGACGTTGCTACTGGCCGTTCAGTTCGCCACTTCTTATCACTTTGGCAACTGCTTAACGCGCCAATATGGTGAGGGAAGATGCACCGATCGCAAGAGCTGTGACTTCTATAATATAAATCTGTTGGAGGGGGCAGGCGAAAGCCAGTGTTATTCACGCACGAGACCCAACTTGGTAAGTTTATTCCACAATTAATGGTACTGACAGAGAGATGGAAACTGAATATCAAATACTCACATATGAATGTTGTGTACTAAATGAGATTTATGCCAAAAGCAGGCTCTTTAATTAAGCATAGCTTAGACAAGCCCAAAGTCATCTACTGATATTAGAATGAATAAAGCACCAACTTCAAAAGTACCTTAAGAAATGATTTGCGAAAAAATATATAAAAATATAAATTGATGTAAATGACCCGAGTACAGATCATGCGATATTTGAGAAAGGGAGTAATTATCATCTTCAAAGAACACGTCACACAAGCCATTTATATTTATATTGTAAGTGAACGTTGTTATGTTATATTATATTAGAAGGAAAAAAAATGAATATAGATACACATATATAGACTATTTTCCCCAATTATATATACGACTTCATCTTGCATTTAAAAAATGTTTACGTACAAATTCTGTTGGAGTTGAGAAATGTTCACAAGCTGAGCAATTCTATTATATTCTGTGTGTATCGATGATAAAATCGGTGGAGTCCGGAGTCTTGAACTAAGTGTGTTGTGGAATTATTTCATTGCAGATATGTTGTCCGATTACACCTTATGCGATAAGTCCGCTGTCAGCGCGCATTGGCACGGTCGATGAGCTGCCGAAGCATCCACACTGCGGCACTTCGTTCCACTCGAAGGTGTGGGGCGGCAATCAAACGGATCTGTTCGAATTTCCGTGGACGACTCTGCTCGAATATACGGTACCTTCCAGTGGTGAAAAGAGGTACGACTGTGGTGCCGCCTTCATAGCGCAACGTTGGCTCCTTACGGCCGCCCATTGCGTTGACAAGCACTTCTTGGGCGACGCTCGGGTACTCAGTGGCGCCCGGTTGGGCGAATGGAATACGACCAGCAATCCAGACTGCATCACATACAGTAACGGCAAGAGGGAATGCGCGCCGCCATACATTCAGGCAACCATCAATCTTCAGGTTGTTCATGAAGAGTTCGATGTGGGCAACCTAACTCACGATATTGCGCTGCTGCGTCTCTCTGAGCCTGTTAATTGGCACAATCAGAAATTTCTGGAGCCAGTGTGCCTGCCGCCAGCAAGGGGCGAGAGCATCGATCAGCTGGAGGGCAGTGCCGTTGACGTATCCGGGTGGGGCATAACAGAAATGGAGATACCAAGCGACGTGAAACGCAAGGCCATACTCCATGTGACGCCGCAGCAGTCGTGTGCCGAGCAGTATAGCATCGAAGGATATGTGCTGAGGAATGGCCAATTTTGCGCCAGTGGCGGCATCAATGTCGACTCGTGCGCGGGTGACTCGGGCAGTCCGGTAACAGTTGAGGCTTATACCCCACAGCGGGATCGTTATGTTTATCTAGCCGGCATTGTTTCGTATGGCAAACGGCTTTGTGGCCAATCGGATTTTCCAGGGGTTTACACAAGAGTCAGCAACTACATGGACTGGATTGAGAAGACAATCAGTGAACACGCATCAAACTGACGTCACCATCTGCAATTGTTCACGTCATGACTACCGCAGACAGGCGGCTGGCAATTAAGTTGACATGTTAGGGAGCTCCGCAATCGGTGGCGCAATCGAAACTTGACTAAATATATATTATTTTATACGTATATGTTGAGAAACAAGCTATGTCATAAGGCTGGCCGGGGTAATTTCTCACACAGCGAGAAATTAAGAATGTGTTAGCCCTTTTTTTTTTGTTGCTTTTTTTATTGCAATTAATTTAATACTATTGTAAGTTAAGTTTTTGCTGATACTTTTTATTTTATTATCAGTTCTTGACCTGTATTTTTTTTCCTTAGAAATAAAGTTTTCAAGTGCCCATGATTTTTATCTTGATGAGACTTTATTTAAATGTATCTGTTTTATCGCAGGTAGATTTAGTGAAAAAAAGTCGCCACTCCCTCTTATCTTAAAACATTTTTAGCAAACTCACCTGTCAAGGGAGAAAATATATTTAAAAAAAAGACATCCAACTATGTCTCTTGCAAAGTATCAATCTGTCAAATCAGATTTCGAAGTTTAAGATCCTAATTATTATTATTTATTTATTTATATTATGATATAATCAACAATAGATAATACGTGTTTTAAATATCATGCTAGCTGTTTTCCTCGCTACTTTTATAATATATTTGAGATCCATATTGAAAGTTGCTCAATCATGATGAATAAAACAACGTTTTTTCACAATCGAGCGATTCCCAGTGCAATTTTCTCACTTGTTCACAAACATACATAGCTCTTTGCATACAACAATTCTTATCGACAATTATAAATGCAAAAGACGCTTATTTCCATTTGAGTGTATACTAGGTTGATCATACTACTATATATAGATTTACCATTTACCACTCCCCTCACAAAACGTTCGACACATATGTATGTATGTATGTATTACGACTTAACGTGGAAAATTTGATTTATTTGTGTACATATACGTTTGAAGATGTACTTAGCTTCTGTGACGCTTATTACTACTGCTTAGAAATTACAATAAATTACACATATTAGTAACAAGATGTCTACATGACTACAACCAAAATGGCAATAAATTAGCGGAAAAAAAAAATTTAAAATTAGTAAAAGAAATTGCTGCGCAGGGATTCGGGAGGTTTGTGTTTACTAGTTTCGCGCAAAGATGACAGCACGCCGGCAGCGATCGCGATGATCCCGCATTTTGCCAGCCGGACAAGGTCGCTTCATGCGATTGGAGACGAGCAGCTGGCCAGTGAGCGTCTTGCTGTTTGGACTGTAGAAGATTAGGCGACGCGCCTCCGCCCCTGGGCTGCCCTGTGCCAGCAGCAGCGCCAATATCCATCCGATGGCCAGTAGAAGTCGTTGCAGTTGCATATCGGTGATGTTGAATGTCTTTCGAAGAGCGGGAGATTGTTAGTTTCTTGTGTAGTATCGTTGTTTTTTTGTTTTTTTAATTAATTTTTTGCGTGGAGTTGCGTTCGCGGCTTGCTTCGCAGAACTTGTCTTTTACGACTGTGCGCGATCAGCTATTTTGTTGCCGTAGTCGTCTCAACTGGTGTCGATATTTAATACGCTGCTGACAGATAAGATAAGGGTATTCCGCTGCAGATAAGATAAGTATGGTAAGCGCTTATAGTCTCCGTTCGTTCGATCGACTGGCGACTGGCAGAAGGCATTTATGGATTCCCATAAAATGATTTACGGGCTATGGCCATGAGCGCACGAGCCAGAATCTGGTGTGTGACGAAAGCGTTCGGGAATTCACTCACTCAACGAATTCCGCGCCAATGCGTGTTCGGCGTGTCAGTTGTGGCTGTCGTCATTGTCATTACCCCATAACCATCATAATCACAGTGGATCAGTTTGTGGTGTCTTATCAGTGACGCTGCTTCCGGAACTATATTTTTCAAATTTTGACAGAGCGCCTGAAATTATACTGCGAAGCCCAGTCGGCAATTAGATGAATTGTTGAGGAGAAACCAAAAAGTTGACCCCCCCGAAACCTTAAATAGTCAAAAGTGTGTTAGAGGCTTTGCAAATTAGGGTGAACCAAATCGCATAAGACGTAATTTCACATAACCGAGAATAGGGACCGAGGAAGTTTCAGATATATATAATATAAAAGCAACAAAAAATAATAAATAAATTTAAAACGATCTTGGAATCGAAAATACCAAGTAAATCAAGTAAGAAGTCCCCAGTCACTTAATTCAACTCGTTGGAAAATATTTACACTTATTATACAAATGTATTTAGAAAGTAATTTCTTGAATATTGATTACAATTGATTACCATCGGTAATCGATTTTTATTGATATTCGAGAGACTGGATGAGTTAAAGGAAAATATACTTCAACTTCGTATTGTATACGCTAGTATTCTCTTAGATTCTATATTAAAAGTCTGTAGTTATTTATACAGACGGCCAAATATATAGACATATACATGACAAAATCGACTCGGCAATTGATGGTGATCAATGCTAATCAGAAAGGATTCATTCTATCTGTTTCATAAGCTTTCTACAAATTCATAATACCCTATTTGTGTAGGGTATAGGGTACGAACAAAATATAATTTGTTAAACATGAGATTGCGTTGTCTTCGTCGGGGAAACAACGTATGACGTAGCACGATCTGCAAACTGGGTAAAAATAATCAGTTCTAGGAACGTTTCTAAACATGAATGTTGACTAAGAACTCTATCAGCTGTTGCTATCTAGCCTTTACGTGTGTATTTTGCCCTATCATTGTTAATTAATTATAACTGTGCCTATAGTACCTTCCAGTATATATCACATACTCATTCAATTATTATTTAACAGAGAAGCACGAGAGTTGCAGTCTAGATGATCTGATCTTAGCAGATTTGGTTTTAATCAACTTGGACTGGGTTCCTTGATTTGCCAAAAAATCTGCTATGCTGCACAAATGATGGATAAACGAAATAATAATAAAATAATAGTCATAATAGAACCTTGCTCGAAAACATCGGTTTGAGTTTATATTCAATAAGTGGATTTACATTAGAATAGCAGAGAAATCAGTACAATGTACATAAAGTCCATCAATCGCTTAGTTTTAAAGCCATCTTGACACAACTTGGATTATATCTGTCTTCTTGTGGGCACTACTTACATCCAAGCCAAACATTTTGGATAACTTTATCATATGGTTTAAGTTCGCTCGCAGCAAGATGTGAAACAAGAATCACATAAATCAATTTGTTGGAAACGAATAAAAACATAGTAATATTTCGAGCTGCACAATAAAATTTAAATGTGAGCAGGTGAACTCCGATAAACATTCTTTCGTATTTTCAAAATTAAGAATAAGTTTTAGAAACACACAAGTTATACAAATAAAATGAATGTTATTATTTGCTCATTAGCCACATGCAAAACTTTCACAAACTTTCACTGTGAAGTAACAATTTATGAATTCTTTATCGCTTGCTTGAATTGATATTTATCGGTAAAATAGCCTTTAAGAATAAATTTGCATTGAAGCTTAAACAAATTTAGAAAAATATCGTAAGATATGGCTGCTCAAAATAATACTATTGTTTCATTGACTTTCAAAATGTATTCAGCTAATGCGCTAATTATTGTATAGATATTTATATATTTATGTTTAATAATATATTCTATCCGTTATTGAGACTATATTATGTGATCAAGGAGTCCATTTCCATTTCGATATTTTGAAAGAAAATGATTTTGTTTGTTTACAATTTTTGATTTTAATTTTGACGATATTTGAAATTTGGTCATAACACGTGACTTGAATATAATTATTAATATTGAATTGCACTACGCTAAATGGTTTCAGGTTTAAGCATGCACATAAAGATCAGCAGCAGAAATTATGCATACGGATTAACAATTTATTTCCAGCCCCTGCTGCTTATCCTTAATAAACTTCAACTAATGAACACACGCAATGCACGAGATATTTATGCAATACTTGTAAAATTCCATCATAATTTATTAACAGAAGACAAAAAAAATGTGTGAAATAAATGTAATAAATAGTGCACTGAAATTTAATAAATACGAATAATGACGCGATTTGGTTTTCTTTTTTGAGCTTTTCTGAGAGAGTTCGAGATTCAGTTGATGATGGCCATGGCAAATCTACGACCGGGCTTTATGTCAGCATAGCACGCCATCTACAAAATCGAAAGGCGAATCGTTAGTGAAGCACAATTGTAAACAGAATATATGTATGTGAGGACATACCTGTACTGTAGGATATAATGCGACGGCAGTTACCACGATGATCCCGCATGTGGCACTGCTGGCAGGGCTTCTCCAAGCCATGTGTGGCCAATATCTGACCCCGAGAAATGCCGGGTGGCGCCAAGAAGATCACCCGTCGCGATTCACTTGACGCTGGAGCACAGATGACAACCAGGCCGAACAGACACAGTGCATATAAAAGTAATTGTCGGATGCGATGCAGCATCATCATATCTCACTATATAAATATATATATTCGCCGGTTTGTGTGTGTGTGTGTGTGTGTTTTGGTCTAAATCGGTATACTCGTGTGCAGTTTCGTGATAATGTGAAATTGTATAATCGAGCGTTAAGTTGAAGTCTTTAGCTTGTCCTACTGCCAGCTAACTTATATGCGCAAATGCCTTCACTTAACTGATTATATACGGTTTGGGCAACCATTTTCAAAGTAAAAAGCGGCCTCTGCCAGCCTATCAAGCATTGGCTGTGTCTTCGCATTGATAAACTATACAGGCTGCCTAGCCAATTCCAAACAGTCAAAAAAAATCTGAAGATCGTAATGAAGTTTGCTCTGTCGATTATTGTGTTTGAGTTAAGCTTTTGTGTGCCTTAGAGTAGTTCACTATTTAGCCACTCAACTAGCGAACGAACCTCCGTAAAGTCGAGCATTGTTTTTAACTAAGTTATTCGAATTTTATAAACTATCTTAAATGTTTATATCTTATCTTAAAATCATAAAATTCTAATAATAATATTAACAACAGTAAAGCCTATGTTTGAAGTTCTGTCTACAAAAACATCCTAGAAACTCAACTTTTGTTTTAATTTTAGAAAAATTTACTTTGGAATTAAGATAAGAAATATACTTGTTTCTTAAAAGACACAATCTCCCATTTTAGAAATACAATTTCTGAATAATAAGGTGACTTACCTGTGGTGCCAAATTGTTGATGATTTTCTTTAATGCAGATTGAGTTCTTTTCGGAGTGTAGCTCTCTCATCTACCCCGTGTAGGCTGATGACAAACACCCTGTATACGCGAATCTTATCTAGGCCTCGCTGCTCTATGTCACACCAGCAATCTGGGTAATTGAGTGTCTTGCTTTGGTTTCGTTTGCATTACCGCATGGTGAGTGCTCTCTGATATTTATTTGATTATGATAATTACGATTTATGCTTAACCCACTGCAAATCAATGAATCAATCTACGTGTCAAATTGTCAACTTAATTATTAACTTTCAACTAGTTTCATTCGTAGTTATATCTTAGTTTGAGTATTTGTATATAGTCAGGAAATTTTTAGATGTCACAGTAATCTACTGTTTATTAAATTAAAAATTATCTGTGGCATAATTTTATTATAATCATAATTTTTCATTTTTGCTTGAGCGAACCGTATGTATTCATATTTTAGAGTGCTTATCTCTCATTGATACCCCTTCAATTTCAAGACACTAACAACAGTAATTTCGACACAAAACTCTAAAAACTGAGAGAAGTAGAAATGTTTCTAATGAATTTCTTAGGAGATAAAGCAGTTAATTAAAAATAGACATGATACGTTCATTTCTAAAAATATTGAACACAAATTTTATTATTCTTAATATATTAAAAAAAGTACTTTTCATATTGATACTTTTAGATAACAGAAAATTAATGTTAATTTATAGAATTAATTAAATGGAATATTTTAATTTTATACTAATATTATCTCACTAATGGGTTAATCATTTTTCATATATTTATTTATTTTTCTTATATGATAGTTTACTAGACTTTTGATAGCGAATAACGTCTGATGAAGCATTTGTGAATAAATTACTATGAGTATATAAATAAACACTGGGGTACGTTTGTTGATCAAATCCAATCAAAGTTTTTACTATCCGGCAATCCGATAAGAAGGGGGATTACTTTTGTTAGGCACACAACAATCACTTCAAACATGCATAAAAAATGTCTGTTTCCCACAACAATTGTAGTCGATAGGCGCAAGCCAACTGCTCAATAAAGTAATCAGCTGGTGTGATTGTCTCATGGCATTTCCAGAAAGCCACAGCTACGTCACAGACCGGCTGGTGTGGCCCCATGTCTCTCTTTAATCCTCCCCAAAAAAAAAAAAATGTGACCAAGTCACCGTGAACGGCAACGGCAGCGAAGTGAGTGGATGGGAAAATATGTGGTTGAGTCAGCGTCTGATGGTTGGCGTCTCTATTTGTATCTTGTTGCTATTTCGCATTTTGTATTTGTATAGGTATCTGTATCTGTATCGGTATCTGCATCTGCCGTTGCCATTTACTGTTCGCAAAAATTCCCATAATTTCATCATAACAAACATCGCTTGACTCTAGCTAAGCACATAAGTACCTAAACACATAATTGCGTCTTGTGACGTAGTAATTATAAATATTTAATTGCCCAAAAGCTAGCAAGTTCTGGATATGGCGATAAGTTGACGAGCGCCTCTGTCCAAAGGTTGAGTACCCCCTACACAATCTGGAAAAAAAAACACACACACACCAAATTAATTCATTATAATTTTGAACATTCACTTTCGTCACACACACAAACACAAATACAAACACACACTCACCCGGCGACAGCGATTGTGATGATCACGCATGAAGCCATGCCTGCAACCAGGGCCTCGAACCTCGAGCAGCATACCTTTACCGACAGCATCCTTTGTGCTGTTCTTATTGCTTTGCTCAACGCTAGTGTTTAGCTGATTGAAATAAATCACGCGTGCGTCGCTGCATTGTAGCTGGGACAGCATCAGAATTATTGGAAACACTGCCAACAACAGTCCCAGTCCCAGTCCCAGCAGCCTCGGTCTCAGCATCCTTCTCGCTTCAAGTTAACACGTCACTGTCTGACCAGCGTTGAGCACGCACTCTAAATAACAGATTTTGACGGCGATGCTGCTGCTGCTGCTGCTGTTGGCACGCTCAATCTATCAGTTTGTCCCCCTGCCCTTTGGAGAGTTCGTTGGGTCTTTCTTATCAGTCCGATTACAGTTAAGACTGTTGTTTTGAGAAATCCGCCGTCAGTTAGAACACTGCGCAATTAATGAGATCGCTCGCATTGCATACTTTGGGGCGATTACATTAAAAATAGGCAAATTAATGTGCTTGAATACGGAGCAAACTAAATTTTACGTATGTGAGAAACTAGCTACGCTTAGAAAATTGGCGATTACCTTAATTACAGACTAAATCGTCTAAATTGCTTGTATACGAAGCAAAACATAAATTACAAATGAAACAAACTAGAACAAAAATAGAATAAAGTTCAAAGTGCAAAATTGTCGACCAGACACATTCTCTTGTACCACTAGTCTTTTGAATCCTATGTCAATTATGTATTGATATTATCTGATATCAGCCACTTATATACATAATTGATATATGAAATAAGGTATATGTGCAATCACGCATTTACAAACATAACTACAGTTAACGATTTAATTTTAAACTTATATAAATACTTTAGTTATGTAGCATTTTGTAAATCAATTAATTTGCAATCTTATTTACATTTATAGCCACTAGGAACTGGTTTTCTTTTTGGTGTTATTTTATTGCAAGAATACAAATCGATTTACAATCTCGTCCACCATTGTTATTTAAATAACAATTTCTGTCCTTTAGACTCAAGTTCCATTAAGCAAGTACGAATGCTGTAGTCGAGTGAGCTCGACTACGACATACCCTGAACCCATCTGTTAAACATATAATAGTCTTATTGGAAAATGTTTACACCCAAATGTGAGCAGGTCTGCAGGAGCACTCATTACTTCTAGCAAGCACAGGCACAGGCTTATTCACAAGCCCGAACTGATCCCAACTGGCTGGCTAAAAACTCTTGCATATACATTAATATATACATATACAATCGTACGTAACGGGGCTCTGCATAATACACACAAAAACATATTTACACTCGCGTCGATTATCAAGCCATCTCTTTCTCACACATTGCTATCGAAATGAATCGATATTCGAGAAACGGGGGCAGTTATCGATAAAATAAAGCAAACTTGATCTGCGCAGGGTATACGAGAACCTATATTCCAAATTTGTGTCTCTAGCTCTGATAGTCTCTGAGATCCGCGAGTTCATACAGGCGGACGGACAGAGGGACATGTCTATATCGAGTCGGCTGTTGATCCTGATCAAGAATATATATATGAACTTTATGGGTTCGGAGATGCTTCCTTCTGCCTGTTGCATACAGTTGGTCTTTTTACCCATTTTTAACGGGTTCGGGGTATAAAAATATGTTGAAATTAGTTCGCTCTAATATACTAAAGCCACAAGAATCCCATTTATGTTCTTCACTCATTTATCATTTTGTTTATATTCCATTTCATTTAATTTTTGGCATTGCTTTTACATAAATAATATTTAATTGAAGCCAACATGATTTACTGTGTACTTGGCCCAATGACGTCATCGTCACGTGGCACCAGGCGCCGTTCGATGAACACAATTGTCCGGATCGATCGTGATAAGCTCTGAGGAAGAGAGTAGGCGAGTGAGAAAGTGTTAAGGCTTTGAGGCAGTGCCGGCCAAGCTTTTGTTTGAGCTTTCCACATGCACACAAAATAAAGCTAGTCTGCTTTTTATTGCGTGTGTGTGTTGGCCAGCAATGGTGAGATTGGAATTGTGGACTCACCTTGTGATAGCACATCCTTGAGGCAGCTTCGATCAGTGCGACGGCAGCGTGACTGTCTTGTCGGAGGTGGCTGTCTGTGTGTGTATGCCTCTTCATCCGATGTAGTCTCCGTCAGTAGTGTCGCCGCCCGTTGTTGTGGACGTCTGCGCGCCGCGACCTGCGCGACGCTATTGCTGGGCTGGTCCTGTTGCAGCTGGTGCATGTTGTTCTCGTTGGAGGAATGGTGCCGCTGCCGACGGCGGCGCTGCCGCACGCGACTAAAGCTGTCGTCCTGGATGACAAGTGTGCCGGCTTTGCTGCTGCGCAGGAAATAGCGTGGGCCATGCTCCACTCTGTGCTCCTGGATCACATACTCGGGCGAGGAGTGCCGTCCCCGCGACATGCTGAATCGCTCTAATATCGAACGCTGTCCGGAACTCTGGGAGCGTCGATAGCGACGCTTCTCACGCGGTCCCGACGATGAGGAATTCGCTGTTGTTGTCAGCGTCGAGGTGGATGGCGGTGTGGGATATGCCGTCGCCTGTCCACGCTGCTCCAATTGCTCACCCAGCTGCGACTGCAGCGCTTGATCCTCGAAGCGTACGCCACGCAGCGAGCTGGAACGACGCGAACTGCCTGCCGATGTTCCGTGTGGCTGCCAGTCAGGCAGTTCATGGGTGCTTAACTCAATACAGCTGCCAGCGAGCTGTTGCTGTCTTCTGGGCTTGGGTGTGGTTGTGGGTGTGGATGTGGGTGTTGGCGTCGCCTCAGCGATGCGCAGGCCATTAAACTCGCTGGGCAGTCGCGCCTGCTGCAAACTCTGGCTGAGATTAGCGGTCGCTGCACGTTTCCGCCTGCGATCTCCTGTAATAGAGCTGGGCGCTCGATATGTCTGCTCCTTGTGGCCATCCGCATCCAGGAGCAGTGCACCCGTATGATCGTATAAAAGTATCCGTGGCAAGGCAATGTTACTGCAACTGCGCGATGTGCTCAGCTCCCAGTTCCAGTGTGTCGGTTTTTTCAATTGCAAACTCAACAGATTGGCAAGTGGATCGTATTCCTGTTGCTCTTCCTGTTCCTGTTCCTGTTCCTGTTCGTAGTGGGATGTGGTTGCTTGTTGATGCTGTTGATGCTTATGCCTCTGCTGCTTTGACATTGCTCTGGGCTCTGAGTCACAGCAGCGTTTAATAATCCCAATGCGGTTGTTGTCGCTGCCTCTTCCACCTGTTTGCTGTCTGTTGTTGCGATTTGTGGTCTAGTCCACTGTTAGCTGCATTCCCGTGCCTCCCCGTCCTGGCCAATTGCCAACTTATTTATTGTTTATCTCTCAACTATGCTGGCAGTATACATACACATACACACACACATCCACATCCACATATAGTTTATATGCTATGCTGTTTTGTTTGCTGCCCACGCCCGCTTTCTTGGGCGTGCTTTCTTTTTAGTGCTTTCTCAGTCTTGGGGTTTTTATTTTTAGTTTGACTCTTCCGCTGCCTGTCGCCTACCGCTTGCTGTTCTTTTCCCTTGACATTTGAGTGCTCCACTGTGCCACTTTCAACAAAAACAACAACAACAACAACATCAACAGCAACAGCAACGAGCACGCTAAATTTTTGTTCTTCTTTTACAATATTAACAATGACAACACACAAATTTCATGTGCCTTCAAATTATTTGAATCAAATTTGTGCACTAATATTTTTAGCATTGCGCTCTCGTTCGCTCCCCCTTCCCCTCGCTCTCTCTCTCTCTCGCTATCTGCCTGTCTCTCTCTCTTGTGCGCTCGCTCTGTTGTTGCGCTATCCCTTTCGTTTCTGTGCTCGATCAGCTGCTCCGCTTGCTTTATGCGCGTCTGCCCGCCAACGAGCGCCGTCGCCAACTGTTTCAGCCGTTGGCTTTTACATTCGGGCCAGAAGACAACGGCCGGAGCATTCTGAATGCTGTCATGTCCACCTTGTCCGCAAAATTGTATGTGTGTGCGTGTGTGTGTGTGTGCTAAGATGTGCGGGGGAATTCAATTTGATGCCGCAGCGACTTTTGCATATTTCACGCTCTCACAATGGCAACAACAACGACAGCAACAAACCTACTCAGGCAGCTGTTTTCTGGCAACAGCTTTTCCGATTATTTTTGTTTTTGTTTATTTTATACGACCAACTCCCACCCACCCCCTACCCATCCCCCTCCCCCAACACACACACACACACACACACACACACACACACAGAAATTGAGCAAAACTTTTCATGGCTGTTTATTGTTTTTGCTCTTGGCAAACATTTGTCCAATTTGCTTAGATTTGCATATGACTGAACAATACCCTGTATACCCTGGCAATTGCTTAATGACGGTATATTTATTCATATTCTGCATTGGTATTTACATACGTATAGTAGATATGCCTGTGGCTGACACTCTGGTCACTGCAATGTACTATGTATCCACAAGTGGTCCATTAAAATGTATTCATATATCTACACACCTATGGACGCACACCTACCACAGAGCATAACAAAACAAAAATAAATAGCACATGAAATTGCACATGGTGTTAAAATCTCATATTATACGCAAACAAAAAAAATAAGATAATAATAAACACATTCTCACAGTTTAGGTGAT
Organism: Drosophila glabriapex; assembly: GCA_035042305.1. NCBI lineage: Eukaryota > Metazoa > Arthropoda > Insecta > Diptera > Drosophilidae > Drosophila > Drosophila glabriapex. The sequence goes on from JAWNLN010000066.1 coordinate 9,548,077, forward strand.
ATTAGGTGATATATAAGGCTAAGCACCTTTTACTGTCCCTGCCCCTGAGAAAACTTTGTTAAAATAGTGCTCATTCTTGAACAGTACATAAATGTAATAAATTAATCGAAAAATTGTTTTCTAAATTTGTATGTGTTATAATGTAAACCAAGATGAGAAAGTGCGTATTTCCAACTTAAAGGTAAATAATTGTATTGTTTAGCATTTCGCAAACACCAAATTTGTAACCGATCAATCAAACTTGATCTGCCAGAGTCTTGATCATCTAAGAAATATGATCAAGTTGAACCCTTGTAATCTGTGCTTGCAAATCGACTTATTGAATATTTAGCAAATATTTTCAGTAAACCGAGTTGAAAGCTGCAGCGATCACGAAGCTTTAGCAGCCGCCGCCCGAAAGTATGCAACGTCTGACAAGAAGCCAAACCATCTCAATTGCCAGCCTGAGGTCGATGGGTTATCGGGCAACCGACATTGGAGCTAAGTGGAATTGCGATAGGCGAATTCATCAGCGACATCGCATGCTTGAGCCGAGCAGAGCCAAGCCAAGCCAAGCCGAGCCGAGCCGAGCCGAGCCAAATGAAAGACAAAACCGGAAACGTAAAATCAATCAGTCTTTGGAACACTGCACACGGCAGCAATGCAAACAAAACTAGGAAACACTTTCGGTCTGTCGCTGGTGGCGCTGCTCCTCCTCTGCTGTTGCAGCGAGCTGATCCAAGCGGCACCATATCCATCCGATGCACCCGAAAATGTTATCAACTACAAGCGATTCGCACGCCGCCGCCCGGTGAAGGGCCATCCCGAACTGGAGGAGTACGAGGTGCGGCACGTTTACATCGTGCGTCGCACCAAGCCCCAGCCAAAGGTGGTCAAACGCCTGACCGACTTCGAAATGGATCAGCGCATCCAATGTGACTTTGATCCCACATTGCCCAATTGTAAGTGAAAGGCGAGTTGCATGAATAGCGTATGAAATGTGTAACGCATTAGGCGAGAAACTGTATATTCTAAATCAATGGCATAAATAATGTTTTTCTATGTTCCATAAAAATTTTGTTTTTGTGAAATAAAGACATTAAATTTGGAGTACACGTTCTCGTATACCCTGCGCAAATCCAGTTTATTCCAGTTTATCGCCAACTATGCAACCCGTTCAATGAATATCGATAAATATCCGTTTCCCACTCATCCTAACATTTGAGTGTGTAAGCTCTTTCCATCGAAGTTGAGCTCACTCGACTACAGCGTTCTTGGCTGTGTCTTTATATATTTTTTTATTTGTTTTACTAACTTTGCTCGTTTGGTTTCAGGGTAATTGCTTGTCGAGCTCTCTCGACTTAGTTGTTGTACATGACATTTATCAACCAATTAAAGCACAATTGCCTTATATTACGTGCATACCACGCATAAGAGTAAGCAGTCCAAAATCGAGTTCGCCAATTTTGCTGTTGCATTTTTGAGAAACTTTAAACTCAATCATATCTCTTAAAAGTCCGGTCTACATCGGAAGATAACTATAATTTGCCAGTTACATTTTTTTTATTGTGATTTCAGGTGCTCGATTTGCCACTAAGCCAAGTGTCAACTGGGCCAGCAGCACATCCACAACAACAACAAAAACTTCCACAACAACAGAGGCAACATCTACGCTTGCCACCACCAGCACCAGCACCAGCACTGATGTGCCCTTGCTGCCAGAGCTGCCAGAGCTGCCGGAGTTGCCGGAGTTGCCGGAGTTGCCGGAGTTGCCGGAGCAATCGGACCGAAAAACACTGAAGCCAGCAGAGGCTGATGTTGATTATGAGACGGGCTCGAATGACAATGATGAGCTTGACGACGATGATGTGGAAGACGGATATGGGGCCGAAGATGATGCTGATGCTGATGCTGATGCTGATGATGACAAGGACCAGGATGCCTCCGATTACTTCAACCCTGGCGGCAGTATCGGTGGCAATGATCCCACCAAATAGTGCATACCCAGAACACCCAGTGTTCAATTTTATAGCTTAAGCTTGTTACTGCTAATTAGACGCAATATAAATGCTCAATAAAAATGCCAAAGTATGCATACATGTATGTATCTATGTATGTAAGTATGTATATATGAGGTGCTGCTCGAGTTAGTTAGTTTCCTGCTTATCGAACCCGATGACTTAAAAGTCAACTGAAATTCGTTATCAATCTATGTATATGGTGCTGATACGTATCTGCGGCATAGAACGGGTATACTGGTTGATCAGTTATTTTGATTGATTTCTTACTGACTTCTTGATAGATATTATATTTTTCTCCTTTTTTGAGCTAAGCAGAAACACTGATTATCGTTCAGTCGAACGATTTTGACCTAAACATTTTGATTTGGCTGATCTCTATTTAATAATTAAAATTAGTAATATTTTGCAATGCTAGATCTGGTCGTATGGTTACGCAGATGCTATGTATATATTAATTAAATTAAATGGGATCGATTAAGAAGCAATTCAATATTCTTATTTTTATTACTAAATAATGCAAAATTGTAGTTTCCAACTGAAAAATCTAGCTTAAAGGGGTGTTATATGCTACTGTGGCCTTCAGTTAAGTTCAATCATTTTATTTTCTATCTCCACGAAAATGGGATATGTTTATATATTTTCCAAGGCAAAACAAACTATTTGCATCTTATTTGCGTCTTATTTGATTGCCTCCTTTTTTTGAGAATTATAAGAAACCCCACAGATTGCGCTACTTCAAGCTAATACCTTGTCATGAAAGGTCAATCCATGACTCTTTGCATTTATTAGTTTGTGTGTGCTTATGATCTGAAAATAGCGATTAAAATTCAAAGCTGTTTTATAGACAAAATAAAATTAAATATATTCAACGTTATATATTTTATATATATTTTGTTTGAGTATTGCAAAATGGGTAAGTAGTAAATACAATAAAAGTTGTGAGTGGTTCTTTTTTCGCTTTTTATTATCGCTATTTTCGTCCAGATTCACAATAAATATTTACAATAATACAAGCTCTACTCAATTGAGCAACTAAGGCGCAATTTGCGTATTAGATTCTATATATTATATATATGTGCCTATTAATAATGATTATGCTGGAATTATCTGGGCCTTATCAAGCAACGCTAAACTTGCCAAACAGAGATACTGAGACAAATACATCAGTAGTCATCGGAGCCGGTACAGGTAAGGCTCATTGCATTTTATTTGATATGGAGAGTTCAAATGATGAGATTCGCAAAAAAAAAAAAAGAGCAAAGCGCATAAGATCAACTCACAATTGCCAAGCGTTTTCTCATTGGAATTGTTGTTGCTGCTATTGTTGTTGTTGTTGTTGTGGTTGTTGTAATTGTTATTGTTGAGCAGCGGCAAATTGAATTTGTGCTCATGAATCAAGAAAAGCGAGCAAACGACTGAGTCTTCCCATAAATTGAATTAAAGCGGAAAGGCGAGCAGGCATCGGGAGCAGCAATCAAACAAAAGGCGACAATGTTTTTTTTTTTGTATAAATAACGGGGTCTGCCTTGTTATACGATTGTTATTATTATTACTGTTATTGTTGTGGCTATTGTTGCTGCCCGGGGAGTGCATAAAACGCTTAAGCATTCCTCGCCCGCAGCCAGTCAAGCGAAATCAACGTGCGGGTTTAGTTTGCAAGCCATAAGCATAAGGCATCAAAGGAACTCAACACAACATATCAGATACTGAAAATTATATACATATAAATATTTGGATATATATAGAAAATGCGACAGTTACATGGAATGCTACTGTTGGCCCTGCTGCTGCTGGGCGTCTCCTGGAGCCATGCGGATCTGCTCGACTGTGACGAGAAATTGCCCTCGATGATCACCGAGATGGGCGATAAAATATCGGAGGCGACTGGCAGTAGCAGCAGTTCGGAGCATGAGGTGCGTGATTTCTTCAAGAGCGTCGGTTGCCAGATCAAGAATGGCGCCAAGAAGCTAGGCGAAAAGGCCAAGGATCTGGGCAGCGATATCAAGGAGGGCGCCAAGAAGCTGGGCGAGAGAGCCAAGGATCTGGGCAGCGATATTCGCGAGAGATTCGATGATTTTCGCGACAAACTCGCCAAGGATTCAGCCGAGGAGATGAGCAAGGATCGCGGATTTCTCGCCAACGTCGAGATTATCAATCCAGATCTGCTCAAGGGTGAGCAACAGTGCGGACACGGCCACATCCTCGATGCCTTGGGCAACTGCAGCCGGTTGAGGAAGTGATGATGATGCAGCTCGACCCATTATTATAATTTTTTTTTTTTTAATTATTTGCAGTTATATAAGTTATAAGTTTACAAGTTATATTAAATATACTTTTTTTTCGATAACCTGTTACCAATAAATATTTTGTAAAAAGGATTGAATGAAGTTGTGCAAACCAATGCAACAGAAGTTGACAATTTGGGCTAACTGATGTATATTTATTTATTTAAACATTTTATTTATATATACCACGCATAAAACTTAAATTTCATGTCCAAAATGCAATATTCTAATTTGTGAATATGGCAACACTGTTTCATTAATGAAAATCGAAAATCTTTGGCTTCAATTGGCGAATTTATTAGCTAAAAGTGGAAATTGAGAACTGAAAAGTGAAATTTATTTAATGATTTTGATACGATTTAAATATGTATTCATTGTAATAAAGGCTATTAAATAATACTCAGTGGGTCGAGAGCATCACTGCAGTGCTGAAGAGGGAAAACTTCTAAATAAGCGCTAAGATTAAAGCAAACAACATTTACAAATGCATAGCCCCATCACTCTGAGAACTCATTTCCAGGTGATTTATCTATATTTAAAATTCAACTACAAATCAAATTTGATATTCCATTCATCATCTCTGATATTTGTGTATTTTTACGGCTAAGTATATAGTATTTATTAGCTATTTCACTAGTTGGGGAATTGTCTAATTAGAGCTTTATGGAACAACGTTTCCTGTTTACTTTTGTATCTTGTATTGTATTAGGTAACAAAGTGTTGCACATGTCTACATACATTTGGAATTGTGGATCATATTTGAATCAAGATTTGAGCACAGCATCGGGTATATATATGTACGTATTTGACTCACTTTACTTATATTAATATTTATGATTGTATCTGCATCTGCATCTCAGATGCAGATGCCATTGCGTATTCCACATGCATGTGCCTCAGTTTATATGGTCAGCTAATTGCTTATTTGTGGCTGACTGTCTACATACTAATTATTCATAATAGTTGCTTGATCGATGAATTCGATGATCGACAATTGGGTAAAGTCTAAGCAGAATTGGAATGTCTTAAAAAAAGAAAAATTTGCTGGAATTCTCTTTAAATATCCGAAATTATAAATGAGTTGAGCTGGCAGCTCAGTGGCTTGACGACTTTCTCAAAAAGAACTTGCCGTTCAGCGCTCGCTCGCTCTCTCTCTCTCTCTCTCTCTCTCTCTCTCTCTCTCGCTCTCTCTCTCTCTCTCGGCAATGGTAAGCCAGAACTGAACTTGGTGGCAAGCCTTTCGCTGCCAGCTGCAAACGAGTTTCAGTCAGGTTTCAAGTCTCAGCTGCAGCACACGTCACGTCTTCAGGCAAACATAAAGCCAAATCCAAAGGCAAATAAACTGAACGGAATTGGAACAATAAGGGCAATAATTTCAGGCAGTTATGATGATGACTCGAGCAACTCTGCCACTGTTGCTGCTGATGATCATCTCACAGGTAGCCCAGCTGCTGGCAGCTCCTATCATGTGTGGCACGGATGATACTGAGCCAAGTGTTAAGTCAGTTGAGGAGCAGTCAACGACGACAACGCCCAAGCCCAGCGAGGTGAATCAGTTTCTCCACAATGTGCAGTGCACTCTGGAGAAAGCAAAGCCCTGGATCGAAGATCTAGAGAAGGAGGCCAAGCGACTGGAGGAGACTGCTAAACGTGTTGGCCTGAGCATTGTGCATCGTTTTGGCAATCTAATGGATTCGATTCTCGGTGCCGCTGCCAATAGGATACCGAGTGTCACCACAACCACAACCACAACTATAATGCCACCCAGTTCCAGTACCAGCACCGAACGTGATCTTCTTGCAGCCATCAGCCAGGAGCCTGAGCAATTGACACCTTCAACAGAATCGCCATTGGACAATGAGATTATTAATGTAGAGCCGATCAAATAAGTAGGCCAGCGAATTAAATATAAACACAAACATATATTTATTTATCTAGCTCGAAAGTTATTGCTGATTTATTGTGTTTTTTGTTGTCGAATTGGAAACCATTCGAATGAAAACCATATTTGTACAATAGTAATCACAGCATAAATGGTCTGCATAAATTTTGAATTAATTTCAAATATACGATATCATCCTAAGCTACAAATATTTAAGAACATTTGTAAAATACTTTGTTACAAAGCGTAATCAAAGAATTCAAATGATTATTCTCTGTTCCCAAATGGATAATCAGATTACTCACACATAACTCGCACGACTTAAGCAATTGCATATTGCCTTTTATTTATTTATTTTTCATAATCTGAAAGTGTCTAACAGGCAGATATCATGATAATCGAAGCGATCTTAAATATGTGTGTGTATTCTACATCACTCCGATATCCATGATGTGTATTCTTACTTGATTGCAAATTCGTAGTCATATTGTGCCTACTTTTCTCAAGGAAAATAAAGAATCATCTTTGAGCTGGGATTAGAAGCATACTGCTGCGTAATGTGCTCATTAAAGTAGTTTCACATCGGCGATCGAGTAAATTCTCGAATGCCCCTAATCACAGTCAAAATAAGCATAGGCGAAAGTCTCGCAAATGACCATATTTGGTGAATACCAAGTTCTGCCGTAGGCTATAATATGATTGTTTTCTTTAATTAAAAAAAAACGACCAGAAAGAACTGCAAATCGAATATTATATACCCTTGTAAACCTTTGTGAGCTAAGTTGCTGACATCTAAATTGTTGTTCGTAGTTCACATTATTATGTTCTTGTATGTTTTGTAAACTAATTTTATTTATTGTTTAATTTGACTTTTTCCCCCTTTTTAATCGACGGACATGACTACATCAACTCGTCTAATGATGTTGATCAAGAATATAAATATATACTTTATGGGATCGCAGACATCTGGTGCACACCAAAAGCAATTATAAGACCCTCAACAAAGCTATAAAACAGCGGAGTTAAGCGCTAATTGGGTGGAAGGTCTAAAAACAATTCCCACCAGATAGAAAGAGAGAGAAAAAGAGAGATAATCTCACGTTAGATTTTGCAGAATTCAAATCTGAGAAAGCTTCGTATTCTTAATTTTTGATTTGTTAAATGTAAACTATTTATATATCTGTGCATGGTAGATTAATACAGTTCGGCAGTTGCTTAGGTTCTCAATTATCTCTGTTTATTTACACATTTTCAATATTATTTATGTAATAAAACCTAAATCAACAATATTTCAGCCATTTTACACGTTACCAAGGAACATGGTAAACATTTTGATTTGTTATTGAACACACCTCGTGCGCATACATTAATTAAATTAAAATTAAATTGCGATGCAATAAATAGATTGAATCTTTTGACTTCTTTAGTGATTTATTCGCTATGATGGGCTTTCTGGATCAAGTCACTTCAAGTGAAATCAGTTAACGAACTCTCAACACAATTCTCGAATGTGTATTAGTATTAGTATTATCAAAGTTGGAGTCTAGTTTGTATGCGAAGTAAATAAAGCTTATATATATATATATATATATATATATATATATGCTGTCTAAAGCTGACCGATCTATTAATTACTGACTATGCGACGGGGAAGGGGAGTGGAGCGGACAGAGAGCAGAGTTGTTTGTCGCAGCGCTGATAAACCGGTCTGACGAACTGACTGAGCTGCTGCTGAGCAGCTGCTGAGCTGCTGTCGAGCAGAGCCGAGTTGAGTTAAGTTGCTCAGTCGCATTGAGAAGCTCGAAGGGAATAGTTGAAATTCCAGCATCGACATGAGGTCAATTATCATTTGCTGTGCCCTGCTGAGCCTTGTGCTGCTGATGCGTGCTAATGGGGCCCAGGCCGCCGACTGTGTGACGGAAGACACTGGCATTACTGGCTTCTTCAAGACCTTGGGCTGCAAGGTGAAGCAGGGCGCTGAGGATGTTGCCGATGCGGCCAAGCCGTACACCGACAAGATTGGCGAAGGCGCCAAGGAGCTGGGCAGCTCCGTTGCCCAGAAATATGATGAGCTCAAGCATCGTCTCACCGATGATGCCTCCACACCCAAGACATCGGTGCCCTACGATGCGCCCACAGAGCGTGTGCCACTGGCGCCCATTGCTCCGTCCGTGCCCGCTGATCTTGTGAGCAGCACTCAGCCGATCGGTGAGCATGGACAGAATCTGCCTAGCTTCAGCTCAAACTAATGTGTGTTTTCTGTTTTCGTTACAGCTTAAGTTAAGTGATATCGTTCCTGTACAAGATTTAAAGGATTGTTCTTTATTATTGTTTTTTTTTTTTTGCTTGCCTTATAATTTTTATATACTTTGCTGCTCAATAAATAAATTATCGTAATTCGAATTTATGTGCGTGAGTGCTGACTGCATTTTTTGTACTCAAATAAAAATACTACAAATTAAGGTTGATTATCAAGGTGCTCAAAGTTGATATTAGCAAATAATCACATGCCACAAATGCTCAATTTATACTTGTTGTTATTGGCCTTGTAGATAGTATTATAATTTGTTTTTATCTATAAAATGATGTTGACAACGGAGTAACTTCTTTGCTTTTCAAAACGTATTAACCAAATTCGTATGAATTTAATTTTAATCGACTTTTGGCATAGAACGTTTTTGCTTATCGAGCTCAAGTTTTATAAGACAAAATGTTTCAAGTTCGAGTTAGCAAAAAATTTAATTAGCGAAGTTTGACTTGGTCACGTATTTTTAGTAATCGATTATGTAAGCGATATTTGACAATATCGCTTCCTTGGTACAGATTTATATATGTATGTACTGATGTACGTATGCATTTTTTGGTTTATGTCTGTATTTATAAATCGTGATTCTGCTGACGTTCAATTTGCGTATTTTTGTTCGTGATTTTACTTCAGCGACTCACACTGCTTTTATAAACATGTTATTTATATCTGACACTTTATCATATATATTGCTCGTTACTTGATTTATTTAATACTCATTCACAAAACGGTTCCGTCTCAAACTTAACCTTAAATAACTTAACTTAACTTAAAATAAATGCCATATGTCTTGTGCTCTGAATGTCTTCGAGGATAAAGTAGCTAAGGAGGCTGAGGGGATGTCAGTATGTGACACATCAGTCAATTTCCTTAGGCATATATACGAATTCATATATTTATATATACATATATATGTATGTATGTATATATAATTGATTGATTGTTGCAGTCGAAAACTCTTAGCACAGCATTTCAAATTAAGTAAAATATGTTTATATGGTATATCCTTAGATCGTTTGGGTTCGATTTAACATTAAGGATCCTACATTTAGTTATTCTTAGAGTTCTCGCAGGGAGAATGAAATGGAATAGAGAGATAGCGTTGGAAGTCCTATCGGTTTGAAGTCCTGTTGTTCAGTTCCCATTCCTATCATAACAGCTGATTGTGGTTGCTGGGCTATTTAAGCCTATTTGGGGTAGTCGCATTAGTCTCGGACCAAGAGAGAAATAGGATACAATTATATAGTGATACTCTGCTAATTACATTAAATCGTTTAATCGGGCAACATTTATGCTGTTATTGTTCTCCGTGCATGGTGATGACTCATCCAAGAAGCAAGTCAACTGAAATGCGCAAATCACACAATAATACACACACACACACACGTATGCACACACACACACACACGTACATATGTTGCGTAGTAGCCTGAATTTGATGGATTACACATACATGGAGGCACATAAATAAATATATATATATATATATATATATATATATATAATATAAGCTTGCTCACTTTGTCACCTTTCAAGTGATTTGAAATCAAATGACAAACTATTAACTGTTGTAGATATAAACAAATTGTACTACTTTTGTTCCTGAATTGCATGTCAGATGTGCGGCACTATTCAAACTGCTTATAATTGCTATAATCATTTTACACATACTTACGTACAAACATACAGACATACACACATACAGACATACACACGTACACACGTGCATATATATATACATAAACAATTTGTGTCGATTAAAACTAATTGAAGGCTGACAACATCAAATGCGACAGACAGACAGACAGACAGACAGACAGACCGACAGACAGACAGACAATAAAAACAAAAGCTAATGAATTCCCAAAAACAATTATTGCAATCAACAGCCCTAATCAGATTTATAAACAAATCACCAACAACAATAAATTTATACAATTCGCACTCGATCCGATGGGACGAAATACTATAGGCATGAGTAATAACTAAATCAAATTGTCAATTTCGACTCAACTGACACAAACTGTTCAACTAACTTTAAGCACTCTCTGTTTTGAGCCCAGAATTATTAAAGATCAAGTTTACATGTACATCAAATTTATTGAGTGTGAGAGTAAAAAAAGAGTAAAATGGCTGCAAATTGTTTGTGGTGCGTCTGGAAGCAAAGCCAATCAAAGACAACAAAATTCTCCTTATGAAGTTGGTGCAAGCAACGCACTTCTTCAGCGTGTTGGCCGCCAATCAGTAATTGGCTTACGCAATTACCATTGCCATTAATAATGCTTAAGTTATTTTAATTCAATGCTTCGATTTTACGCACACTATTTACATTAGTTATAGAGAATCGTCGTGTTATCGTTTGATATTTGCTGCTGATTTAATTTTACATCTAGGCACACGTATACAAATAAGTCTAATAAGAAAATTGCATTGGTTATACCCTGCACCTATTTAAGCTACTACGAAAACGACAATATAAAATTGTGCCTATCTGCTCATTTAGCAGACAAATAAAAGTTTTATGCTTGGATGGGATAGGATAGAATACAATCCTTGTAAGGTATGCAATGCGTTTATGTATGCTAGAGCTGCTTACAGGGTATTTTCGATGCGACACTCTCCAGTCGAACACTCGTCTATTTATCTTACCCGACAAGCGAAGAAAACTGTTTTGTTTTTCGTTGTTCACAAAAATAAACCACAAATTTTGCGTATTTCGTACTTCGGAAGGATTCGTTTTAATTTAAATTTAACAATACTTGAAAAGACTTGAGCTCAAGGAGGAATTTCTTGTGTAGGAACTGGTTTTAAGTCAACAATTTTGCAGGGCATTCCAAGTCCGGGACGGAGACTGTGACTGAGACCGAGTTCTATTACAGTTGAAGGAGCATTCTTCGCCTGAGTCCTACGACAATTGCCAGTTGCAGTTGCACGCTCGCTGCTGCGACGGGTTGCATTGTTGCCTGTCCTTGCAACTTTGCAGACGTCGGACGATGGACGATGGCAGGACAGATAAAGTCGCCAAACTGACAATGTCATGGCTCTGATGGTAGCATTGTGTTGGCCAGAGACTGGGATGCACATTGCGCTTTTACGTGCTACATGCTGCAAGCTCCAGAGTATGCAACAGTGGCAGCCACAGCCACAGCCACAGTCAAAGCCACGTCCACATCCACAGCAGCAGCCACAGCAGCAGCCACAGCCTGGCACTCATTACCGGCGCAAAAGTTTTTTGGCCAACGTACTTTCGAGACAGGCATCTCCTGGGCATCGAATTATGACACTTTTAGTGGTTTTTTGCTAACTATGCCAGTTGCCATTTTACCGTTTTGCCATTCTGCCATTCTGCCATTTGGGAGTGCCACCGAGGCGGAGCTGTCTCTGTGTTTTTCACTTTACTTTTCGGATTTGTTTGTAACTTTACTTCGATTTCAGCCAACAACAACCAATAGCTACGAACTATTCACATACAGACGCATCTGAATAAACATATATATATATATATATATATATATAATATTTATACATACATATATATGTGTGTGTTTATTTTGAAAAACAATTTTTATATATATTTCTATGTGTATGGATATCCCCACAACTTTCTGAAGAAAGTTGGTGCTTGCAGTTTTTGGGGCGTTTGTTCCATTTCTTTGGGTTTTCTTTTTTTTTTTTTGTGTATGCTGGTGCTGCTGTTGGGACGGCTTTTTTATTTAAAAGTTTATCAATAGAATTATTGTAGAAAAGTTTTTAATTTGACGCATAATAGTCGGCAATGGCGAAATTTCCAAAAGGAAAGACGAAGACAGCATCTTGTCAACCGGCAACTGGCAACACTCCCTTTTCAAAAAGTACTTTATTCGATATTACAAAATAAATATGTGCAACAACAACAAAAGCAACAAACAACCAGGTTATGAGCACTTAGCATACAATAGAAACACGTTCGATTAACTTAGGATTGCATGTACGTAAGTAAGAATCACTTAATTTGCCAAGTTTGGTCTGGCATACTACTTGTATTTGTCGAGCCTATCACAGAGACTACAATACTAGGAACTCCCTTCCTTACTGCCTCTCTCAGCCCTTCAGACTCTTCAGCTTGTTCTTCTTCTCCAAGGCCAAGCTGTTGGCAAACTGTTGATCCGCTTCCGCCTTGTATCTCCTCAGATTGTAGTTGGTGGCCTGCGAAGATGGTAGAAATTGTGGTTGGTAGTGTTAACTAATACGGAGAGAAACTGGCCAAATAAATTACATTGAGTGCCTCTTTAATCTCGATCTGAGCCAGACGCTGTATTCCCCTGAAGTTTCGACCCAGAATTCGGCCCAGCTCATAGCGAGAAATGCTGTAGCTCTCCGTTGTTGTTGTTATCTGGTCCGTGCTGGTGTCCTCGCCACTAAAGGTCTATAAAGATAACAGTTTACAAATTATATTTACTGAGCATTCATTTGTAATGAATTAGTTTAATGCTGCTTATATATTTATATATAAATTACTATACATATATATATATTTTAAATTATTAAATTATTTGTTCACTGATGAAAAGAGAGATACCTTCTGAACATAATAAGCTGAGTTACCAAAGGCGCCAAAAGTAAGGCGATTTTCTCAAATTCAGTGCGTTTTTTCTTGTCTAATTTTCACAGGTACACTCGAAGAAACAAACGTGTACACTTGCTGCGATCAGCTATTTATTGCATTTTTATTTGTGTATTTTTTTAACTGTTTGCTTACCACTCTTTCGGTTGTGGACCTGGGTTGACTTGTTGGCTTCGCTGGCGCCGGATCGCTGAATTGCTCATTGACCGTGTTGTAAATGTCGCTCAAAGTGTTGCGAGTGTCCGTGTATTGCTGCAGGCGGGGATGGAAAGCGTGTCAGTGTAGAAGTATCTTTGGCAAATGTCACTAACATGTACTTACGTCCACAATTAGATTTTTGGTTATGACCATTTTCTGAAAGAAGTCCCAAATTATGCCGCGCTTGCTGCGCACATGTGCCACACTGGCAGCATCCTCCACCCGATCCGGCTGATCATTAGCCGTGGCAAGTTGCAGCATAAACAGACAACTGGCCAGCAGCAGCAGCAGCTTAAGCAATTGTTCAGATTTCGTGTTCGGCATTACTGTAAATATAAATAGCAAACCAATTTTCGATCATGTGTGCAGACCTGATATGAATAAACCCACTCACGTAACAACCCTAATTACATAAACGGGGCAGCAAAAGGATTAACGCCGCATTCAGGTAATGCACTTAAGCAAGTTGCAAACAATTTGCCACACAACAACATAATACACACACACCACACTCACATACATATGTTATTATGAGGTCATTTACATACGCATATGTGAAAGTTTGGTCAGTTTCGTGTTATTCGCACTGGGCAAGTGCATCAATCAAAAGCAGACACAAACTATCCTAATTAAAATTGCCACTAAAACAAAGCTTAAAAATACATATACATATATATATATATAAAGATATCTATGCGCACATAAATCATAATCAAGAACAGAGTCAGAAGTGCGACAAATTCTGATAAATCAAAATGTCCTAGTTTTTAGTCGAGACTGTCCTTTGAAAATAGATAGGCAACACTCAGAAGAACTTCGCTCAAAATTTGAATCGCCTAAAAACTAGAAAGATTTTTTTTAATATTTCCTAAATATTAAAAAAAGAAATACAAATCCTTATTTTAAGAATATATCCTTTCTGAAATTCACGAAATTGTAACGAAATTTGCTGCCTGTTAGAGTTTGGAGTCGCTGTAAAATTGAAAGTTTTTATGTAAGAAATGTAAGGTAGACCAAAAGATTATTCGTGGCCTTGGTTCAGTCACCCATTATCAATTCAAAAAGCCGAATAAAGACAATTGTTAAAACTAAATACACAAATTGAAAACGCTGATGTCGGCTGTGTGCAATGTGTATTACTCTAGGACAGTAATTTGGATTTCCTTTGAATATAAAAAGAATTACAAACAGTTTACGGATTATGTGGAGACTTCGTGTGTGTGCAAGTGTGTGTATGGGTGTACGTGTGTGTAAGTGTGTGGCTAATTAAGTTCAGCACGAGTGATTCTTTAAGGGTTTGGTCAATTTCATGAATGCGAGTTGCTGTTGCTCGTTCGATATTGTGGAACTGCCCACTTTAATCGCTTGCCCACTTTGCTCAAATACTCGAATATTTATTTCATTTGGTCTATTAATTGGGAAATTAACCAATCCCAAAAATGAAATCGTATCGCTTTGTTGTACAACTAAAATAAACAGGCTTAATTTCATTCATAGATATAGGCGTTTAAATATACATTTGCGCATGTAAATAAATCAAGTAAGAATGCCGTAGTCAAGTGAGCTCGACTACGATATGCCCTAAGCCCGACTGTTAAATAAATTCAACTCCACTTTAATAAGTCTTGCAAACATCTGACCGTCACAGGCACTGAAGTGTGTAAAATAAATAAGATCAAAAATATCAGCGCATACATTTATTCAGAAGCCCAAAATTGAAATCATCACGTTGCGGTTTTTATTGCAATCGAAAATCGAAATGCATCGCTATTCGAGAAACGGGTGGAGTTATCGATAAAATGAAACCCTTGATCTGAACAGTGTACGCGAACTAAAGTTCCAAATTTGACTTGTCTCTTTGTTCATATAGACGGACAATATGACGGACAACCATCAGATGACAATGCAGAAAGTTCGACTCGTGTGTTGGAGAATTAAAATTAATGGACTTTTCATTGGTAATCACGGAACACATTAAATAATAATTGAATGCAAAAATCGGCTCCCCTGACAATATGCACACACATATTACACAACGAGCTCATTTGAATGCCCTTACCGTGGTTAGTATTCACATTTTAACATAATCCACTTACACAATTTGAAGTCTGTTTTACTCTGAATACTATGCGAGTGTGGCCAAAATTATACGCGTTAAAAAATGTCTCTCTTGGTGCATAATATGATGAGAATAATGAGCTAATAATATGCCTGCTAAGGTATTCAATGCTTGGCTTTCCAAAATGGTTTTTTCTCTCTGGTTGTCATTGTAAGTTGCTGCAGTTAGCGATAAAATTTAATTTAACATTTGTTGCTGGTTGGTTTTTCTATTTGACTGTCTACAAAAAACACTGTCTACACTCAAAACAAAAGCGTATACAAGCCATATTTAATACGGATCAAATTCAAAGCGGACAGGAACGACTCGAAAATTGTAACCCTAATACAATGTAAATATTTGTATGCTCTTAACTTGGACAGTCAGCCAGTCAGCCAGTCAGCCAGTTGGCCAATCGTGTGTTACGCTTCTCCTAATTAGAGTGCAAGTATTTCTCATAGCCAAATGTTTATATTCATATGCAATCCCATATCAGAGCCTGAGAGAATCATTTGCCACGTTTGCATTTTACACATACCACAATTAGGCATTTAAGTCACAGGTTTAAATCTCTATTTGCCATTCAGCGTATACAGTAATTGAAATGTAAGCAAACAAAATAAATCAGAAAAGCTGCAATTACTGAAGGCCCACATTGACATAGCATATCATATAATGAGATATGTATATGTTATGGCAATTTGTAACTGAGTACATTGTGCAATGCGTAAAATACGCATAATGATTTTATTCAAAAGTATGTAACAGGTAGAAGGCTATATATTCGCCCAGGATCAGGATCAATATCGAAGTCGATCTAACCTTTCAGTTCGTCTGTCCGGTTGTAAGCACAGAAAGATCTCAGAGACTATAAGAACTATCGAAATACAATTTTGGATATAAGTTCTCGTATAGTCTACTCATATTATCATCGCGGATATTTACCACCGTTTTGCTGATATCGATACATTTTGATTGAGTGTGTGAACAGCACACAAATATATAGTATGTCCGCAAGTCGGTGATTTCAGTTGGGGCTTGTGAATAGAAACATATTTCTTATTGATAGGTCAACAACGGATGGAATTAATTGATATATTTATAAGCTGGGTTCAGGGTATCTTGTAGTCAAACTCACTCGACTACAGTATTGTTACTTGTTTTATACTTGTGTAGCTGTTATATTATTCCTAATCTGCGCTATTAATAACTAAAGCTCTGCAATCAATCAATCTCGATAAAGAGGCCGACAGTAATAAAGTTGCCTAAAATTATGGGTAATTGGGCCGAACGAAGGCCAACAGATGCCGAGTAGCACGCTCTTTACAACTAACTGACCGACCCACTGACCGGCGGACAGATAGTTGCCAAATAGACAAATTGCGTATACGCCGCATGGCTCTCAATGAGATTATAAATGTTGAAAGCAAATTAATTGGCTAAATACATACATACGTACACAGCACACATATGTATATTGTATATTGGCAAGCCATTGGAATTTATTGAAGCAGATTTGCAGTTGCCCGCATAGGCTGCCAGTTATCGGAGAGAAAGAGATTTTCGTATGCTGACTTCTTGAATCGCAACAAAATTTCGTTCCCAATCAATATTTATCAAATGTTTCCAAAATAGCTCGAGTGTGTGTATGTGTGTGATAGTGTGTTTATTCAGCTATGTGTTGCATGCACAATGCACAGCTCCAAATCAGAACTTTTTAATGCGCATATGCAAAAGTCGAAGGCTGGCCGGGATGGATGGTTGGTTTACGTCCAGGGATCTGAGGCTACCTAGCAACGTGCAGCGAAAAGTATGCATACAATCCACTTAAGTTTCCCCAAACATATATATATATATATATATATATATATATATATGTATGTGTATATATGGATATATAGAGATATGCAAGCCCAAGGCCCGATATCCCATCACACGAAAGAAGCGACCGGGTAGCTAATACCGTATCCGTATCCGTACCATTCCCTGTTCCCGTTCCCGTTCCCGTTCCCGTTTCTGTTTCTGTTTCAGTTGCCGTTTGCTGGCATTCCTCCTTAGACAATCGTCGATGCTTTAATGCTACTCAAGTGCTCAACCGTTTGCCAGACGAGCGTTGCACCAGCAGCAACAACAACAATGATGCGGCAGCATCACAACTAATACACCAAAACCAAAGGCAAACCGAAAGCACACCAAGCAAACAAAAACACTACTCAAGTGATAAGTTTTTCTTCTCATTTTTTTTTTTCTTTGGCTGAGCAATACGAAATGCAATGGAGACAGAGAGAGAGAGAGGGAGAGAGAGGGAGAGAGAATGGGAGAGGGAGTGTGTGTGTGTGGAAGGTTTTGGAAAGCAGCGACATATGAAATGCATATAGCATCTCTACGATATGAATACAGAAAAATACGACTGAAAGGTAATCGGTAAGAAAAAATAACATTTTACTCTGCTCTCAGCTGTCTGCTGTCTGCTGTCTGCTGTCTGCTCGAATCGAAAGGCGATCGCATGATTGAGAAAAGTGCGTTGCATACTTTTAAGCGAGGCTTTTTATATAATGAGCCGGGTTGCAAGTGGAGTTGAGTGGAGTGGAATTTTCTATTTAGATTAGGCAGTTGCAGAGGCCGCTTTGTTGGCAGTAGGACAATATGCAGGTGCTGCCGCTCTCAAGGCAACGTCTTGACTATTGTCAACCACAAAACTAAAGCAAAGCAGCCAACTCGCTCTGCCTCCCTCCTTCTCTCTCTCTTCTCAGTTCTCTTTCCTTCATTCTCTCGCTGTCTCTTTATTGTGGACTAGTTCAAGTTTGCATTGGAAACTTTGTCGCTAGCGTCGTCTGTTGTCATTATCAGGGTCTTCCTTAGCTGGATGGTTGCAACTCGAGTATTTTAATTATGCCCTAATGGCGCATAATAGTCACCTCTGCAACTGCTTCCATTCCACTTTCTCTCTCTCTCACTCACTCTCTCTCTCTATGTGTGTGTGCAGGCTGGCATCAGCGACGTGATTCTCATTACGCTCCAAAAGAACTTCATTGGCATTGGTATTCCCCTAAGCCATTCTCTCTCATTCTCTCTCTCTCTCTCTCTTGCTCTGTCTCATTCTCTATCAACAACTTTTAGCAATTTTTCGAATAGCTATCTGCTTGTCCATCTGTCCTTCTCAATGTCTCCAGGTAAATTTGCACTAGCCCACAGCTAGGCAAACCCTTTTCAGGCAAACTGCCTGCCCAGCAGAAGGGTATATTAAACGGAAAACTTCGCTAACTAAAAACATTGATGCATTATAATATAATATGTTACCACTTTGATGCCTGCCACATTCCACATCATCTGTGTTCTTTTTTCAAAACTAATCTATCTGCGTCTATGGTTAGATTTTAGTTTTTGAAAGTTTATTGGGTGAGGGTACCCCAGATGCGACTTATTTTATGCCGATGTTGCCGCCTTTTGCCGTTCGCTTACTTTTGCTACCAGTTTTTCGGCAATTCTCGTTGCACTTTTGTGCACGCTTTGATTATTTTATTGCCATCCACCTGCCGCAGCTCCTACACCTACTACATTTACTACACCGCCCACTCCACACAACTACCGCCGCCCAGCCTGGCCACCGAGCAGTGAAACAAACTTCATTTTGAAATTAAAACTTTTTGGGCAAACGGCAAACGGAACAGCGAGCAAGGCAATCGCATTCTTGATTTTGTTTTCCAACTGGCTCATCAACTGGCCAACAAAACTTTGTAATTATATCAATGAGTGGCTGCTGCTGGCCAGACAACCGACGCCCGTCGCCCGATGCCCAATGCCCAATGCCCGATGACCGACGTCAACGGAATTTACCCCCTAAAATAAAGAAGGGGGCGTCTGTGGCGGTGTCATTGTACAGCCCCTTCCATTGATATCTTCCGGCAATATCTATCGTGGCAATAGTCAAAAATCAATCAATTCTCGTACGCTGGGCAAAAATTTGTGCATGGCATTTCAATTAAAATTGATTTAATTCGATTGTGGCCAAATCAACGAGCATCCTCTCAAGCCTCAAGCGAGCCTAGAGATCTATGCATGTGTTTGTCTTCCTAGTGCATATAAATGTCCAAATAAACATTCCCCCTCTCAGACAAATATATATATATATATAGAGAGAGAGAAAGAGAGAGAGAGAGCGAGAGAGGGGCGACGTGCGCGTCGATTTCGGTGGTTTGTCGGTCGATTTTGCATTTGCATGTTAAGTACCTATTAACTGCGACTTAAGACTGCTTTAAACGTTGATGATATGTTGCGACGCCAGCAGCGATTACACATATACATACACTCAGAAAAACAAAATGCATGGATAACTATTTTTCAAATGTTAAAATTCAACTACTATTTTTAGAAGACATTGTAATAAAACTCGCTCTCTTGAATGCTATGTTAAAACTGCTATGAAAAATATTTGAATTGAAAAATATTTGAATTTGTAAACTATCTAAAATGTTTGCCTATGTGAAGGGAAGAGTAAAAAAAATACCCTAGAAATCAACCATAATAATAAATAATAATATAAAATAAATTAAGAAAATGAAAACACTGGCTAAGAAAGACACAAACTTCCATTTTGTAAATATACATTCTGCGTAATAAGTTGAGTTACTACGATTGGCGACAAACGTATAGCGATTTTTTCAGAGTGTATGTACACACCCATATATATTTATATATGTATATACAATCGTATAGCTAGATTCAACCGCTAAGCAGACAATACATGTGTCATTACAATACATGCTTAGTGATTCAACTGAACAATTGTGGTTATTCCACTCGAAGGAAGCTTGAACAAAGGATTTTGCTCAAATCAGATTTCAAGTGAGTCGTAGGTGGATTCGTTTTATTTGAATCTCTTAATCGTTGTACTCGCTAATTATTATAATAGACTCTATTATATAATCAACTCAGAGTCCACCAATTCTATAATTAAGAACTCAATTTTAAATATCCTGTCCGCATTTGTGGTGGGGCTTAACTAATTTATACTTATTATTTTATTGGGGCTTTTCCTGGGTTTTCCCCAATTCATGTAACAATTGTTTAACCACTTTTCCATTAAAATACCTCCAGAAATCATATAAATATTTTCTATTTTTTAATTTGAATAAATTTTTAAATTTTATTTTTACCATAATTTGATTCAATTTGTTACTTTTCGTATTTTTTGTATCGACTGACCTTAGTTGACATTAAATAAATAAATAAAAAGGTGCTCAATTCAAGTATTTGGAATCGTTTTCATTGCGCTCAAGTCAAGCAACAGCATTGATAATGCAATACAATATTTTTGGGTGTTTTCATTGATCGAACTTGTTGAATAGCAAAACACATTTTGATTACTTGATAACAAATAGACAGAAAAATTCATGCTTTATTATTAAATGCATTCACATAAAAATTTCACTAATGGCTTCCATTCGCCATGAATATATTTGTTTGTATGTATCTATGTATTTATGTTTGTATGTATCTATGTATTTACCATTAATTCTCGGGCTATTTAAAGAAGTTTATTTCGAAGCATGCAATTTGTTTAATGGGCACGTGACATATGTCAACTGCTATATAAATAATACCCATGGATTTATATTTTTAAAAGGATTTTCTTATCTATACCCATTAGAAATATTGTAATTCGGAGAGTAATTTCGACTACTTGAGTGCATATGTATTCAAAAAATAGAACGAGTTGTATTAAACTCAGCGACTTTATTTGGAATGTTGAATGTTGTCACCTGAATATACACAGGGTATGTGGCAGTCGTACATTCGCGAGTTGAGCACTTCTACTTGATTTGTCATTTAAGTTTCGTGTGAAAAACAATTAAATTGCGAATGAATGAATTCAACAAAATGTTTAACCCAAACCATTTAAGTTAGTTGTCGTAGCTGGCAAATGTGATTTTATTAACTCACAAATGGCACACCCAAGTTTTATTTTTGTGGTGTGTCACTGAGTCCAGTTGGGCTTTTAGATATAATGCGAAACACTCTGCCAGAATACTTGTCATAATTAAATTTTAAATATACGAATTCAAAGGTACTAGTCGCCTTGTCGATACGACGATAAACGAGGGGCGACAGGCGAAACGGAGTATAGACGGGCATATTGGCACTCCCTCCAACTTTAAGGCAATAAACTGTATTTTTATTTAAATTAAAAGATGGCCGCAAGAGCATTAAGGTCGAGGGCGGCAACGATCATAAAACAAAACTACTTTGGCCATATAGAGCGGTTGCATAATAAATGCAAATAATGCTTTACGATGATGACCGAAAGGTGGCAGGAAGCCAGTGAAAGCCCAGCCACCCCCAACCCTTCACATGTATGTATGCCTGTGTGTGTGTGTGTGTGTGGAAGAGTTTCCTGACTTTGGACTTCGGCTCGCTGGCACGAAAAAGTAAAAAAATAAAACAAACACGAAATTCCATTAAGCGAATGGATTGCCATTCATAACTTTTGGCCATGTTGTTGGTTGGTAATTGTGCGCCACTCTGCGTATGGAGACAACAACTAACGACATCAGGGCTGCAAAATATTTCCAGAACAAAATCAGAGTGCCAGTAAGCCACATAGCGCCGCGAAAAAAATAATAGCAACATTCTCACAAGAAATGCTTTCGAATGTGTACATTTTCAGCAGTGGTTGACTGTGAAAAAAGCCGAGAAAGGATTACTGAACAATATTTGAAGAACCAACATTAGGTAAAAACTCAATATTAATTGATTGTTTCTTCTTTTTGCAACTGTTTATATGCTTATTTGGGGCATTTCTCTGAAGCATCTGTATGCGGCAGGGTGTTTTTAAAATCTGTCAGAGGACAATGAGAAAATTTGATAGATACAATGAATATGGCAGTGAGTCAGTCCTTCAGCGAGTCAACTAATATACTACAATTATATATGTGACTTAACTAATTTATTCCGGATCCTGTCGAATATTCACATCTTTAAATCGAATATATTAATTTCCAGGATTTTTTAAGATAAAGTATCTTTGAGATGCTCTGCCTGTTGGGGCTTTAAAAAAAGAGTGTTTGTTGCTTTAAGGATATAGAATTTTGAATATATATGTATAATAATGAAAATGATAAGCAATCGAAGTCTGGTGACTTCAAAACCGTTAGGCAAGCCACTACAACAAGAAACCACACCTATTTAGTTTTCAGCAGTTTCATCAGCGATTACAACCCAAAAACATACACATAAAATTGTGTGTGTGTTTGTGTAACGCATAAAGGTGACCAGTTTCCGTGATATGACATTTATTTTGAGGACAGGGTTCAGGGCGCGTTCACCATTTGTAAGCTCAACCGGAAAATTGGTTTTCTCGATGAGTCGCGTCGACGTTAACAGCGCTACCCTTGCCTTGCTTTTGTTTTTGACTTATGTTTATGGCTCTAATGGCCGGCAGACAGCCACATCAAACAGTAAATAGCAAACAGCCAACAGTCAACAGTAGACAGTGATGCAAGCAAACATCAGCGAATATGGTAAACAACAACTAGACTGATCGACTGATTGCGAATGCTCGCCAAACGGATACCTTTTCCCTATAGCCAGCAATCAGTTGAGTATACGCATTTCGCAGTTGCTTATGTTACTTAAATTGTGCGTTTTATTTCTGCTTTAATTATGTACATTTTGGTCGAATCGATTAAATACCAAAGCGCTTTAAAGATAGGTTTTTTGATGTGCCACATATATGCCAAAGAGATATCGAAAAACACTGTCCAAGTAGGGGAACTCGTGCGTGGCCACAGGGTAGAAGACTGGTGTCCCAGCTATGGGTTGTTGTGTTTACATTCATTTGTTGTTGTTGTTGTTGTTGTTGTTGTTTTCTTTTCTTGTTTTTTTTTTTTGGTCAAATGCAGTTTGCAAATTGATTGGAGTTGTAATTAAATTTGCACTCGCAATGCAATTGCAAACTTAATTGTTAATATAAACATTATTTCATGTGGGCATGTTGCCAAGCAGTCAGTCAGGCAGCCAAACGATGGAATGGAAATGGCAACCGGGTCGGTTACGTGATCAGCGTGGCTCGCTTATAACTCATATTGCGTATACGTCGCGTTGCCGTATCGCGAGTGAGAGAGTGAGCGCTTTGTGTAGCCGTGTCCGGCACGTCGTCCTAACCGGCTACGTGCCAACTGTCAAAAGCGTCTGAGGAGTCAAGCAGCCAAGGCGAAATCATGAGGGCCAGCCAAGAGCAAAGCAACTCAATAAATAAAATATATGCATATACACGGGTCGGGTCTGCTTATGTATGTATGTGTGTATATATTGATATGCAGCGGAGAGAAACCCCCTCTCTTCCCCCCTCTAATGTGTGTGTGTGGTTATGCACATACACTTGAACTTTAAGTTATACACACATTCAGCACGAATGCTATGAACGACTTGTATTCATTTCTTATCTTCCAATCGAAGTTTCGTAAAGAAATGCCCTTAATGTGAGAGGCAAGCAAGTTGGCATTAACATTCTTAATTTAACACACTGATCAATACTTGGTTAATACTTGGTTAATACTTGGCTTTATAAGCATATCTAACTGATCCATGCCTTTATCTAGTTACAGACTCTGAAAGTGTAAGTACATATTGAAAAGCAAAGTTAGAGGCTGATAGTGCCGATGTTAATTAGCTCGAAGTAGGGGATACTCAGCGGATTCACTAGTCACTCACTGGTGAACATAGCCATAAAAGACGATCCGGACTCAAAATGGATAAAAAGATTTCTTTAGCAATAAGCAAATTACAAGAAACTCAGCAAATAGTTTAAGAAACAATTTTCTTAAGTGCACATCCACGTATCCATTTGTCGGTTAGTATATAAATAGACATAAAAATGTAAATACCTAAAAAAAAAAAAAATGGAATGTACCGAAAAGCACATGTCTGCAACACTGCAAACATAAATAAACCAAACACCAGAGCCTAAACAAAACATTATGAATTCATAAAAGCCAAAACCAGATACTTGCCCTTGACTTTTATGGCGCCAAAAGCTAAAAGCCACAACAACAATAAAAACAAAATCAAAATCACACTTGAGGAGAATTCAACTCGACTTTGTGACTCGATAGACAATGAACAACTTGAGCAGCGTTAACTATGCCGAGGTCAATGAGTTGTTGGTTTGATTTTTTGTTATTATTATTATTATTTATTTATACAATTATTTAGTGTGTTTTTTTCCTCTTCATTTTTCAACAACAACACCAACAACAGAAGCAAAAATGCGAAAAGCTATTACCAAATTAAGCTTGCCAAAACTTTTTCGACAATTTGCGTCTGTATTTGATTTGCTGTTTCAATTGCAATTGTTTGTTTGTTTGTGACATGGCAAGCAAAGTCAACAATAAACGAATGGATTAACTGAAATCGGCAAGTCTAAATAGACTGTGTCAGGTGCAAATTTGCTATTCGACGCTCGTCTCATATTTCATTGCTTGCGACCATTTCAGGCGCCATTGATTGTGATTGGGCCGCCATTCAACGAAAGCTCTTTCGAAATTGGCCCATATGCCAAACAGTGTTAACTCTTCGATTTTCGAACGTTTTAGCATGGCTTAAAAAATATCTATGAATTGCTGTGGTTTTCTTTTCTTGATTACAAATTATAATAATATCGTTGACAATTCATTTGTAAGTTCTGCTTTTAAAAACTCAAACTAGACAACTAGTTGGGGCTCGCTGAGCTATTAATTTTTGCTGTTTGTTTCTGCAGCTTTGCAGTTTGTTTTCTTTTTTGTTTTTTTCTTAACAAGAGACTGCAGCTTCTGCAGTGCCACAATTGCGAAGGCAAACACGTCAATTGAAATCAACTGGGTCAACGTTGTTTACACGCAGCTGCGTCGACGTCGACGTCGACATTTACGGCAATATTAAAGTCAGCGTTCATGTCAAAACCAAAAGAGCTGCGCAACCGGCTTGTGGCCCAAAATGTGCATATATTCATTTATTTACTCCACTCTGCCGGCCGAAGCAGAGAACCTGGCGGGCACACGATGGGCAAGAAGATCAGTTTATGGGCCTCAAGTCAATTCACTTGCCGAGTCGATGTGGCCTTGGTCGCCTTTTTGCTGCAGGCAGCCGGATGGATCGGCGACCCGTAATGCAGGCATAAGCCAAATTGGAAATTTATATATTATTTTTAAGAGCAAATGCTGACGTTATTCCCATAGTGCGGCACTGTTGGTTAAACATCTGTAACGGGTTGAAGGCCGCTCCGTTATGCAATTCGGTTTCGTTATTCATCTCTTTAATTTGAATATGCAAATGGTCTGATAAATTTGATATTAAATACAAGCATGAATAAGGTATGACAAACGTATTTGACACAGTCACAACACTATTAATTTCCTTGACCTTTCTTTGGACGGGCTAACCCAAGAAATAATTACACAAAGTTTCAGTATTTGAGTACCTTATGAAGGCTGCTGGTTATGCTTCAATTGCTGAGCACTTCGCTTAAAATTGGTGTGGAATTCGGTAAGAAAACAAAGTTGATTCACTTTGCATCACAACATTAACAATAACATCAACAATAACGGCAACAACAACAAAAAATAAACATATTTCAACTAACAGAAAAAAAAAAACATAGTCAAAAACACTCACTCGCTTTCACTTGGCGCATTAATCAATACACTGTTCACAAATTGTAACAATGGGAAAAGCGAGATTCAAAAGTAACCGAAAACGAATTCAAAATTGCGCCAATAACAACGACGAGAGCCTACAAATATTTTTGGTTACTTGATTTTAGCGCACGCGCAAGAGAACTAAATGGCAACGACAGCCAAATTGTTGAAGCTCTATGCATTCAAAAAAATACAATACAAAAAAATAACAACGAAAAAATACAAAAACGAAAAATATACAAATACAAATAAATAAACCAAACACACAACATCGCACGAACCGGAAAGAGCACAGTGGAACCAGACCTACGAATGCACGCCTGGTGCATAGTTGACTAACTATTTGCGTTTGGTTTATCCAAAATAGCTATAAATTTGATACACTTTACCAATGTCATTTAACAGATGTTAATTAATTGATGTATTTTATTGACTTGCAGCGTTCCGTAAGTTTGCCTTGATCAATTCCATTCCACCATAACCAGTGTGCGCAGTTAACAGCGAGCACAACGGCTACGAAGACGATCGTCGTCGCATCGGGCCATTCAAACTGCAGCAGCAACAGCAGCGGTAGCAACAGCAGCGGCAGCAGCAGTAGCAGCTGACCATCGGCGACTGCGCAGCCGCAGCCGCAGCGCGCCTCCTCACTCCAATCTGATTGGATTGCTGTAAAGTAAACGCTGTAAACGGCACCAGCCGCAAATACTGCGACTGTGACGGCGACGGCGACGGCGACGACGACTTGGCTACGGCGAGAGCTGGTTTTCGCTTTACTTTTATGCTGTTATTGTACCCATCTAAAATAGATAAGAAGGGTTGTATGAAATTGTCGACAATGTATGTTACAGAAGGCAGAGGGAAGCGTCTTCGTATACATATATATATAACAACCGAGTCAATCAATTTTATATCTCTTTATCGATAAGAATCACTTACCGATATCGGTCAAGGCCACGATTCTTAAGGTGTAGCTTTACAACTCAGTTGGCTTATATCTTATGTAGCTAAAGGCCTAGTCGCTGATGTATATATGAATTAAATATATATATATGCCTATAAGTTGTTAAAAACTTCGTATTTTATATGAAGCAAGTAAGTATTTGTGACACATATGCTTGCATATGTAAGACTTGTACAACTTAAGACTTGGCTACAGGGTATTACCTAGTTGGACTCTCTCTTTTTGTTGACTACAGCACTGTTAGTTGTTTGACGCCATTGCATAAGACTGGCCGGCGAGTAATAATGAAAGTACATACTCATATGCAGACATACTTGCATACATAGATACATGTGTGTATGAATGCTTATGCATTTATGCATGTGAAGTATGAATTAAGTGTGTACATATAATGTAACAGAAGAAAAAGAAGAAGAAGACGTCTGGTTAGCTAAAATATGGCAACTGAAACATTTTATGTTTATTGTCAAACGAGGGTCGCAAAGGGCATTCGAGCTAAAGTTGCAACGCTAATTAGCTAATCCAATGTGTGTGATACTAGTACTTAACTGCTTTGTAGTTATTCTGCGCCAACTAATTACTAACATTACTGCTTCCATTTAAAGCAAAAGTCACAATCACATTTGAATACACAGTAAACAATAATACGAACATGAACAATGCAATGATTAATGAAATATTCTTAATTATGCATTGTAATTGTATGTAATTTCAAGAAGGTCTAGCGCCAAATCGGAGTATTTTTGGGAGTGTTGTAAAAAACAACAAACTATTTGACATAGTATCACCTTTCAATTTTATGTCATTAGTCGCTGATTAGTGATGAATTATATGTTTTTTATATATGTATTTTTATTTATTTTTGTATATTTAGTGTATTTTTTTAAAAGCTATTTCAAACATTTGCAGGTGTGTTGAAAACGTGGCCCGCGCAAAACCGCGCATCCTATTGTGGTACGACATTGTAAGCCGCTTGCGTTTGGCACAGTGCATTTATTATTTCTCTTCTTTTTTTTTTGTGCATAAATGGAAATGAAATATGCATAACGTAATATACAGCTGGCAAAATGTCGGCTATGGCTATTTGTAAAAGTATTTTTATCGCCCGCGAGTTTTTCAATGTTTTTTCGCATTAAAAATGCATGCATATCCATTTGTATATCGCAAAAATATTAGTTGCAATTTAAAAAATGTTTGACTATAATATGAGCACATTGTTTTTAGATTTCCAAAAAATCGACATGCATCTGTATATGTGTATGTGTATGTGTATGTGTGTATGCCAAAGTAAATTTTTTTATTTCATACTAACAAATTTATTTATAAAAAAAAAACGCACAGTTTTTTCGTTTACATTTAAAGATGGAAACTTTATAAGCCCCCAGTCCCAGTCGGTCCCTCTCAGTTAGAGAAGACCCACTTCTTACTTCAGTGGGAGTGGTGCTCTGACAGCTATAATTTCATTTATATCTTTCCTAATAACAATCATCAGAATGCTAGTGTCAAGTGAAATAACGCATTCACTGACATATTATTGCAGATAACGCTTGGGTGCGATGCTCGATTCAATTGTAAATGCATTTGACATTTGTCCACCTGTCTGTCCATCTGGCAACTAGTTGTGTGCATTAAATTGCCGTTCTTTTTGTTATATGTGTTAGTAATGTGACTGTCAGATAAATGCCAGACAATGCTCGACTCGAGAATAATTGTTAGCCCATCAAACCATCTCTGTGTACTTTCCAATACTTCCAGCGACCAACTGTTGCTTGTTCGCTTTCCTGTTCGCTTGCTGGGGGAAACTCAACACAGCCAACAAATTCAACACAGCTCGCAGCACTCGTGCGATTGCCGAGCACTTCAGTGTTCGCTCGCCTTTCGTGTGGCATGCATCATTGAGCGCGTTGGCTGGCTATCAAATGTGCTGTGTGCTTTATGCTCTTCTCTTTCCCGAGCCACTGTCTCAGTATCTGTATGTGTTCCCTTTGAGCCGGCTTAATTTACATGGCGACAAGGACCTCCACTCACACGCACAGACACAGACACAGACACAGGCACAGGCACACACACGCAGCACACACTCATCGCATCGTGCATAGAGATAACAATGAAAATATAATTTTAGTGCCTAGTAAAAATCCGTGGTGGTGGTGGACATCACTTTTGTTACGCTTCGCTTTGCTTTGCGTGCAGCCAAAGGGAACATAAAAGAATTGCCAAAGAACAAAAAAACAAAAAAAAAAAAAAACAAAAAAAAAAGCGAACAACCCGAAATAATAATAATAAATAGATGGGAAGCTAGGACATTCGCTTCACTGTAGGGTTAGCCTTTCTCTTTTACAAAAAAAAGGAGAAAAAAAACGAAAACTATGAAATAATATCGACGCCAGCGCGAGTCAAATTTAATTTCACGCTTAGGCAGTTTTTTCTCCACAGGACCTCGTAAAAAATAATAAAATGAATTTATAACAAAGAACTTATCATAGTCGGCCGATTTAACTGGCCATAACAAAAGGACACACTCCTTTCGAATTTATTCGAAACTCTTGATACTCGAACAAATATTTTAGCTAATGCTCCTGATTGAAAGCTATAAAATATATAATCATAAAAACGAAGTCGTTATTTGCAGTGCATTGGACATTGGTGACCTAATGTCGATATTGCTTGATTTCCAAATCTCTCCGACTGGAGTCCATCCGAGCTTAGTCTAGTCCTCAGCAGTTGCCTGGCTTTATCAATTTTCGGGTGAAAGGTCATTGCATCTCTGGTTCCCGTTGAGTGACAAAAGAATAAGTAAAAAGTACAAGTTGACTGACTGCGACTCTCGCATAGAGGCTAAATTTGGCACATTTCACAATGGGGGAGCAAAACTCGTTCACCGTGGAACAGTGATCCAAATAATGCTAAAAAGTAGCTTATGCTGTATGCAGTACTTCCTGTAGTTGGCTCAACGAATGCCTACTTTTAGGTGCATCTGGAAGGGCTTGTCTACTTTCGGGAGCTGATGAAAACTGTGTGAATGGGAATGCCATTTTGCTTGAGAGCTAGATCTGGTTAGTCCATTGGTGGGTCATTGCCAGTTACCAGTCAACTGCCTATTTAAACACTTGGATATCCTATTTTTAGCTGACAGAATAGAGAATCATTGGGTTCGCCTGAAATACTTGGAATCTGTGCTTGGATCTTGTGCTAGGACTTTCATTTGTTGTCTTGAAATAATAATTCGCGTAGGGTTTGTGTCTTAAGTTTCAATGATATATATATATATATGTATAAAGAAGGAATAATAAGGCACACACACGAAGACTTGTACATATCTATGATGGCTATAAGCAATGAAATTTGTTGCTCACTTTTATGGGTTCCGTCCTTCAACACCAACACTAACAGCAACAGCAACAGCAACAGCAACAGCAACAGCAGCATCAATGGCATCAACAAGCAGCATGAACATCAACACACTCGCTTGCCACTGAGTCCTTTCGGCCAATTTTAGTGTCTTACAACTTTCCGCATTGTCTCCGTTTTTCGTGCTTATCCATTTCCGTAGACTGTCCCAGTCTCTGTCCCCCTTTTCCCTTTTCCCCTTTCCCCTTTCCACTTTCTCCTCTGCCTTTTATCCCTGTCGCTGTCCCTGTCCATTCCTGGCCACTCTTATGCCTGTGTCATAGCTAAGCTTAAGTTGTTGCAGTATTTTGTTGTCCTTGCTGCTGCTGCTGCTGCTTGTTGCCTGGTTAAAAGCATCTTAGCGCTAGCAAAAAGCATATCAACTGCCAAAACACACACACAGAGAGGCACATGCATATGCAGGATACCAGCCTGGACACACAGGACACACAGGACACACAAAGACACACATGGCACACAAAGCGCCGCGTCGCCTCGCGTTTGGGCCTTGTGTAACAGTCTCCTGCCTCCACTCCTCCACTATTAAACTGTTCCCTGGTTATAGCCAACGTTTGGCACAGCACTAGATCTCTTAGCTCTGCTACTCCGATGCCCGCCTCCACCAACGCCCCAGTCGTAATCTGCTGCGTTTTGTTTATTACTGGCCATTTGTTAAAACAAAAGCGCTGCCAGAGAGAGAAAGCGAAAGAAAAGAGAGAGAGAGAGAGAGAAATGTTTGTGATGAGCTTTGCTTAAAAGTTATTAACTAAATTGTATACTCTCGAAATTTAATGCTTCTCTCAGCTCTATATTTAGGCGGCTACTTAATCGCTTCGAGTGGACAAAGGGGCACAGCAATAGAGAATACAACACTGCAATCGGGCGCCAAGTGGGAATCCAGACAAACTGTGGCGGAATGCAGCGAGGATAAGGCGCCAAGCCCCGGGCCAGGTGTCCACATGGCCAGTTGTCCAGTTGTCCAGTTGTCCAGTTGGCTAGGTGTCTGGGTGTCCAGGCAAAGGAGGGCTGGCTATGGGCACGATAATAAAGCAAAAGTTGCAACACAATATTTCAGTGTCATTAAAAAGCCAGAGGACACTGGGGCGTATGGGCGTGCCACCAACGTGCCACCAAACTAGCCCCATGCATATAAATTGTGTGCAGCGACAGCAGCAAGAAATTGACAGGGAAGAGCGCAAAACTCACCGGCAACTTTAGCAAAAGACGCATTCGAAGATACCAACCCAAATGAGGGAAATACAAAAAGAGATGAAAAAAGGAAGAGTATTACATTCCTCTGCAGACTTCAGGTCCAACTTATTACATCCCGAACTGAACTAGTATTTGGGAAAGTCAATGGATTGTTCCTCTGGGCCCGATTTGTTATAGTACTGCCAAAATGGAAGAATCAGTTTCAGTGAAATATAAGAAGCGTTACTTGCCGATATGGTAAAGTTACTGTGGATGACAACCACTATTTATTCATCGGACAACCTCTTTCTTACACTTTGAAAATGATTTTGAATTGAGAACTGACCAAAACTTAGAAAGATCTTGTTGTACACCTAACAACAGAATGTTGAATGATACTCCAAATCGACCTCAATTATAGAAAGTCATTCTCAAATAAAAATTGCTCCGAACGCTAGAAATTTTACTGTTTTTTAGAAATAAATTCAAAATATTAGGAAAAGAAAAAAGAAAAAATAATATAGTAAATTTTTGTCTTTTCTAAAATACATATTTTAATACGTGTAAAAAAAGAAGATGTAAGAATTCTGAGCATATACAAAAAAATACCATGGAAATTAAATAAATTTTTTTTTAATTTTTGGAAAAAAAAAATGAAAGGAAGAAAAATCCTGGCCTTGAGTTGAGTAAGCAGTAACGCCAAAATAGATAGTAAAAATAAAGTAACATTTTCATAGTTGCAGTAACACAAATGAGAAGTCGCCACTTGGTTTTTGTGGTATGCCGCTAAAGTGGCAAGCATTCGTTCGAAAATCATGCAGGTTTCAGATGCCTTAAGATTTGTTTGTAGTTTCTTCTTTATGTTCAGATCGCCGACAGTTCAACACATCAAATCTATGGAAAATTAACGTTTTCTACGAGCAGCTGCGAGTACAGTCAAAAAACATATTGTTGAGCTGACGAGTGTCGGGCAGAGCATATTCAGTGCACCTGGCGCTGTGCAGCCTTTGTCTTGCTGGCGTGATCCTGGCAAAGTTAAGTGTTTCTTTAGCTTAATAACGGAAATATTTTAGTTGTTGGTTGCTGCCTGTTAGCTGTTGGCTGTTGGCTGTTGGCTTTTGGCTGGCCTAGAGACGCTTACACATAAACACATTCAAATGCTTCCGGCGATGTGTAATAGCTGTACAAGGACGGACTCCCGGCTCCCCAACTCCCGGCTCCTCAACTCCCAGCTCCTAGCTGCTAGCTGCTAGCTGCTGGCTTGCGGCTGCCTGCCATCAGTTTGTGCGCAAAAAAGCCCTCCAGTGGCTGTAAATAACTCGCAGCAGGTGCCGGCGTCCTTGTTCCCGTTCCCGTTCCCATTCCCGTTCCCATTCCCATTCCCATTCCCGTTCTGCGAAAGGACGGCAAAGTTGCAGGACGTGGTGCAGTTTGAGGCAACGTTTTCTTTTGATTACACACCGTGCGGTCTGCCCATTGTTCTCTTAGCCTAACTCTCGACCACCCACAGCACACCATCTAACCCAGAGCCCGCTCACAACCAGTATACCGGCACGCCCTCGTCTCAAACACTCTCCGAGGCTCCGAGTGCGGTTGTAAGTGCAAATGAGCATGAAAGATGAAATATTAACGCGTCGCCTTCCACGTTCCCTGGACAGCATTTTGCGTTCTGCACTCTGAATCCTGCGTCCTGCACTTATTTTCTAAATGCAATTTTCGCTAAGAGCGCACATCCGCCAATCGAGCGACCAGCCCAGCAACCAACTGACCAAGTCAGCAAGCCAGTCCTCCAGCTCAAAAAAACAAAAAAACAAAAAACAAAAAAAAAAGAAAGAAAATGTATGATAAAAAACCGCTACAAAAAGAAACACATGAAAACATTAAGTAAAAGTGCACAAAAACAAAAAAACTAAGCCGCTGGCTCTGCATTCTCCTCCCCTTGCTGCCCATTAGCAGCATCAATAAGAACAACAACAACCACAACGAATACAAGCAGCAGCACCAAAAACATTTTTGAGTGCACACACAAGGATATGCTGCACACCCTGATATCGCCAGAGGCGGGGCAGGAAGACATCGTAATCCACAGCGACATCTATGGAGCATCTCCTTCAATTCTGTTTATTTTAGTATGTGACTAAGGACACTCAAATTTGTTTCGACATTTCTTAACCAATATGCATCTAAATGTATAATATATTTATGCACACATACATATATATATAAGTATATGTACTTATGCTGTCTGACTGTGAAAATCACTTGTGCTTCTGGATGTTTAGAGTAAAGGATAACTCACTCAAAGCCAGGGTTTTCCACTTCCTTAATTTCAGCGTACTTTCTTAAATTTAGAAAAAATATATATTCAATTTATAGGCTGTTTGCTCTTCAGATGTGTTCAAAGAACTGTCTGTTAATTATACATTAGAGTTTTAAGATTTCACATTCTGCGATTTCTTTTGTAAATAGGGATTTGCATTTATACTTTTGGTATATATTTTCTATTATTAACAAATATATGATTGAAAAAATAGCTTTTCTTATTTTTTTTTTTTTTTTTGTATATTTGAAAAATATTTGTGTAAACAAGAAAATCTTTCTAGCTTTCAGAACGATTTTCATTTTAGAAAGATTTTCTAAAAATGAGGCCGATTTTTCTGAGTATTTTTCCATTAATTTTGCATTTGGTTTTTGCTCTTGCGATTTATAGTTTTGGCTTGAATAACGATTGCCTTGCGGATTAATTCACATTTTTGTTTTCATTTCACAACAAGCAATAATATTAATTGTAATCGAGTTGAACAGTTTCTCAAAACTCGAACTCATCAATATTTTAGTGATATGAGCAAATTCACATACTAAATTGAATATAACAAAATATTGTTGCTGAATTCAGCTACATATTTGTTATGTAATGTTTAACTATTATTATATATATTATATATAAAAAAAAAGTATGCATAAATATTGAAGAGGAATTTATTGCCAGACACAATGGATAAATGGGAACACGACCAAATTGTCAGCCTCTCTCAAGGCAACATTACAGCCAATTTCGAAATTGATCTTTGTTGATTTTGACAAACTTGTCAGCTGCGATTTGTCTGCCGGAGCTGCGATTTACGAATCGCTTGAATTGGCTGCTCACTCAGAACTTCTAAAATTCGGTTTTGCTCGTTTTTCTGCTTGCAACTTGTAAATATTTCCGTTCAATTTGGCAGGCATCGAATCTTGTTGCACCAACATGCATGCCAGCTACGAAAGGTTATCCAAATGAAACCAGGACGCACACAGCGCACCCACGCACTCGATAGAGAGAGAGAGAGGGAGGGGGAGAGTTAGGGAGAGAGACAAGGAGAGCTGGAGAATTCCTGAAAGCCATTGACGTGCAACAATGTTCGGGACAGGCTTGGCCCCATTCTTTGCCAGTGGGCTCCAAAATGGTTGGCCGGCTGCAGTTTACAGTTAATCGTAAAACAAAATGAAAAGCGAAAACAATAAACTGAAATTCAATTTTCGCATTGTAAAACATAATTTTGTACAACTTACGTCAGCTTTTGGCCCCATCGCTTTGGGGCACCGCCTCTGCCAAAAGGTAGTTAATATTTTCCGTCTACATGAGACCAGTTCCGCACTGCTCTGCTCAGCTTGTTCTTGCTCGTGTTGCAGCTGCTGTTGTTGCTGTTGTTGCTGTTGTTGCAGTTGTTGCTGTTGTTGCTCTGCAACATTCCACTCGAGTTGCGAGTTGTTTTTTGCTGGCTGCTTCCTGTTTTGAAATTTATGGCGCCGTCGTCGCCAGCGCCGGCGTCGACTTCGCATGAGTTATGCGCGTTTCATTTCTACTGCTCCTGACACCCGGTCTGAGGGTCCTGTTCGGGGTCCAGGGCCAGGCCCACGTTAAGTGTTAAATTATTTTAGCATGTACATGTGTAGTTATATATATATATATATATATGTATTTGCTGATGTATGTATATGTATCAGTATGTTGTTGGCAAAAAACACACCCCTTTCGCCACTTGACAACAGCGCTGCCCTTTAATTATGAGCGTTGATTTTTACAAGCACTTTAGAAGCATTCTATAACGGTCTGCGTTTCAACAATGATACCAATCTGCTAAATGTGCATGATTTTTTATGTTTTTTATTCATTCAAACCCAAACAACAACACAACTTGCGCAATTTGCCGAATTTCTGTTGTGAGTCATTCAGTTATGCAAAGTATTCAAAGATTCCACTGATTCCACTGATTCCACTAGACTTGGCAATGTTCAAATATTTCACTGCACTCCTTCGGAGTTGTCGGATGTTGAAGCGCATCTTTACCTATATTGACATTTCAGTGGAATCACGATATGTATATATGCATATGTTTGTAAGGGTTATCATGTTGCTAACTATCGGTTCTGACATGCTCAAGTAAGCATTTGTCGTAGATTGCCTATTTTCTATGCAAGTTCTTATATAAATAAATATAAATAGTACATAAATATATACTGTATACGTATGTAGCAGCAACAACACTAGGAACCAGCTGCGCTCTACTCTAATCTATCCTTGCCAGTACTCGAAGGGCAGCGATTGCGTTCCCGACTCCGCCTTTGCCAGGTGCGTCGCCACAGACGCCCACGCAAAAGATCTCCGGAACGAGCTTCACTCATTCGACGGCCAATAGGATTCTGATTCCGTTCCCGTTCTCGTTCCCGTTCCAGCTCCCGTTCCCGTTCCCATTCCCAATCCCAATTGCGGAGGCGAACCGAACGCTGTCGCTTCACATACGGATGGCTCGAAATGGTGTCGAAGAAGAAGCTGCCCTCCGTCCGCCGATGCGAGTGAATTCCAAAGCGGGCACGCTGATTATTGGCACAACGGCCAGCGGCATAGCTGCGATAGCTATCACACTGATAGCCCATGAAGGGGTATTGCGGATCCAGGGACTGTCTGAAGAATATGGCAGCCGTCGAGTGGCTGCACGCAATGGGATCTGTAAAGAGCAATCACATCCAAATGAAGCTTCAAGCACTCGCTTTGGTTGCACCACTTACTCGTGTTCTGCATGTCGTTCATACTCATAAACATCTGACAATTGCGTTGGGGCGCTCGGCCACCGTTCGGATAGAAATCGGCGTGGCCACATTTCAAACTGGTGCCCAATGTGCCGCTCGAGGTGTGCATGACCTGAACGTATTGTGCATCCGTCTGATCCAGACGATATTTGGGCGAAACAGCCGCTGGCAATGTAAACAGCGGTCCAGCCGGATCCAGTCCAATAATTTGCTCAACCCTGCCATCGAGCACAGCGCCCGCATATCCAGCTGCATGAGCACCCAGACTATAGCCCGCAAGGGTCACATTCAGACGATTGAAGTGACGCGGACGCATCTCCTCCAGGGCAATGATTATGCCCGCCACTGTCAGGCCAACATCGAATATGGACATCGAGGCGCTTTTGTAGTCATTCTGCGACAAATGGCCCCAGTCCACAACGCACACATTGTAGCGCTCGTCGAAGAGCGTCCAGGCTGTGCAAAGGCAGAAAATGCAATGGGAATTCAGTTAACCTTTACCAATGCTTCAAACAACATACTCAAATGTTAGTCAGTGTCAATTAAGATTGTTAAATCCAGCTAAATATACTTTAAAAAAACTCTTCGGTCTCGACTTACTGAACAATAACTCCTGCACCCATTCCTTGCTGCCTTGATCGTTCCAGCCGTGCAGAAACAAGGCCAACTTCTTTGTGTCATCCAAGCGACGGAATCCGCTCAAGTCGCCCAGCTGCAAATCGAAGTGTGAATCATCGCCCACATCAATGTCGGAGCTGCGTTGGAAACAGGAGGCTACAGTAGAGTCTCGATTCGGATGTTGCATTTCAAACTGACCACTTACATGGTGCGGCACTCAAACACAATCCCATAGTTGAGATGCGCGCGTTCCAAGCTGTTTCTCAGCATCCTCTCCTGCATGTAGCGAAAGCTGCTCTGCAGGATTTTCCATTTGTGAAAATGCGCTCCAGTGCTCCAGACGCTGCCCAGCAACAGCAGACTGGTCCACAGTCCAGGCAAAATCATGGCAGCTTTGTTGTTTCTGTTTCTGTTTCTGTTTTTGGCCACGCTGCCGCCAATTCACGTGCCTTGGCATGCAAACACTTTTTACCACAATACACAAACACAAAAAAAAAATGTATATAAATAAATAAAAAAATGGAATCCACTAAATAAAATCAAGCTGCGTAATAATTTGTAAGCGATGGTTTGGCAAATTTATGCATTATCGCTTTGCCAAAGAATTTCGCTTGGCTTCGAAGCGCGAAAGCTGCAAAGCTCGCCAACGACAGACCGCACGAGAACGAGGAAGGGGGGCAGAGAGAAAGACAGAGGGAGAGAGAGAGAGAGAGAGAGAGAGAGAGCACGTTTTGTACGCAGATCGCACGGCGAGCGTTGGATTCGTCGGATTGGATCTGGTCCGCTTGGCTTGCCCCCTGACATGCTACTGACGTCCAAGCATTGCGCCGCTTCGCTTCTAGCATCCATCCAGCTCCGGCTCCACATTTTTGGGACCCCCGCTGATGACCATTGCCGCCAAATGTCGCTTCATGACTTTCGTAGATGGCGTGTTCTTGGAGCTGGCGTGGCCAGCTCATTGTTTGCACAAGTGAAAGTAAAGTTTGTAACGGCGGCGGCGTCTTTAATTTCTTTGTCTATGTCTTTGTATCTGTGTCTGTGTCTCTCTTTCTGTAACTGTATCTGTATCTGTATCTGTGGCTGTAGCTGTATCTGTGGCTGTAGCTGTGTCTTTGACTTGCGCCAGTTGACTGATCTTGACATACTAGCAGCAGAGCGGCGTTCTGCATGCTGGGAACGATAGACGACCTGAGACCTGTTTGGATTTTACACGACACTCAGTAGGCGACTCACAGTCAGTCAGCTGAGCAAACATCTACCGAAAGCAGCATCGTTGAATTGACGGCTCAAAGACAATAGAGCTGAATTCTTGGTACTCCACATGGATTATAAAGTGGCTTCTAATATGCAAGAGCAACAGTTTACAGTGAACCTAACTTGGGCCAAATAACGTTTTCTCGTTGCTCAACTACACAGCGAAAAATTTCTTTTGAAAACACACAATATTTTGAAAAGTATAAGATGCTAAAAAAACTAAAATAATGATAATCATAAAGAACAACAATTTATTGTTTATATGTTCTTTAAAAATTGGGACTGATTATAAATGTTTGACGTGTTTACATCATAATTAATTAAACTATCTAATTGAATATGTATTTCGCTGGGCACAAATTAACTTGTTTTTCATTTGAAGTGTTAAATAAAAAAATGAATAACATCCAGGCTTACCAGAATTGTGATAGAGCTAGAAATAAATAGACATAAAAATGTTCATTTCGCGTGCTTGCGTAAATTGTTTTATTATAATTTTCACTTATATTTTTGTTGGTTTTAATGTGGCTTTTAGGTTTTATATTCAAATCGCAATTAACACAATGCCTATTTAATGTGTTCGTCATGAACATCTTTTAAAGTTAAAATTTCTCACTTTTTCCCCTGCCTTTCTTCCTCTCTCTCTCTCTGTGTGCAGCTCTCTCTGTGATTGTTAAGTTTTTCAGTCAAAAATAACTTGTTAACATGGCCAAAGAAAGCGAAGACAAAGCGCAACTAATGCTAATGATGACAAGCCAGCAAGTCTATAATCTATTCACGCCAAAAAACGAATTTTTTATTGTATTCCCTTTGTACATAATAAATTATAGTTCTCCGATATACAATGGATCACAGTTAATTTGAGTCAAGACAGAAGAGCAAAATTGGAGCTTCAGTTTAGACGAAAAAATTTGATTTTGTTATACTGAAAAATTATTTGATGAATAACCAAAGAAAACAAAAAGCATTCCACACAATAAAGGAAAACTGATGACTTCCAGCTTAAAATAGATTGATTTAAATAAAGTTGACTTAGGATTAGGTGTGGCGGTCTTCTGATGATCGATAATTGATTTTACTCCATTAGAAACTGATGCCAGCAATGTAAATTAAACTTATCAACTCAAAAATATGCTTACCTCATTAGGCATATATATTATTTATGCTAATAACAACATGAAGAAGAAGTCCGCTCTGAAAACAAATTGGTGTTGTGCTAAAGTGTGTAATAGGCAGAGGCATCTTCGATCCCAAAGAGTAAATATATATTCAAGATATGCCGCCTTAGACATGCCCGTCTGCATTTACAAACGGATCACAGAGTCAATAAGAACTTTAAGTTTTGAAGTTATTTGTATCCTAATGTAAATATATATAATTGTACAGATATTGTTAACCAAAACATGTTTTCATATTGAACAAACAAAAGCAGCAAGCTCGACTCGAGCACTGTCGACAACAGCAATCAGCGCAGATAACTGAAAACGTTGAAGAATTAACAGAACGGAGTCCAATTGTTGTTGTTCCAGCTGACAGCAGTAAGCCAATTGAGCAGTTGTTTGATCATTGGTATTATGAATGCCAAAACCTCAATGGTAATCTGCCAACTCGTTCGCTGTTCCAAATCCTTCTAAGGAGCATATTTCCAAGCCGTCGCCGTTTTCTGTTTCTTACCATTAATGTAAAGTACGCTGTAATTGCTGATGCACAATAAGTGCTGGCTGCTCTGCTTGGCTCTCTATTGTGCTCCCTTTTTAGCCAGTTTTGCGCCACCCGCTTTAGCTGTATCCCTTCCCCTCTACCCCCCCCCCCACTCACCACTCAGCCCCAGTGCTATTTCCTATTAAGCAGAATGATAATAATAATGAGTGATGGCAACAACAGCAACAAGAACAACAACAGCTGTGCGCAATAACTTTACATGTGTGGCGATAACTGTGTGTGTGTGTGTGTGTGTGTGTGTGTGTGTGTGTGTGTGCTGGTGCGTTTGGGGACGCATTCAAAGCAATTTCCACAATTTTCGTATTGTTTACTTAATTAATTCTGCACAAAGATTTTCATTTACGAGTGTTGTGCTGCATGCGTGTGTTTGTATGCTCACACACACACACACACACAGTGTGAGTGTGAGTGTGTGTGTGTGTGTGTGATTGCCCTTATAAGTGTGCGCTGGGTTTGTTGCGGCACACGCATCTGTTTTGCGGTTATTACAGCAAGCCACACACACACACAAATGCACACCCCCTCACAGATTACCCACACACAGAGTGTGTTGCTCATGTCCCATTCCCTGCTTACATAGATCAAGTCGCGTAATGAGTTTATAACATTTAATGAATACCGCCGCACAATGCGGCGAATGCGCAATAAAAGTGCTTTAAAAATGGGCGCTCTTAACTATGCAACAAGTTTTAATCAGCAAACAAAACACTCAACCAACATTCGGCGACATCAGCGACACTTGGCCAACTCCAATTCCGACTCAAATTCGAACTTTAACAATGACGTGGATTTAGCAGCCGAGTGACTTTCAGACGAAGAACACCATTTATCATCAACAACAACGACACCGAATTGTGTATTGGTTGGAACCCGTTTGTAGTATCGAACCGGTTTGGCATGCTTTCAAATACAAGAACATAAATTCAAGGCTCGACTGTGGAATTTTAATTAGCCCCAAAACTTGTTTCATATACATGCCTATCTATATGTTTATGAAGTTATCATACAGCTCCCATGGGAACAATCGATCAGCTTTGCGAAAGTCGGAAACTCCTTAAACGCAAATCGATATAACTTTCTCCTGCCAGCTAAACAAGTATTTGTCCTTTCTATTGACCTGGAGCCAACTGGAGACATATTAAAGTATTTCCGTGTTTCCTTATCCATATCCAAATTGAAATGTTATTTTTCATGAAGCTAATTTCTCTTTTTATACATTTTTAAAGGCTATGCGAGCGAAGCATATGAAACTATATATCACACTTTAGTTTATTTGACAGGGTATGGTGCAGTCGTTGCAA
This sequence comes from Drosophila glabriapex, assembly GCA_035042305.1. NCBI lineage: Eukaryota > Metazoa > Arthropoda > Insecta > Diptera > Drosophilidae > Drosophila > Drosophila glabriapex. The sequence goes on from JAWNLN010000066.1 coordinate 9,589,625, forward strand.
CTCGCTAGCCTAACAAGTAATTAACTACAATACTTACTGATTCAATTGAATAGCTACTTTATTGTATCCGAATTGACTTCAGGCACTTGGAACCATTGATGCTGTGTCAGTTTTGCAGAGCGATTGACGCTGTGGCATTTGTTGTACTTTATTTTTGTGTCTATTTTGTCTTTTTTTCCCATTTCTTTTTTTGTTCTTGCTGCTGCAAATAAGGAGCATTTGATGGCTATGCGCTCGACTTGCCATCGAGATGGAGTTACGTATACGTTGTGCGAAGCAATGGGTGCTGAGGGTGCCTTGTAGTTTGCCTTGCCGGCAGACTTCAATTTAAAGTTGGAGGCGTGGCAAATAGGCGTGCCACAGTGCTACAGTGGGTGGTAGTTGCTGCTGTTGCTATTGCTATTGCTGTTGCTGATGCTGTTGCTGATGCTGTTGCTGTTGCTGATGCTGCGGCAGTTGTTGTGTGAAAGTGACGGCCTGACTTTTGCTCAATACACTCGCAGCAGTGAGTTGTTAGGGAAACTATTTTACCGCTCAATTGATTTTGCAATTTATTTGCGCGTATTATGCGAACAATCACACTGACACACACACACACACACACACAGTGTGGAATGTATGTGAGACAAGCAATAGATATATAGGAGAAGCACACGTGTCCTGAGCCGAAAGCGAAACATTTGCCGGTGGCTGGCGCATTTTCAATTCTATTTACTCCCTATAATCATCATCAATGTCAGCTGCGCTTGCACTAAAATAAAATAACAACAGCACCAGCAGCAATGGAAGCAGCAGCAACAACAACAGCAACAACAATAACAACAACAAACAGCCACACAACAAAAACTTTGGGCACATCACAAAAGTAACAACGTCAACAGGATCATTGGCGGTATTGACAGCAACAGCAGCAACAACAGCAACAATAGCAACAACAGCAACTAGAACAACAACAACAACAAACAAACAAACACACACCCACACAAACACAAACACAATCATACCCAAACACACTTCTGTGAGTTTTTTTGTTGTCACAGTTGCTCAGACACACTAGAAACGAGAAACACATATGAAAAGGAGCTGGAGAGTTGATGTTTATATCGATTGCTGGCAATTTCGTGAATTACAACAGTCAGACACAAGCACTCACACACACACAAATAGAGGGGCAGACCGACAGATACAGATACAGATACAGATACAGATACAGAGATACAGAGATACAGAGATACTCGTGCAGACAAAGGGACACACTTGAGACACGTCGTCAGCGACGTGCGCATATTGTAGTTGTTGTTGCTGTCATCCTCGTCCTTGCCCTTTCTACTTACTACTCTTCCACACGTCGACCGTGTTGCCATGTTGCAGGATTTGCCAAGAGCTTGCGGGGAACGAGCAGCGACGGGGTCACCGTCACCATCACCATCGCCATCGCCATTTACTATTACTTTCCAACAACCAAAAAATAACACCGAATCAATGCCATCTGAACAGGCGATCAATGTGTCAAACTTGATTACCAATATCGATCAGGTGTGCACTCAATAATAATTTTCGAAATATTTTAACGTGTGACTTTGGTGACTACCATAATTAAAATCTTTTCTCACTCACAATTTTAACAACATAAATCAAATGCAACGAATTTAAAGGCTCAAACTGCAATTTAATAAGCATTGAGCATCACACAGATTTTTTTTCGCCTTTTAAGGAACTGTTCAGTGTACTTTTTGACTTTTAAGTAATTATTAAAATCAATCCATTTATTTACTTTATTTTTGTATTGCAGCATTCCATTTTATTTGCAAAGCCAACTTACTTAATTAAGCTCAAATACGTTAACCATCTCGTGCATTTTAGAATTGATTTCAAATTCTTTGTTCGCCAGCAAGCTGATTTTGTCGGTTTGGCCGCTGACGAAAGTGAATGCAACACTGTTTGTCGCCTGTGCGAAACATTCGCGTGCCGTTCACTTTTGTGGGTCGTGTGCCTCGCGATTTGCTCCGCTTGATGCTTGACTCTGATCCAGAGTATCCTATTGCCCTGAATATACAACATTGCTCACCCTTCACTACGCAGGCACAACAACAAAAAACTAAAACAACAAATTACGCTAAATCAAATTTGTTCTTTTTTTCTGTGTTGTCTCTTTATACACCCTGTACCCAATTAAACCCCTTTCCGTATCAGCATATGTGTTTATCTAATGTTTCGGTAACTTTTTCTTTATGACCAAAACCCAATATATATCGATATGACCAACTGCGCTGTTATATTATTGAAATATTTTATCCCACACAAATCCACTAAGGAAATTTAATCAAGTTCTGTTGAGGAAGACACACCGATTAACTATTATTTCTCAAGGAGTAACTTGAATTTGTATAGATCTGCTTGTACAGGGTAACTGGTAGTCATGCTTAGAAAAAAGAGCACCCTTACGTGTTTCCACATTGCGTCGTTTCGTTGTTTTGCGCTGACGCAAGAAAGTGTTGCATATTTTTTGCTGTCATTTGTTTTTATGTGCCCGTTTACATTTATACCCCAACCCGATACCCAAACCCCCCCTTTGCGCTATACGAAGACACCAGTGAGTTGAAGTTGCTACTCTGGCACACATCTCGGCACTTTAAAAGGGGCGGGGAGAAGTACTTACACATGAAACTGTGCAGAAATTGAGGAAAATTTGCAAAAATTGTCAACGCTTACATCATAAAATACATTTTGGGCTAAGCACGCTTAGCGACAAATCCGCTTGTCATGGTCAAATTACAAGTACAAACACAAATGCACAAATACAGATACAGATACAGATACAGATACAGATACAGATACAGATACAGATACAGATACAGATACAGATACAGATACAGATACAGATACAGATACAGATACAGATACAGATACAGATACAGATACAGATACAGATACAGATACAGATACAGATACAGATACAGATACAGATACAGATACAGATACAGATACAGATACAGATACAGATACAGATACAGATACAGATACAGATACAGATACAGATACAGATACAGATACAGATACAGATACAGATACAGATACAGATACAGATACAGATACAGATACAGATACAGATACAGATACAGATACAGATACAGATACTTTTACATATATGTATACAAATAAAAATTAACAACAAAAGCGATCACAGCTTAAGTATCTCACGCGCTAAGCTCGCAAATTGTGTGCAACAAAATAAAAAATAAATACAAAATCCAGCAAACAAAAGCGAAACACGCAACACACGCACACACACACACACACACACATATATACAGATGAGACATACACTCATAATGTGCTTTAAAATATATAACAATGGCATAAAGTTAACAATGCCAGACCCCTGCCACGCCCTCCTCCATACATACGTAGTACAACTAGTAAGAAAAACACACACACACGCACGCACACACACACACACAATACATTTGCTAAACACCCTTACTTAAGCTGTGGTATAAATTCACGGGTGCTGCAAGTCGCTAAAACGCAAACAAAAATTTGCTGCTTTCTATCGCATAAATAAAGTTTAAAATAAAGTGAGCAAGAAGTTGTAGTAGAAGCAGCAGTAGCAGCGGCAGCAGCAACAGCAACAACAACAACAGCAACAGACCATGCCACAAAGTTCACACGCAAAGGCGTTCGTGCCACGCCCCAAAAACAAACGTCATTTAAAAGTTATTTCAACGTTAGTTGGTGTTTATGTAAAAGTAGCTGCCGGGCACAAAAATTTAATCCTCTCTCTCCCTCCCTCTCCCTCTCCCTCTCTCTCCCTCTATCTCTCTCCCTCTCTGTGTCACTGTAACCCCGTCTCGCTAGTGTTTAAGCAAACTTCGCACTTACACACAAACACACACACACACACTCGCACACGCCTGGGCACGCACACACAAATGAACTAAACGCTACGTGCTGATTACTGCAAACGCAAGGATTTTGCCACACAGGTTTTTGGCGAGTAACGCAACAGCAACAGCAACAACAACAGCAACAGCAAGCGACGCGCCGTGCCGTGCCGCGCCGTGCCGCACGGAGAAAGGCGACACCAGGATTTACAACGGGATCTCATTTGTTAGTTTTGTGACTGTTTGCGATCCAAACACACACCACATATGCATGTGCATGTGTGTGTGTGTGTGTGTGTGTGTGTGTGTGTGTGTGTGTGTGCATACACACACGTGGACATTTGCCGCTTAACAAAATATTTAGCAAGTATGTACATTTTATTGCCCGGCACAACGGACAACGGAATACGGACAAAGGACAACAACAACAACAACAGCAGCAAGGTGTCTAGTTCCGAGCGTGCACGACTTTGGGTCACCCTGTGTTCGGGTCAAAGTCACCAGCACTAAATAAACACCAGCAGCATAAAGACAAACAACCAAAAACAAGTAAGAATATTGTAGTCGAGTGAGCTCAAATTTGCATCTTTTTTTAATTTCAGTTTTAAGCAAAGATATAACAAAAAAACGCACACACACATCCCGCCTTGAAGCAATATTATTCTTATGACACCTGCTTCGATTATCATAATTATTATAATTTATTTACCCTAGTTTTTTATCCTATACAAGCTTGAAACTTGTAAATTATTGCCATAGCAAATGGCTTAATGCCAAAATCGAATGATTCATTTTTTGTAAACTTACTCATAAAAAAATTGTAAAAAGAACATTGAGGAAACATCTTTCGACCGATTGTAACTAAGGCACCGATCGTCCTAATTGACAAAAGGAACAACACGATTATATATCTTCATAAGAAGATGGCTTTAAGATATAGGTGCAAGTAATAAAATAAAAATCAAAACAATTCTGTTAAACAAACGAACAAAGCTAGAACCATTCGATTAGCGATGCTGATAAAAAATATATATACGTCATGGGACCGATGATATCTCCTTGAATGCGTTGCAAGTTTGAACACAAAATAAAATACCCTCTACAAGCATATAGAATAGAAAACAATGTTTTTAAAATCAAATTTTGAGTTGGGCCATGCACAAAATATTCGTAGTAAATTATTCTTGAATTTAACAACTTTTATGCATACAGCAATTGATATCATATTTTTTGCCAGCTTCTCTTAACGATACATACATTTATTTGTTTTTATATTGGATGGACTGTTTAAATGGGTTATAAACAATATTTGAGGGTATATACGATATATGTTGTTGAGTATCTCTGATAGACAGAGTATTTCTTTGTCGGATTGGATAATTGTTGCATTTGGCAAGTCAATTTATTGGACTCACCATTTACTAGACTCCAATAAATATAAATAAAATAGACACGGGTATAAGTGTTATTATAGGTCAGTGTGATGAAATGAATTTCAAGTCCAATGTTAAACAATTGAATACTTAACGACTTGTGTCTGGTACCTTTTATCTCTTAATATGTTTCTTTCTTTCCAGGTCTGCGATAAATGTGTGATTATTTCCGAATACATGTTCAAATTTACAATTGAATTGCATACTTTTAGCCTGTCTTTCGATTGTGTATATGCCAAAAGATACCCATTTATATATTGATTTGTGTGAAAATGCATTTAATTAATAATAATTGTGTTAAAGATGGGCTTTGATAAATGATTAAAGATACCACAATAAATATACCATATAAAGCAATTGTATCGTTTTCATATGTTCGTTGACTTGTTAAGGGATCACATTCAACAGGCAGCATCATAATTAACACAATTAATTAATGCAATAAATATTGAAAATGAACGAGACAAAAACCCAGCGAATGCCGTCTCTAATTACATTGTAAAGTCAGGAAATTGTACTCAGAGAGCAAGACTTCATTATTATTTCCTGTTTATCAGAATGGATTTATTTGAATAAGGAAAACCAATTCTGCTTCTTAGAAGTATTTTCTTTTATTAAGAAATATATATCCCGAAAAAAGAAGGATGTTGTTCCCGCTTGACAAGCTTATACCAGCTAAATATGTTGTGATATACGGACATAGTCCAAGTTTAATCAAGATAGCTTGATATTTGTCAGTCAGCCTCCTTAATAAATTTTTTGTTTCAAATGATTTGCTGTCCATTCTTCTCTTGTTCAGCTGAAAGAGACGATTGCGTGTAAGCGTTAGTCAGTGTATGTGTGTGTGTGTGTGTGTGTGTGTGTGTGTGTGTGTGTGCATGCGTGTGTGTATTTACCCTTTTGTTTGCCTGCAAGCCAACAATTAACTGCCATTTAGCGCTCAGATTTTGCCATGCGATACAATCGGCCGCTGTGGGGAGGGGGATGGCGGGGCAATGGGGGTGCGGATGGCAAGGATAACAAGGACAGCAGCGAGCGCCTCTGTGCTGTCCCAATTGGCTGCCTGTCGACGTTTGCCACTGACTGGCATTTTAAATGGGACAATTCTGAATTCGGCAGTCTGGCATTCGTCGTCACTGTGATTGATTGATTGATTGACTACATGATTTATTGGCTATTTAGTTAGCAAGCCGTAAATTAGCTGCATAAACCAAGTCAAAATACTGTTTTGTGTAGCTGTTGCCCCTACCACATACGTGTGCGTGCGTGTGTGTGTGTGTGTGTGTGCATTCATGTGTGTGTAAGTGCGTTTGTGTGTGTCTTTAAGCACTTAACAACTTTTACCATAGGTAAAGTTTTCATAGTGGGCTGATGATGAAGCAGACCCCACAAAAGCAATTGTAACTCATTAAGCATGGACTGTGCAACAACAACAACATCAAAGTTCCAGCAAGAGCCGAACTGCGAGGGCAGCTTCACATTTTTAAGCCAAGCCGCAACTAAGAACTGATTCTTATATAAATATATTTCAACAATTTTTGCCAGCCCTTGTGCAATCTATAACTTCATCACCCTCAATTTGAGCATAAATAACAACTAGCAATTCAAATACTAAACGTTTTCCTAGTTAAAGTGCTTAGTATTCATTTTGAGCTTTAGGGATAAAAATGTGAGTTTGACTTGTTGTTTTTGTTCATTTCATTGTGTATTGATTTATTTATTAAAGTTTTTGTTTTTTTTTTTTTTGTTTCCGTTTTCACTTATTTAATATGCACTGAATAACGAAATATGCAATTTTAATTACAACCCATTTACAACAAGAACAGCAACATTATTTTTTAGGGGCTGCTGTACTAATGGTGGGAGGGGTTGTGGTGGCATGGTAACAACGAAATAAACGATTGCTGCAAAATCAACCAAAAAGTTCGAGTTGTTTTTGCCGTTTCCGGGTTTTTGCTGTTTTTGTTGCCGCTTCTTCATCAGACATCTAGGCAACTAGGCAGAACGAGAACTAAGCTAACTTTTCACCGACAATAGCAACAATGATAAACACACTTACAACAACAACAACAACAACAATAACAACAACAACAAAGGCTGACCCTAGCCTCTCACAATGACTGGCTCTGTTCTGTAATTTGCACCTATCGATGTTAAACTTTTTTGCGCAATTTCCTCAGGTCTATGGCTCTTGGTGTTCGGGCAACTTAACAACTTCGAGTACAAAACAAAAATAGTGCCATAAAAGTTTTTTAATGAAAAAAAAGCAGCAACGAACACACACACACACACACAAACAGAAGCAGAAGAAGAAGCGAATGAGCTGCGTTGCTCGCAGCTGATTGTAATGATACGGATAGAATCTTTCAATAGACAGCACATTAAATTTCACTAATAAAGCAAACAATGCGTGCCATCCACGCCCGAGGGACAAAAGACAGAGACTGCGGACCGGGGGGCATGGCAATAATGCTGTAGCGGTAGGGGGGGCGGGGGAACGTCAAGGTAAACAACGAGCGCACAGACAGACAGATGAGAAATTGTGTACAGCATTTAAAAGAGGGGTGTGCTAAGACGGCCGTGGCGCAGGCGGTGGTGAGGGGGGGTAGCTGGTGGGTGCAGGAGTGCGGGGAACGGACTGCTGTTCTGACAGTGGCAAACGCTGTGACGAACAAACATCCAACGCGACGTTCGAGGCAAGCGAAACGTGCAACACTCATACGTCATGTTATATACGCTGGTGCGGTGCCGGGGTGGGGAGAGAGGTCCTTCCTCAGTCGGCAACACGCACAATGTAATGGCATTTTTATGTTGCATCACGTAGCGGTCATAAGTCATGTTTAGAGCACTGACTGCTGCTGTTGCTGCTGCTACTGCTGCTGCTACTGGCGCTTCCACTTGCTACAACTGCTGCTGGTGCTGCTGGTGATGCTGGTGGTGCTGCTTCTGGTAGTATTGCTATTTCTGTCTGTGTCTGCCTCGGAGTCCGAGCATCCCCCGCAGTCAGTGTCCTCGCAACCTCGCATCCTCGCTTTGCCGCCCTAAGCGTTCCGAACTCAAATGAACTGTAGCTAAATTGGCTGCCTCAGCCAGTGGCATCCCCAGTCCCCCAGTCCCACAGTCACCCCCCCAGCTGTCCAGTTGTCAGTCAACGCGCATAGCTTAAACGGATATTACAAGGTGTTGTCCAAACATTGACCGTACATGAGCTTAAGGCAAAATTAAGTAACTAACTGATGGGCAGCGTGCGAAGTGACTTTGGTCTTCTTGTTCTTGTACTTGTTCTTGCTCTCGGATTGGACACATCAATCCAGGTCTCTAGATTGACCGTTTGCAGACTTTCAACATATCTTGGCACACTTGCTGACTTATTATTTTATATCCCTAAGATCCTTCGTTTCTCATGAACTCAATATAATCGTTGGTTTTTAATTTGACTTATATTAGATTTGAGCCAGTGGTTGTGCTGCTTCTTTAATTGGGCGCATTGATTCTTCAATTCATTAAAAAGAAAACAATATGTCCCAGATCTCAGAAATGTTAGAGTCAAGAACAATTTATATATTTATATAGAAATAATTTCGATGCTCGAAATATGCAGAAACTTTCTGTTAATTAAACATATTTTGCGCGGAATAAACTTTTTGATTCATTTCGATTGCAAGCAACACAAATTGAAGCTGACTCTTGTGTTAAATATGTCAAACTATCGAATGGAAATGTCAAATCGCATCTGGTAACATTCAGTGGAGTTCGGCAATTTCGGAAAAGAATCGTTCGCTGTTCTTTTTTGAATACAATTGCAATATTGTTGTGGCTGTGATATTTTTCTTTAACTGGTACCGCAAGCTTTAGCTTAGTGTTTAGGGTACTAGTCTCTAAAGAACAATACAGCTAAATTAAGTCAAATATATTGATAAGCTCTAAAAACTATAAACTATATAAATTCATATTTTTCCAATGCTTCAAATCATTTTCAAAAATTACATAAGATCCAAGATGAATAATAGAATAAGAGAAATTTCGTAGCGAAAGTGAAGTTTCATTAGTACGACTTGCTATGTTTTGGGAGATTCTGGGTAATGAGCTGGGGTAGCTTAAAGCCTATTTCGGACCCGTTCCCTCTTTCTCTCTCTCTCTCTCTCTCTTTCTGGATTTTTGGTTCAACTGCTTGCTGTTGGCACATGAAAGATAACATGGCGGTACAGCTGAAGGAGCAGTTAGAGCCGCACCACGCCCTTTCCACACGATCCACGCCCTATTGACCGCCGCCTCCATCGCCTGCCGAGTTTTGATTTATTTGCTCGGTATTCAGATACAAAGGCCGCGGCCGTGAGAGAGGCTGGCGCGTTGCTGATGAGCTGGGTGGTAACTTCTGCCTGTGCCCGTCTCTGTGAGCTCTCACCCCTTCTGGTACTAAGCCATTTCACGCAGCAGGCTATAAGCGCCTTTTCACTGCAGACGTGGGCGGATGGGCGTGGCTCGGCGGCTCTATGTGGCATGGGGCATAAACTACACGCGCAGACAATTGCTGCGAACTAAGAGCGATAAATAATTTTAATGTTGTTGTTTGAGCGTGTATTTGTGTGTGTGTGCGTGTGTGTGTGTGTGTGTGTGCGTGTGTGTGTGTGTGTGCTGCTGATGTTGTTTCGCCTTCATAATTCCGAATACAACAACAACTACTATACATAGCCTGATAGTCATTCTGTCTGTCGCTTTGATCAAACGTCATACTAATCCTATTCCAACGTCGAAGAAGCAGCAACCACCATCGTCAAAACAGCCACCCATTCGCCCCACCGAACGCCTGCCACTCAGACTTTGACCGTCGCTTTTGCTTTCGTAAGCTGGTTTTTATGATTTACGCAGACATTTTTGGACGCGCCTCCCAACTCTTTGGTCAATTTGGAGAAAACTTTTACCACTACTCACCCCAGCCAGCATGACCCACCCCCAGCAAGTCTCCCCATCGGCATTCACTGCCCGTTCTTCCATTGTTATTGGCGTTGTAACCGTTTGCTTTGTGTATATATGTATATTTTGATAGGTGTGTTCAGTGCTTTTGTTCCTGGATGGAAAAAACTGAATGTGGAACCCAACATTTTTGACCCAAAGCCTTCGTTGTCTGATTAATGAATTGATAAAGTCTGTGACCTGTGCTCACATGCTGGCCACTACGCATTGAAGCAGTCAGTCATCGCATTTGCTAATTAACATGCGCCCGCCCATCCCCCCCGCTCCCCACCCACCCCTTTTTCGGCCTACAGCTCCTTAGCCGCGAACAGGATTCATTTGCGGGATGGTAGCTTGACATTTTCATTATGAGCCGAGTGATTTGTGCTCAGCGATAAGCTTCGAGTCTTGTGCCTTGTGCCTTGTGCCTTGTGCCTCGGCCCTGTTGCCTTTGCTTAATATTCGATGAAGATTACGATGCTTTTTAATTAATTAGTTAGTAGTAGAGCAGCAGCAAGCAGTCCCTCAGGTAAGGGTCAACCACCCACTCACCTGCCACCTGGCCGGCATAAATGCCAAAGGTGCATGCTCAACAAACTGCTGCAGCTATTACAATAAAAGGAAAGCGCCGCAAACAGCAAACAGCAAACGGTTAAAAAAAAAAAAGAAACAGAAAAAAAACCAACTCACAGAAGAAGTGCTCGTAGAAATGCTCGTAGAAATGCTCGTACAACTCCCAGGCAACTTCTTCTAATCAAGTGGCCCCCGAGGAGTCGTAAACATGGCCAGCGAGGCAACGGACTCCAGATGGCAAAAATTTGCACGTAGTCGGCAACACACACACACACACACACACACACACACACACACACACACACACACACACACACACACACACACACACACACACACACACACACGCCGCTGTACACGCTTTCAGTTGCAGTGTCGCCCATTTTTGAGTCAAGCGCAACTTTCGCGCAGCAGCAACTGCATGCCTTTGTGTGTGTGTGTGTGTGTGTGTGTGTGTGTGCGTGTTGTGGCATGTATGTAAGTATTTGTGGGGCATTTCTGAAATCTAACACCTCTGCACAGCTGACGTAAAATGTTAAATATGGCCACCCAAGCCCGACCACGCCCCGAGATGTTGCACACTTATAAATACCCTGAAGCCATTAAAAACGGCTAAAATGGGTACAATCATGTGCGCAACAGACAAAGACAAGAAATAATAATAAACAAAGAAGAAGAATTCAGTTGGATAATACCGGAGAATTATATAGATCAACCGCAAAAGTTGTTTCACGCATTTTCATTGATACCACTCAGCTTGATAGTGCTACATATTTCCCTACATTTTGCGTCAAATACACAATGATTTTGTATTTGGTAAGGTGAACAATTGTGTATGGGGTATCCCTCAGTCGAGCAGCCTCAGGCAAGAGAAATTGTTTTTGTTTATTCTGTCCAGATTGACCAAGATAGATTAACCAGTTTTAACAGTTTTTGTGCGGCACATTAAAAATATGTTAGAACAAGAAAGAACGGATTAGGCACGCCGAAGATAACATTCCCTTGTAGATTTAAATTTCATTATAAATTTAAAAACTGACCGATTGTTGCTACAACTAATCACAGCTGGTAAATTTGGTAAGACAAATCTTAACAGCACATTTAGCTGTATTTTCAGCCAACATTCCAAGCCAAGTTAACTGAATTGGCAGCCTTAGCAAACTATAAACACAGCAAACACATGCAGTCACTAATTGTAATTGTATGCTGATTAGCATTGGTCATAGAAGGAGGAGAAGGCTCAAAAGGTGTTCGCACAATATTGGCAGCCAAAACAAGCCAGGCCAAAAGTCAAACAGTTCGAATATTTGTTGTCTGAATGGCACTTGGGGCTGTTTGGCCACTAATTTCAAAATGGATGCTTGTGGCAAGTAGCAAATAGGGGCGATGCTTGGTTTACAATGATTGCTTAGTTCACAATGGCCCATTTGCATAGGTTGACTGTCGCACATGCCACTTGTTTGGCTTGCCAAAGCGAGTACATTGATAGTTCACCTTTTGACTGAAATACTAGTCTGGTGGCAGGCAATTTTTATTTTTTTTTTTTTGGGTCCAAAATTGCTTTGGTCCTTTGCACGTGTCCAGGCCATAAAATGTTTATCCCGGGCCGATAACGGTTTTCGGGTCTGTTCTCGGGTGTTTTTTTTTTTTGTTTTTTTTTTCTTGTATTGTGACCCAGGTGCTGACACAGCAAAGCATTTAAGGGATTCAAACGAAGCTGCCTCAGTGAGTCATTTGCAGCCATGTTTCGGCAATTGTGTTGAGTTTTTCTGTAGGGGAGTGTCCATATGCAAGAATATCTATCTACATAACTATCTATGTATCTACATATCTATGACAATTTTGGGACGATGTGTTAATTGTTATGAACTTATTGGGGATTGGACTGAATCATCGATGTGCGTGCAACGACTGGCAAAATGACTCGATGACGATGACATTGACAATAAGCAGAACAACTTGTTACAAATTGCTGAAATTGCTGTGATAATTGTTAACGGCAGTTTTGAATTGCCAAACCGATAAACAATGCTCATGTGGCACGTCAAAATCGGTTGCTGTTACTGCTGTTAGTGCTGTTGCTGCTGTTGGTGCCACTGCTGCTGCTGTTGGTGCCACTGCTCAATTAACAAGTTCGAAACACACATCTGTACTGGGCATTTGCTCCATGAGTGGGTTCATTTGTAGTGGGCGTGGCATTTTGCACGGCAACTTGTTAATTTGAGGCTGACTAATTGCATGCGTGCAAAACGAGTGACAACAGCAACGATAATGGCAACTGCAACGCTTCTCTGTGCCACCATCGCACATTTTGGCCAACATGCAACATGCAACAGAAGCAGCAGCAGCAGCAACAGCAACATGAGCAGCACTAGTAGCAGCACCAGTAGCAGCAGCCGTAACACAAGCCCCACAAGCAATAAATGACTGACTGCAAGAGAAGTGGAGAGAAGTCTCTTACTCAATGCAGACATAAGATTTATACTGGTGTTGTTGCCACTGATAAACCCAGCAGTGACATCAGCAGCAGCAGCAGCAGCAACAACTGCAACAACAGCAGCAGCTACAAAATCAACAACAACAGCAACAACAACGGGAACATTGCCCAAATGGTAAGCGCTCTTCGAGCACGGACTGAACGGAGCGAACTAAATCAACGGACTCCCAGTCATGTTTTAGTGGGGGTCCAGCTCATATTCGGACGGACGAGCGGACACATTTCCGGGCAGCCGCATAGCCGTAGAACCGTAGAACCGTACAGCCGTAGAACAGTGCGTATGCGTGATGCTGTCCCAAACTCCCAAAAATGTACTTTGTATGCGTCAGTGTTATGGTTTTGTGGTTGCAGTTTGCAATTTTGCAAATGATAAAGTGATCCAGTGGCAACTGTAGTGGGTGTGAGTGTCTCTCGATATGTGTGTGTGTGTGTGTGTGTGTGTCAGTTTCTCGTCGGTGTCAGCAAGCGGAATGGCAAGGGCAACGTTTCAAGTGGTCACAGCGTGACCGCTGTACAAAAGATGAATGAGACATTGGACGATGTTGTTATTGTTGCCTGCCTGCCTGCCTGTCTGCCTTTTCTCCAAAATAGGAGCAGTAAGAGGCAGAGGTACAGATAAGGAACCACCAACGCCACCAACAAACATCGCACACATAAAACAATCAACGGCAACCGCAGACTGGCACAAGCACCGGAAGCAATGCAGAAATGAAGTCACAGCCAAGCCAAATGAAACAGGTTACGTGGCTGACACTCACGAATGAATGCGATAATTTGCTGGTGGCAGGCAGCGTGAACTTGTTAGCATGCCCCATCTAATTGCATTTAGATATAAATATATCTGCATTATAAATAAACATATATCTGAGCACTTGCTGAGCGTATTATTACCAATGGAGTCATCGCCGAATGTGCAAAATCTTTATCAGAATCAATACAACCGTTTGTCTGTCTGTCTGTGTGTTTCTATGTAAGCTATACAGTTCTTTTAATCCGAACTAGGAATTCCAATAGAAACCTAAATGATAAAAACTTATCCATAAAGAAAATGTAATACAAAGTTATACTGTGAAAAACTGCACAACATTAAACATAATCAAAAGAAACGATGAGTTAATATTTAGTGATTACTCGGAATGAAAACATATATATTTTTTAGTAGTTGTAAAAAGGCGTTACAAGTGTGGAGGGACATGTATATATATATATATATAGTGGAGGGACATGTATATATATGTATGTGCCCGCTTATAACTTATACTTGATGGCGCGCAGAATGGGATATTTTTCGTTGCCTGTGCAGCCGCCGCGGAAGTCATCATAGCTGAGGTCGATGAGAGCGATGCCGCCAAGACCCTTGCTCTTCACGTAGACGGCCTTGAGAGCGGCCGTGTCTGGATCCTCGTAGCTCACCCAGAGACCATTCTCACCCTTATCGTCGGCGGAGCGATAGGCGTAGCTGCCAAAGCGCTTTGTGGGATCGCCAACCTTGCGGAGTGGCCCATCAGCGCCCTTCAGATGCTGATTGGCCTGGTTGGGCAGCTTGGCGCACACCTCGGGCCAGCTGTAGAAGCCAGGGAGTTGTGTCTGAAGACCAGCGGGGCCAACATTATCAGTCTCGGCAACTGGTGGTAGTCCGGTCAAGCCGGAATCCTTGGTTATCTTCCAGGCACGACCGTAGGTGGCGACGCCGACGTTGATCTTGGAGGCGGGTGCATGATTGTTTAGCCAGTATTGCACCTGATAGTTGACGTTGAATTCGGGATTACGTTCGTTCAACTCATAGATAGGCGCTGTGAAGTCGGCTACCTCCGGATTGCGGACGGGTGTCTGGAAGTCATAAGCATGCAAATTCACATAGTCCACGTTGTTGATCAAAGCGGGTACATCATAGAACACTGTGGAAAATCAGAGAATGAAGATTACACACACGTTGCAATTGCCCACGACAATTAGTAACTGAGGGCAACATACGGGACGAGTTGACATTGGGCAGAACGCTGAGGCCAAGGAGATAGCCATCGGGACGGAACGCGTTCTTCAGTTCGCGCACCAGCGCAGTGAACTCCTCCTTGTGCTCCTCGGATTTCTCATCAACAATATGATTGCCGGTGAAGATCTTCTTGAAGCCCTTCCAGAACGAGCCAATGCCGCCATGCACCTTCTTTGGCTTGTTCTTGGGGAACTGCCAGGCCAGATCGAGACCATCAAAGCCGTAGGTCTTGACCAGCGAGTGGGCGCTATTGATGAACGGGATGCGGGCATTGCTGCTCTCCAGCAGTGTCAGATACTTGGAGTTCTCCTCCTCAGGTGCATCCTTATCACCACCGACACTGAGGAGCACCTTCAGCGCTGGGTACTTCTTCTTCAAGCCAGTCACCGAGCGGAACAGGCTGCTACCCAGATCCAAATCGCGTTTCTCATTGGTGCTAACCAGCTTGTTGCTGCTGGGATTGATACCGGCATAACCATAGATCAGGTGCGTGCAAAACTGCATTGCCGGCTCCAAGTCGTTAAGCGTCAGCTTGGAAAGCCCTGAATAAAAGAGAGATAGATAGCATTGCCTGTGAGACAGAGACGGAGACAGAGACAGAGAGGGAGATGGAGATAGGAAAGAGGAGCACAGAGTATGACGAGCTTGCTTACTTTAATGCTGCCCAACCCAAAAATAATATTTATTACCCTGAACAAAATCCAATTAAAAAAACTTTGCTTCAATGCGACTTTGTTGTGACTCATCATTTTCAACATTGTGTCATATGATTCCAAATTCAATTTCAATTAACAAACAAACACAAACACGGCAATAACAATCGCCAACAAATGTGGGCAAACTGCTCCGACAGCCCCTTCTCAAAATTATTCATTTCAATTTACACAATTCCCTTGAAAGCTTACTGCGCTGATCTTGTAACCCCGTTTCCTGGCCAAACCCACCTTTGCAGCTAACTATACATATATACACGTGATTTGTATGTATAAATATATATGTATATATTATTATGCAGTCAAAGCACTTAGCAGACACTTATGAAGTGTCAATAGATCTCTATTTTTAAATGGTTTCTCAAGCAGAGCTCGTAATCGCAAGGTAATTATATATATATGTATATGTATATATATTATAGATATAAGCTATACACATTTGTGTATATATATATACATAATACATAATTAAAATAATATACAAAACTGAGTATACGTGGACGAATTTCACTTGAGTTGGCTTAGCTCTTCAAAATCCGCTCTCTGCTTTTTGTTGATAACCTTTTCAACTAATTACTAAAAATATCTCAACTCGTCTTGATAGTCATGACATTAAAACAATAATGAATGACTAGCAGATGCACTGTACTCGGAGTAGCCTTTCTATACGCATAAGCTGAAACTTGCAAAATGTACAACAAATAACTTCCAAAATACCATCAAAATATTGTAAAAAATATATATTGTGCTTATTTAAATTATATTAAAAAAAATAACATTTAAAATGCTCAATTTATTTAGCAACTGTGGTTGTGAATTCTCAACTGTCTTGTCTAATCAGGGAATAGATTTATGATTAACCCAAGAAGTTAACAACCAGTTTGTTCTTAGTCTAAACTGAGTTTCTCTGTTTTCATTACTTTTACATTACTTTTAATTTAAATATATTTATTTATTTAATTAGGTTTTCTTTTAGTGTTTTCTTACCTTCCCGGATGAAGCTGTCGCCATCGTAGTAGCATAGCAAATGGGTGGTGCCCACAGCGGCATTGCTTTGACCAATGGCTAGAAAGCCCAGGAGCATGGGGAGCAGGGCGAACAGTTTCATGGCTGGCTGTAAGCAGAGAAATACCAACGAAAAACGGAGCATGTGAGTAAGCTGCAATTACCGTAATTGACTGACGAAAACATTTGAAAGAAGTTGGCTGTTAAAGGACGATAACATGATCTGAGTCAACATAAAACAAGAAGGTGTTAACACTTTTAAAAATTACACGCTTTATAAAAGTCAGTAATTAGCAAGGAACAAAAATGAACGTTTTCTGTATTTCCGCACAGCCACAAACCAAAACACTCATTTGTAGAAAAAAAAGAAAGAAAAAAACAAATGGCAACTCTCAAAAAATATTAAAAAAATATATATTTATATATATATATATACAAAGTGCGAATTTGATAAATATGCAAATCGGTTCACTACTAACTTGATGTGCTCGCATTAAATGTAAAACTGAAACTGTGCGCAGCTCGAAGCGGGACAAACTTTAAGTGAACTCGATGAGAATACGATAGACGCAAAACTGAAATCGAGACTGAGACTGGAACTGGAACTGAACTAAGCTAAAGACGACAGTAGCAACACAAACAACAACCAAGAGACAACGAGACAACGAGACAACGATAAGCACATAAAGAAATAGCAACAACAAAAATGCTTAACGAACGCAATGAGAATGAAACGCGATTTGAAAATGAAATCGAAAAGTGGGCAATGAAAGTCAACAAAACCGATCGGCAAAGCCTCAACTGAGCTTCGATTGAAACACAGTCATCTCCATATACCCTATATACTTATGCATATTGAAATTGATACATATTTACCAGATAGCTTTACATATATCTAGTTTATGTATGATTCACATACAAATTATCTGTACTTTTAATAGTGATTTAACTCAATGTTGATCTTGCCATCCACGCCAACCTCGTTTCTAAAGTGATGCACGTACACAAATTTATTTGCACTTTTCCAGTGAATCGTCTTTTTAATTTATATACCCTTTAAGTAGAGGGCAAGTCTTGTCCGCCTGTTTGTCTTCCTGTTTGCCTGTCTGTTTGTTCCGATGCTTATTATTATTTTAGTTATTAAGCTGTCTGGATGAGTCTTCCAAATAATTTTCTGTTTACGTTGGGCTGTATATAACTCAAAGCTTCTTGTACATTTTTAATTAAATAAAGTAATAGCTAAACACCAATGCTCATATTTCTGTTAGTGTATATATTTGTCAACCTCAAGACAACTATTTTTTTTTTTTTGACAACAGTCTTGAGTGTTATTTAATGTTTCTCATTGTTGTAACTTGTTTTCCTCTTAATTTTCAAATCTTTTTTTTTCTCTGTTTATTGTTTCGCACTTTGTGATGTCATCCGTCGGGGGCTGTTATCTGAAATAATTGTTTATGTACATCTGTATATAACAGATGGAATTCGCATTTTATTTCAGGAGATTTTGCAATTGCAACAGAAAGTTCATTAACAAAAAACATATATTAAACTAGAACAAAGTATTTGTTCGATATTTTGGGACCTGACTAATCGTTTATATTTCTGATTTTATGTTCAAGCAAAACGAACTGCTTATTTTTAGGCATCACATTCCCCCAAGTACTTCGGGGATGTTTATAAGCTATATATTCAAATCACGTCTTGGCACAAATACAAGTCTACGCCGCCGGTGATTTCTTGCCGATTTTTTCCACGAATTCGCAGCAGAGCACAAATCGGTTGGTCAATTTTGTCGCTCTGTTAATTCATGGAAAAACAGATTTTAATAAATAAAAAATAAAAAGCAATCAGACGCTTATTAAATATTCCATGCGCTGTCCGAATTTTAGCCCTGGCTGTGCGGCTGTGCAACTTTCGTGTTTATAATATTGTTCACTCCTCTCCATTACTCTCCTTCGATTTCGTATCAAATATTTACATTACGGAGAGCGATGCTGCGCCAGCATTTGATGAAATCGAGGCGCGACCTTATCAATTTATGTCAGCCAAAGGTCGTCAACAGTCTTTGTTTCCACAGAGCGTTCACATATTTAGTTTTAATTTGCTGTGCCTCCCGTTGACGACGTGACTTATCTGCGGATTGGATCTGGGTTGTGGCTCTCTTATACATTCATACATACTACATACACACCTAAGTATGTCTCCGTATATATATAGGAGACAAGCTGGACAGCCGGGGAGTCACTTAATGGGATTTTGAACCGCTTTCGAGTGTTGAGTGTTAAAATTGCATTGTCAACCGCAAGTTTGATGTCGTAGAAGCTTAGATCGATTGAACTCTAGTAAAAGACACTTCTCCGGATACTGAGGATGATCAGCATTATTCGCGGATTTTAGAGAACATAAGCGACATATTTAAAAGCTGGACTCAGGGTATCTCGTAGTCGAGCACACTCGCCTACAGCACTCTTACTTGTTTTAACATATAGACTGCCTATTCCAACACTCTCGACTTATGGAAATATAATTAACTGAAGAATTTGAAACGTTTCATTAAAATTCTTTCATTTGGCCAACTCTCTCTTTCCAGAAAACCCGTGACTGTCCACAATTGGGGACTCCAGCTCAAAATCTATGCCATATATACTTTTGTGGGTGTTCAGGTGTTGAAAATTTATCGGTCAATACATCAGTACTTGTTTTTTAATAGCGTCAGAATGTGTAAGGGACAGCGTTAGGGGCACTACACAAAATCAATATGGTCATTTTTCCATTGGGAGTTGAGTATAAAATTGTGAATGTGCAAAGTTAAATGAATGCAATTGTAATTTATATCGCTTTAATCAAGTGTTTAATGGCTAGCGTGGGTGTACAATTCGAATGTGGGTGTGTCTGGTTAAAGAGACACTAATTAAACAACAAAAAGTTGCGAAATAAAAACAAAAAATAAAAAATAAATAAAAAAATAAAGAACAGTTGACCAATAAATCCAATAAAATACAATAAAATTATTGAGTGCAGGGTGTTAAAGAGCCGTGGCATGCAATTGTTTATTTATTCTTATTATTAAATGTATAATCAATGAGAATAAACAATTCAAATGGCTGATTTCACAAATTTACATGTGACCCTTATGAACTCACATATATATATATATATATGCAGTCACAAAGTGCAATAAAACGAGTGTAATTTAAACCAATTAAGCACATCCCAAATAACAAAATAATAGCACAGAGGTCCAACACAACGGCAGCAGAATAATAAAGCTGATATTTTCAAACTCTTCACCTCCCATGCCAGCATCTACTGCCCCTTGTCGGGGTGGTTCCCCTTGTTAACTAACGCAATTTAGTTTTAAAATATTTTCTGATTTTAAATTGTGAAAATGCAAGCCAAATTTATACATTTTGATCTCTCTCTCTCTCTCTCTCTCTCTCTCTCTCTCTCTCTTAGTTTATACTACCACTGAAAGCAAAATTTTGTAATTGGCACTTTAAAGTTTAAATAAATGATAATATGACTCATATGTGGACTATCTACAACTTGCCCACTTACCGTCGTTACCAATCTATAATTAACACAATTAGTTTTATATAAATTGACTTAAAAAGCTTAATTAAATGTCACAGCAAAGTCAGTGGAAAAGTGGGCTTAACAAGTTCTGTGCATTTGGCTCGAAAGTGGATTTCAGAACACGAGGCAATGAATATGTGCTTATTGCATTATCGTATTGTAGTTGAGTGTGTGTAAAATGTATAAAAGTGTGACATAAATTAATTACTACTCCGCCTTATCTAATTAAGTGCAAAACATATTTTAGCTGTCTGGCATGCACAAAACAACATAAAAAAAAGAAAATATTGTAATCTTTTTTGTGGCAATGACCCTAAAGTATGCAATTGTTGTGGCTGTTGCAGTTACCCAGTTATACCATCCATAAACGGTGAGCCCAAAAGCCTGCAACAAAAGTTGCACAACTCGACTGTAAATTGTTTAGTCCGCGTGTCACAAATCCATTCGAAATAAAATTGCAAAACTCAATCGACATAAGCGAAGAAAACTACGTCAACTCAGAAATACAACAAGCAGACGTCAAGTGGAACTAACTCGCCAATAACGTAATACCCTGTACTATGTACGAGAGACTCTTCCTTCGATTATATTCTCTGTGTATTTACCTTGGAAATTACCTATCCATGTCAATCCAATCATAATTTAATTGTTTTGGGAGCTGAATTTCAAATTTCAAACTACGAGCTTTGCCACTGAGTCACTGAGCTCGTTTCTCTACAATATTTGGAGATAAGCAGAAGGACAGATCGGATTCTGCACTCGGTTGCGTACGGGGTATAGTGAAAGTTACACGGAATAACTTAGGATGATGGCTGTGGCGACAATGGCGACAGCAGCAACAAAAATATTTGGCTATTGTAAGGCAAGGTCTAAGGCAGTGAGTGGGTTGGTTTGATATGATGCTTGGAAAGAGCTTGCAGACAAGCTACCCAACTTGTATTTGTTTGCTTCTTTGTATATAGTTTTTGAGACCATTGCATTGCATTGACACATCACAGCAGCAAATGCTGCGGAAACGCTGCGCCGTGGCAAGCAG
The DNA here is from genome assembly GCA_035042305.1 of Drosophila glabriapex. Taxonomy (NCBI): domain Eukaryota; kingdom Metazoa; phylum Arthropoda; class Insecta; order Diptera; family Drosophilidae; genus Drosophila; species Drosophila glabriapex. The sequence goes on from JAWNLN010000066.1 coordinate 9,611,288, forward strand.
AAAGTCAATGATGCACCCAAATAGTTCAACAACAGCAGCAATGCGAAAATAACCAAAAGCCAAAAGAAGCATATACGTATACAATGTAAGTACATTTGTATGCACGAACACTCAGCAAAAAAAAACAAAAAAAAGCGCTCTGAATTTTGGAAAAATTGTCATACGACAAGACAACTCACCTTATTATTCAGACAGTTTATTTCGATAATGGAAGATTGTGGCATTCTTAGCAGCAGGGTTTTTATTTTCTTCATTTTAGGGGATTTCTTAAATTGTAGAGGGCATATTTCTAAATATGAGTACACAGGACTATTACTTTGGCTTTTTTGATACTTGTTATTAAAGATTGGCATTTTAAAAACGCAACACACACATAAGCATTGTGGATTAAAATGTGTACAAATTAATATGATTTTATTTGAGGAAAAATACGATTATACCGCCATCGCTGGCGAGCTTTGCGATCTCCCACTGAGCTAGCAAAATGGAGAACAAATTGCATTACTTCTATTAATTTTAGAATGGAATTTTTTTCTATCATTAAGAAATATATATCTGAAAATTTGAAAACAAATTTTTTTAATAAAAAATTTCTTTTCGTATATTTGGAAATTATTTAAAAAAAAACAACACTTAAAATTGTTCTAATTTTCAAGGCAATTTTCCAAATTGCAGGAAGATTTCTTTTTGTGTATGTATATTTGTATTTGTGCTCATGTGAAAAGCATATTCACAAACAGGCGACGGCATAGCCAGAAAATATAACCACAGCAGCGGCAGCCGCCATTTTCTGTAATCGCCACCAGCTTCACTCACACTCATTCTCTCTCTCTATCTCTCTCTCTCTCTCTCTCTCTCTCTCTCTGCCTTACCTCGTCGCTCTGTCAAGCGGGCACGTGCATATTGTGCATTCGCTCCATTGTACAGCCAGCGAAAGCAATGCAAACGCAATGCACGAAAACGGTGAACGGGAAAATGTTGCTTGCATTTTATTTATGAAATATTGTTAATATGCGCGAGATGCTTCGCGAACAACAACAATAAAAAGAAAATGAGGAACAGACTCATCCCAATATGGCCGTAAAATAAAAGAAATGTGCTTACAGCTGCTCCGATGTCCTCCAGCAGCTTACAATGCGAATAAAACGCTTATAGCTATTGCAGAGAGTTTATGCGATCTGAAAGGCACTTGTATTGCACTCGACAATTCAGAAGAATAGTCTACCCAACATACACCCAGTGCCCGGCTCATCCTTCTGCTAGCTTATTCGAATATCTTAATGTACTTCGATTAACCCTGCTACACAATAAATAAAATCTTGTTTCAGCTCTAATAGTTCTTCAATTTAATGCTGACAAACGTATTTTATTGGGTTAGAGTCCTTGAGCCCCTTGTTAAATACGTTCCCAAAGGTATTTGATTAAGGACTTAAGACTTTCATTACGAAAAGAGTGATATTTATCTAAAAGCAGGTTATAAGACAAATTGGAATTCTCTTTGGGGCACCTGAAGCAGTAATTCAACATGTACAAGCCCAGATATTCAATATGTACGTATCTAGTAGCTGATAACTGCAACTGAACTTTCGCTGTAATGTTCTCCATTTGGATCTGTTTCACTAATATGTAATTGACTTTGTCAACACTTTCCGTATAACCGCTCTGAGCTTAATATTGCAACTTTTTTTTTTAATTTTGAGCGATGGTGCACATGGAGGGATGTATGTATGTGTGTGTTTTGGACTATAGATACATATTGCAAGGGGCAAGAGCGACTTGGCCACGCATCATTCGATGTGGCTGTGACTGACCCCTGCCAGAGTTTTGTGATATAAATGATGTTGGCAAAATAAAAAGGAGAATAAAAGACGGACGGAGCCCGGTCATAAATTATGGCAACTGAAATGAGAAACAAGAAACGAGGAAAACTTTGCGCTTAGATTGCTTAGAAGTTCGATGATAATGCTACGCATAGATAAGCACCGATTTCGAAAGTTTTGATTGAAATTAATAATTTCCAATTTCTGCTCCAAAGCAACGACTCTGTCTACTAGTCTGTCTATTCCTCCTCCTCCTCGCCCTCCCGTAAAAGTTGTCAATTTGTGCAAGCTGCTTTGACGGCACATCTTCACAGCCTGGCATCCTGCTTGACTGTCTCTCACCCTATCTCACTAAAATCTAAATATCCTGGTTAGTCTGAATGGCTGTCGGTTGATCGGCTTGTTGCTTCTGTTGCTGCTGTTATTGTTGCCACACTTTGCTGCAGCCACACTTTGCTGCACTATCTACACGATTGTGCGGCAGTATCCACAAACACGAGCCGGATATCGAGTCAGCAGCAGCTTGCAGGGGGGGGGGGCCTTCTCCCTTCTCCCCCACTTCCCTCATCAGTTGACCGATTTTGACCTGATGCCATGATGCTGTATATAGCCCGATGTTGTTATAGGTATTGTCGGTGTTGTTGTTTATGGTGACATATTTGCGGATCCCAGTAGCACAGCAATGCACTGCACAAATGCGGAAGTATGCTCTTCCTTGGCCTGCTTCCTGTTGCTGCTGCCTGTCCACCGAACTCAAACTCGACAAACTTGCATCAGTTTCATCCTTTTGTGCATCTCCACTCTGCACTCAACTCATCTCTGTTAGTGTTGCCAGTTGCTGGTTGCTGTTGCCGTTGCCAGTTGCCAGTTGCCAGTTGCCAGTTGCTGTATATGTTTAGAGCACAGAACACGAAAATTTCCAATCAAAATCAGACAGCGTAAAACCAGAAATTTGTAAGAACTCTTTGCTGCAGTCGTCATAGTCGTATTCGCTGCCGCAGTCGCTGCAATTTGGCCTTTACCAACTGACTCCTACTTATACCAACTATGCTCACGCCAACGCCAATGCCACCGCCACTGCCACTACCACGCCCACTCCGACTCCGTAACACTCATCATATCAACGGGAACACGATGCAACTTCAAAAAGTTTCAAGTGCTATAGAACAAGCACAGCAAACAATAACAACAACAACAACAACAACAACTACAACAACAACAACAACAACAACAACAACAACTACAACTGCGCCTGAGCCTTAACGCTCCAAAGTGCTGCACTGCACAAATTTTCAACCCTACACTCGGCCAGGTGGGCAACGAATTTGCCTACTTTTGAGGGTCGAAAACCAATTATAAAGCGATAAACATATCTAGCAATACCATTCCACCCATTCCACCCATCCACTCCCACTAACCCCCTCCCTTACTCAACGCAGCAATCTGCTGTGCAACGTGAACAGTGCCAAGCATTGGAAACCACATCCGTTTCGTCATAATTTGCATTGCATGCCGAGTCAGTTGTGATACCCTGTAATAACACATGCTTCTAATGCTGTTTGGAGAGTATACAATTCACAACGATAAAAAAGGAAAAGTCGATTTGTCATCGATATTATGAAACAAAGAACTTAGCTGAACTTTAACTTGATTTGTGACAGACAAAAAAAATCAAAGCAATCCAGCTGTTTCACTCTGGAAAATGCTCAGTTTGCCAATCACATTTGAATGAGCTTAGATATTTGAGGGAAGTATTCATTATGCTGTCTTTTTCACTTACACAGCACTGCATACATATCCACTTATTTTGAAATGGGGTAAAGGGTATCTTAGTGCCATCTAATCTGTTCTGTTTTTTTGTTGCTTGTGTGTATGGTTGGCATTTGGAGTTCAATCCCCGATTTCATTGTGTTTGTGGGTTTCGCCAGTGAAGTTTGCAGCTGCTTTTACGCACCCATGCACCCATCCCCCCCCCCCCCCACACACACACCCACACACACACACATCATACTCCCACACATACACACAGATATAGCATAGCTGGCATTGCGGTTACACGCAAATTTGCTGGCAGTAACCAACTGGCCAACTGACGGCCACTTTCGTTCCCATTGCCATTTGCCACATTCCCATTCCGATTCCCATTTTGGTAGCAATCGGTTGCAGTTGCATGCCCAGCACAAAGGGCAATTGAGGCTAAGGCAAACGAGCAATGGAAGTTCATTAATCCAAAACAATGACTTTTAATGCATTTGTTCGGGGTGCGAACTCTAAAAAAAAAATGCCTTAGTCACATAACAAATTTTCAGTGTGGTTTTTGGTTTTCGATTTGCATATCAGCACGAATATTGATAACTGTATTGCTTTATTCGAGATCTGTTGGTTAACATGGCAATACAGCATTTGATTGTGTGAATTTCTCAGAAACGTCTGTGAAAAACTGCAAATGACCTTGCTCAAGGCTATAAAATGTTCCTGCTTGTTGTTCAAATAATGCAATGCCATTTACAGGTATCTTAAGGCAGCATCGATTTTCGCCACACTACCACAGATAGGCACACAACTCTGGCTGCATATCTGTATATATATATGTATATATGTATATATGTATATATTTGTATGTGTGCATTCGAGTCGAAAAAGTTAACTAATGACCATTCGTTTTACCGGCATTGCATTGGGCACAAGCTCAGAATCCCAACAGATGTAACTCAATGTTGCGTTTTTTGTTTTTTGTTTTTTGTTTTTATTTTTGTTTTCTTTCTTTTTTGTGTTTTCTGTGTTTTTTGTTTTTTTTTTTTTTTTTGTTTGTTTTGGGCGTTCTTGGCAAATGCGCCATTACTTTTGCTTTAACTTGCACTTAGCCGCTGACAAAGCAGGAGCCCCTGATGGTTATGGAGAGATTGCAAACAGCAGACACAATTGCTAGAGGTGGTGGGGGACTAGATGCGGGTGTGGGGCATATTGTAGAATGGGGAATGGAGTATAAAAAGTCACTGGCATCATTACTCTTGGCAGGCAGTCGAGCGCATGAGTTGACAACTCTGTGTATTGGCTGCCATTTTGGAGAAAGACAAATATTGCACATGTCATTGACTGCGGTAAGAAAGAGACACAGCACCAAAGCGAGTGAGAGAGAGAGAGAGGGAGAGAGCGAGGGAGAGAGAGACAGAGAGAAGGTGAAGGAAGAAATAAAGAGTTGACTGACTAGGTTGAGTCAGATGAGTTTGCCGTAGTTCGTAGTTGATAGTTGGCATTGCTGCCTGCTGCCTGCTGGCTGCTGCTGTCTATGACTTATTCATGTCAGCCGCTGACAAACGGCTCGAGTTGAATCAGCAGCTGAAGCCGATGCTGAAGCTGAAGCTGAAGCTGCTGCTGAACTGAACTGAAGTTAAAAATCTCAATCACGACGCTACACTAAGAATCACTTTACCAATGCCATTTGGCGTTCGTATACTAATGAACTGTCACGCACACACAGCAAGAGAGATAGAAGGAGTGAGATAGATGCAAAAAGAGAGAGAGAGAGAGAGGGTGAGTCACATTTAGTTTGGCAGGTGTGGTGCTGCTGCTGCACACCCCATCCTGTCTGAAGTGCTCATATATCTTTTCCAGTAGTGCGCTTAAATTACACTAAATCACAGCCAAAACAAATTGAATTTTAAGTTCACAGGCCACAGGGAAAGCCGCAATGCAGCCGCATGGATGAAAATCACTTGAAAAAGGCCACAGTCGAGAGCGTTTGCCAAAATGACGAGGCAGCATTCAGTTCAGCATGCTTCAGAGAGACATCAGCTCATACTCCCTGGCAGCACCCTGCAGCCGCCTGCATTCCCCGTTGGTCCACTCAGGTGTCTTTCATCTTCATCTTATTGTACTCGTGTTTTTGAGGCCGGTGGCACCCGCACAGACATTAGGCTGACAAACAATGCAGCCGCAGCGGCCAAGTCGACCACCACCCTCTCTTTTTCCCTCTCTCTCGCGCGCTCTCTCTCTCTCTCTATTCTCCTGTGTGTGTGTGTGTGTGTTTCGACAGATTGATGTCAGGCAGCCAACACTTGAAATTGCACTTAGTGGGCACTGCAGCTATGCAAAAAATATGCTACCCTCGAAAACAGATGGCCAAGCGGATGTTGCAATAGAATACAAAATGCCAACTTCATTCGAGTGGAGTCGTTATCGAAATTTAGTAAAGATTGTCTGCTCAAAATAAGTCAAGAAACCTCATAGATGGAGTATTTGTTTGCATCACTCAAGAGCGATTCAACAGAAATTGAGTCACTTCAAAACCTATTATTTGCCATTGATTGTTTGCTGATCAATGATATGATTTTAACAATATATTCATATTCATTAAGCTGTGAAAACAGTGATCTGTGTATATATTCAATCAAAATGAAAAATATTTCTTTTATCGATCGTGGTAGATGTTCTTTATTCAATTATCTTTCTTGGGAGCAGCATACCCTTGTTGCTAGATAGTTTTGCGTGGCGCTCAGCTCACTGCATCTGCCAGGTACCAGATCAGAGCAGGTCTCCTATTCCCTGCATCTATGTATGTATGTATGTATGATATATGTATGTAGATCTGCGTTGACTAACGAACACTATCAGGAAAATCTCGAAATTTCACTTGGCTAGCGTTCAACATGGCGCTCCAGTTTGCCATACCTGAGGTGGCGCCACGGATGACAAGCAGCCAAAGGAAACGGGAAGCGGGCAGTCAAGACTGGCCGGGACACCGTTTAGCTGGGTGTCTGGTAATCTGCGGGATGTGACGGTGGATGGATGCATGCCGCCTCCGGATACCAAATTGCTTTGCATTAGACGACGGCGTTCAAGTGTTCAAGTCGACAGCATTGGCGCCTTCTTTGGCCTGGCCCAATGCTTTTGTGCTTTGCTGTCCTCTTGTCTACGGTGTGTGTTCTTTGTGGGGTTGTGGCGGCTGTGGCTCTGTTGCTCTGTTTTCGCTTCGCTTCGTTTTTTTTTTTATTTTATTTTTTATTTTTGCACAATTTTTATTTCATTCTGGTTCGTTTTTTAACTGCTCGCCGCAGATGCTATCAATATTTATCTTCTTCGTCGTCTTCGTTTCGTCCTCTTTGCCACAGAAATCGTTTCCTCTTTTGTCCTTTTACAAGCGAGGCGGCAAAATGTTTTTGCAACAATATTTTTCTTGAGATTTCATATCATTTATCAGGCTTGACGACAAATTTGTCATTCTGAATCTGTCAATTTCTGCTTTATTAATATTATACGAGACTGCTCCCTCCCATTCCTCCCCCCCCCCCATACAGCTCACCTCTTGCCCACTCACCTGCCCTTCCCCCAAAGCCAACTCTGGCAGAGATTTTCACTTACACAGATTTGATGAACCCGCCGCACGACATTCTAACCACAAAACGCCTTCAGCCTGGCCAATGCCAGCGACCAGCGGTGGGGTGGGGAGTGTAAGTGGGCGGGATAGGCGTGGCTGTCAGTCATTTGACTTGCCGTTGACAGTTGTGTGGGCGTAGGTATATGTGTGTTGTGTGTGTGTCACCTGTGAGGTAAAAGTATATTTACTGCCTGCTTTGTAAATGGCCGCCGAATTGGGCACATCAGTCTCCAGTTGACACTTGAGAGCAAATGGCCGAATTGCGTATTAAAAATTGACTTTTCGCTTCACAGCATGATTCACAAGTTAGATTCGAATATTAAATTATCGATGGATGATTGAGAGCATTTTAAAATGCGTTTTCTAATATGCAAATGCACGAATATGAATTGCACATGTGTTTTTTAACGTATTATCATTTCGAAGGAACAACAAAAACGATGAAACGATTCTAAATTTAAATGCAATATTCATCTAGGAGCCAAATTATGGTGAAAGAGTGTTTATCACCTTTGGAAACATTCTCCCAAATAGCAGCAAACTCAAAAATAACTCATGCAATCGAATCAATACAAAAACATTTGTAGGCTTTTGGCAAGCCATAAATTTGAGGACCAGACACTTAAGGCAAAAGGTCGAGAATGGGATGGCCCTCACCTGAATGTATTTTAAGTGACACAAGCTGGGTAAAAGAACATACATATATATGTAAACAGCAAAAAAAATTAAGCAGAACAATTTTATTGATGGCATAAATAAACAGGAAACAACCGAAATAGTTGTCCGATGCTGAAAGCTTTCTGGGAAATCAAAAAAAAAATTGGAATGACAGCTTATGGTTCAAATTTAATCCAAGTTCGGACAGGTTAACTGAAGTACAAACATATCCAAGGATCGTCATGCTCAATCAATGATGTCGAAGATCTCTCATTGAATGCGTTAAACTTCTCATGACAAAATTATGACACCCCCAGCCAGGATATAAAAAGGACACTAGGACACGGCACTTTAGAGAGACCACATGTTGACTGACTGCCTGGATAGGGTGGGAGTCAGGAAGAGGAGTTGTTAACGTAGCCACATAGCCACATAGCCACATGCAAACATATATATATACATATATATATATATATATATGTATGTACACACATGTCCATGTGGAGAGGCGGAAGCAAACTCAGTTCGGGTTGAGGTTCACATTCATTTTATGTTTCTTGGCTTGAGGCCCATCGCTTATTATTGTCAGCTGCTGTTGTTAAAATTGGTGGCTGGGTGTAAGGGGCATACGGCATAAGGGATACGGAATGAAGGATGAGGTGGATGTGGGGGGATTGCTTAATCTGCACGCATTTGGCCATCGTCCTGTGCATATCAATGGCGCAGCCAAAGTTGTTAAAAGGACATTTCGCCTTGCTAATAATAAATGTAATATAGACAAACATGGAACGCACATTACAAATGGAGGAGGAGGAGGAGGATGGCAATACAGATGGTTGTTGTAGATAGATAGCGACGGGGTAGCTACAACAGACAGCACAGATGCCGTTATGCTGCCTCCCCTCCACGGCCCATAAACCAATCAAAATATAATTCAATGAATTTTTATTGGCAAATTATGTTAAAGTGATTTGAATGCGCAAAATGAGAACGATGTCAAACAAGAAGGACAGCAATCATTATGATGATGATGCCGATGGCAATGGCTCTGAGACTTTGCCTAACTGTTATTAGGGAGCTCTACTTATGCATGTTTGTGTAACGGAGCAGCACATTTAACCTAATTACAATCAATTTGACTAAACTGACTAGGACTGGGACACGAATTTGTTTGCCCCTCATGCGTTAAAGGCGTCAAGGTATTTTCCAACTAATCAGCCTTATTTGCCTATTTCGTTTTGAATTTTAATGTTTATAATTACACAATTGTAATGCTTCTCTTATTACAAGTCAACTGTCGCGGACACCTCAGAAATTTGACCTTTTCGCCCATGGATTTAAAATTCTACTTGTCGGTTAAATATTTGGTGCCGCTGATTGACAGTTTATACATATGTAATAATATGCTGGCTCCTCCTGCTCCGCATTATCCGCCTTGTGATTCAACCCAAAATCACAGAAAAATATCATTTACAAGTGCACACAAACAATACACAAACAAAAACAACAACCGAAATTATATTCTATATAGACAATATTCCGACGGAAAGGTTTTTGTTTTCTTCTTGACAACTTTGTTGACAGTTGGCGGCGTTTTTGGTGACTTTGCTGTGGTAGCGTCTCCACTGCTCTTTTGCAACTCCTTCCCTTTCCATTTGTTATCGTGTACCCATTAAGAACTACCAAAGCGGGTATACTTAGTAGTGGTGTCAGTCAATATTAAACCGGTTGCACTCAATAAACTAAAACACGCATAATAACATTGTAGATGGAGCTGGAGATGTTAAAAATTATATTATAATTATATTTCAAGTTCCAAGCTAAACAGCAAATGCATAAAATAATAATAATAAAACTATAACACGAATTCAACTAAACTATAATGCTACAGGGTATCTGCTAGCTGTGCTCAATCGAGTCGAGCACTCTTATTTGTTTGCTTACAGTTGGCTCGGTTTGTCTTTTACATATTTTTCGTCAAGTTTGCCAACTAACTAAAGTAACAACAACAACAACAACAACAACAACCAAAACAGCGTCGAGCAAATTAATTTAAGCGCCACATGCAAAGCTCGCACGCCAAAAATGTCAGTTTCACACCCCCCAGCCCCTTGCACCTCCGCTACTCCGCCCTGGTCCTCTAACCGTCTATCCCCTCATCAGTCATACGCAAAGAGTTTGCCCACGTTTCTTGTGTATGTGTATATTTTAATGTATATCTATATATATACACATATACGACACTGTCTTGTCATGAATCTCAAATGCGAAGTCCTTCCAACTTGACGCCATAGTCGCGATGTGTAGTCGTCAACGACACCGACACCGACACCGTCAGCGTCATCGTCACCAAGCTGCGCTTTCCCAGACTGTGAGCCACCCCCAACACCACTTCCCAATCCACTGGCGGCACCACAATAGCAGCGCCGTTCGCCTAGGGCTTAGGCACTGCTCTGAATGCAAAATTTGGCGGTGTGTATATATTTGTTTAGAGCAATGGCTGAAATAAATCATATGCAGCCCGTATCTTTGTGTGGGTTGTCATTGTTGTTGTTGTTATTGTTGTTGTTGTTGTCATCTTTATAGCTGCACACTAAATGGGAAAAGTTAGAGCTAATTAGCGCTTAGAAGTCTTCCGCGTCTCTTTGCTCATTCTCGAGTTGGATAGCTGCACGAAAATCAAGCAGTTAAATACTAAAAATGTCAATAATTTGCCCACAGCAATGCGAGCAACAAAAACAAATTTTACTAATGTAAAAACAGCTAAAAACTTGTGCTGGCTGCTTGCACAGCAAAAGTTCAAGTGTAAATAACAGTTAAGTTATACGAGGAGTATGCAATAGCTACTGGCATTAAAAATAGTACAAAGTAAAAGTGTAAAAGCCAAAAGAAATGGACGGGCGGGCATCTGCTAAGATTCCACTTTCGAAACTATATCTACGTGTACATACATGGTATGTACCACATGCAACAGCGACAGCAACAGCAACAGCAACAACAGCACAGAATTCACAAGCACAAATGCATGTGCACAAATACATACGTACACATGTACATCTATGTACATACATATGTATACGACAAACAGACAAACAATATCATATATATGTTCATATGTATGCGCCACTTACGCAGGACAATCGCATTTGGAAACGGAAGCGAAAATTGCTTCAAATGGCTGCAGATCGGATGTATCCAAAAGGCAAAGCCGTTTCCATGTATGTGTGTGTGTGTGTGTATTTGTGTGTGGGCACTCTTATGTGCGGCATGCCGCGGCTTATGCGCCACAGCAAGGACTCGAATCGAGTAACAGTGCTGCCCAGTTTGCCATGACTAGAGTGTAAAAATACGCAATTACCTTAAATGCTAATAGGCAAACGTACAAATTTGCCTTTACCTGTACCAATGCCTAGCTATCAAAATAATAGCAATTTACTGAACATGTTGCTGAAATTCATTGAATATTCTTCATACAAAAACCTCTTAATTTTGATCAGGTTCAAATATAGCAAAAAAAAAGAAGAAAACACAAGCAAAATAAATAAAGACAAAAGCAAATTTTAAGATTTAAGTAATCAGTTTTTGAAAGAAGCCATAACGTCTTAATTTATGCATTAGATCCAAAAAAATATTCATATTCATGCATTCTATAATGATTGAACGAAGTCAACAATATAACATTGTTGGAAACTAGTTCGTACTGTCAAATTCCAGAATATTTCCGACTCTCGCATTAAATCGCCTTTTGAATACCCTTTCTCGTCTGCACAGTTGTGCAGTTGGGTTAATGGGCTGCCACTGCCCGTGCCGTATTCATATGTAAGTAGATTTGTTGTTGGCAGCGCCCTTGGGCTATTTGTTATTGCTGCTGCATGAAAGGAGTTGAGGCATTATGCAGGCCTCCGTAAGCTCAAGGCACATGGCGCAAAATAAACAAAATGTTGCTCTTGCAAAATGAAGAAGCAGAAATGAAAAGAAATCAAATAAATTTACATTCATATACGTATGTAGAAGAATGCAAGCCGGCGCCAGCACCAAACTGCCAAGGACCACAGCAACAACAACATACACACACACATACACACACACACATACACAGTTCAGATACAAACACACAGATATCGATACAGACACGCAGGACACACTCATTGTTGTGCAATTGCTGCTGCTGTGCGAAAGTTTTGCCTCAAGGCGGCTTCAAATGCTTTATAGGTGATAGAAAAATATTTTGCAAACGTGATGTGAATTTATCGTTGCTACCGAATCACCAGCAAATGGACCTAAACAAAAAACAACAAAAAAACAAAAAAAAAACAAAAAAACAAAAGCAAAAACAGCTCGGACGACAGGTGGAAAATGTACAGAAGTATCTTTTGCACTGTGAATGCTTCACGCTTCGAAAGCGATTGTAAATATTATGATTGCTGCCCGTTTGCTTCCCAAATATCAGCAACTGCGGCAGATTATTTACCCAAGGTGATAAGCGATTACTTCGCCATGAAACAAAAAGCTATCAATTACAGATATTTGATTTTCCCAGACTGCCACAATGTCCAGAATATGCCTCTGACAATGTGAAGATTTCACTAAGAATGCGATGATAATAGTTTTTCTATGCATTCATTCTTATGCCCCGAGCCCATTGAAAATCGGTGAAAAGGGTATAATGGTTTTGAGCAAATGTATGTAACAGGCTGAAGGAAGCATCTTCGTGATCAGGATCAATATCTTATACCACGCGCAGAACAAGCTTATTTTATTTGATCGATAACTGATCCGTTTCTCAAATATAAATATATTTCGATTTCCAATAGCACCATTTAAAAAAACAATGGCTTTTTATTGACATGTAATCTAATTTGATATTGATCAATTCGAGCTTACTCAACTACGGCATTCTTGGTTGAGAAAGATGCTTGAGTGTAGCCAGAAAATATCTCAATTGAGGTCCTTGCTTTACACTCTCCACCACAGTTAAATGACAGTAAATATACATTCACACCTAAACATATACAGATACATATGTCCTTGGGCACATGCTTCGCTCTCGTCTGGCAGCAATAAATCCTTATTTAGTTTTCTGATTCATCAAATTAATATTCATTTGGAGCACGGTCTGAATTGTAATTGGCTAAAGTTGCAATTGGAATCCACTTGGCGAAATTATCTTTTGGCTGCACTTTAATTTGTCTCTCTCACACTTTGCCACTTCAAATACGTATATATATTTATACGGACACATACATATATATGTACACTCGAATATATTGTGGTGTCGTTGAGTGGCATATTCATCGTCGGTTGGGGAGAAGGAGTCGTAGATTTCAGGCAGGACCTGCCTTACCCATTGCCGGCAACTGCTGTCACATTGAAGAACTTAACAAACCGTAAGAAATGAACATTAAACAGGATGTGGACATTGTGTGCTTATTCTCATTCTTTTTCTCATTCTCTCCATCTCCGTCTCCATATCTCACTCACTCGGCTCGTCTCAGATACCATTGCTGTATATGTGTTTGGCAGTGTCTTTGATTGTATTGCTGCTTGAGTGGAGTGCGGGTTTTCTGATTCTGCAAGCGAAGGTCGCTGGCAGGTCAACGGGCGTGCCATACTGAGAGAGATAGAGAAAGAGAGAGAGCGAGAGAGAGAGAGAGCAAGAGTGCAGGGAAAAACACACACAAACACACACACACACAATTGCCAGGCAATTCAAATATAGCAGAAGGCGATGGACGAGTCCTGGCAGCAATGAACCTTTACAAATTGAATCGCTGATCCTTTTGGGATGTTCGAAGTCAAAGACGTCGGGACAGTTTTGACACTTGTGGACATACGCACACCCACACACACACACACACACACACACACACACATGTGAGATGTGTTGACTTTTTGTTATTTGCTCGCTTGTTAAGTTTAAACGCTGTAAATGGCTTAGAAAACTGCCGGGCAACAACAACAACCAATCGTTGTTCTTCCCACCAGCAACAACGAAATTGGACACAAATAAAAATGCTATTGACACAGTTTGTCAAAGCTCTCTCTCCCTCTCCCTCTGGATCCCGCTCTTTGTCTCTTTCTTTCTCTGTATAGCAAACCTTATGACAGTGTGTCCTGTTGGCCATAAGTCTGTGTGGGTGTCCCTATTCCCATTCCAGCTCCCTCTCCTACTCCCACATCCACTTTCTGCTTCAGCTTGTTGTTTGCCCATCGAAATAAGCTTGATAGAGTTGTTATAGCCTCTGCCATTTGTGCTCTTCGCTGTTGATTTGTTTTCTCTCCTGCTGCTGTTTGTTGTTGTTTTGTTCCCTGTTGTTGGTCCAGTTGTTGTCGTGCTCATAGCCATGGGTCAGCTGCTCTAAACCCTTGGGTGGGGTGAACAGAAGGCGGCCCAAGCCCAAGAAATGAACATCCAAAACTGACAGACGACCAAAACATAACAGCACAAAACAGAACAGAGCACAGGCCAGTCAAGTGTATTAAATGTTGGCCAAAACTCTAGAGCACATTTCATGAATCTCTCTCTCGCTCTCTCTCTCTCTCGCTCTCTCCCTCTCTCTGTATACACACACCTCTTCCCCACCTCCACCCAACTCTATACTGTGTGTGGCTTCTTTGGTGTGCTGACAATGACGAAGTGTTGACAAATGTGTTAAGGGATTTGCGGTTGGTTGACTTTCATTTTCGTCAATGATTTTTGAGTGTATTGCTTTTGATTTACTTTGCAGTCATTTTACTTTTACTGCCCAATGTTGAACTTTGATGATGCCGTCCCAATGCTACGCTACCCACTTCCTCTAGCCCTAACCCTCTATCTCCATTAAGCTGTACGATTCTTAAAGGTATTTTAATAAAAAAAAATTCGCTTTGCTAATGTATAACTGCAGTTTCAGTTACGACTGCAGGTGTGCCTACAAATAGGTATACACAAATGTCTTTCATTGTGGCCTGCCATCTGGTCGTGGTTTAGTTAAAGATTGTGATAAGCCGCTTGACCAAAAATATATACAAACTACTCTTCTTCTTTCTTTTTTTTGTCTAAAAATCAGCTCAGTTTACTGAGTTCGTTTTGGTCGTGCTGCTGATGAATATGAATGTGTTTTGCAGGCCGTTTGCAGTGGATTCACAAAAAAAAGGCTTAAGCTTTTGCTGCAAGTCATCGATGTAGAAACAGTCCGACCACCAGTCACGCTACAAGTGAAGTAATTTCAAACACTTTTAGCTCTTATTGGCATAGGCGGAAGTTGAATTTTTAGTGAAGCGCCTTGCCTGTAAAATGTTTGCCTAATTAATTACGCATAATTTAGTTGATATATATGATATTGTGTATATTGATGGAGAAAAAAATAATATTAAGAAAAATAGTATTATTATTATTATATTTTGTTTAACAATTTAACTTAAATGAAATAGCTGGAGAAATAAGAGATATAAGCAAAACATAACGACTTAAAACGAGCTCAGACAACAGTTATATGTTTTCCAACACTGTTTAGTATTGATAAATACATAATTATAATATATATGTATGTATATACACATATATATAATTACACGCCAAGCATGCAGGGCATTTAAAAACTGGCATTGTCGACTTTTCTTATTCAGAAATGTGCTTAATGTCGAAATAAAGGCGCATTAACTACAAATGCAGGTAAACCAAGGAAGGAGCAACCCACAAGAGGCCAGGTGGTGGGGAAGGACAAGCCACTAAATTGTCAGCATTGAATTGCATTTAATGCATGGCCCAACATAATTTTAATGAGTTTGCTCTTAATCCGTTTGCAAGATGTTGTCAATGAGCTCGCGGTGGCCCTTTTATTCTGTGTGTCCTGTATGCTGCACAACACCCCGTCGTTGTTGTTGTTGCTGTTGTTGTTGCTGTTGTTGTTGTTATCGTCCCCGCCTCTGCCAGAGGCACATCAAGTGGGTAACTTAAGTTGTGCAAACAGTAAACTGAAAAGTCTTTTTGTTAGATTTGTTGTTGAAGGGTGAATGGTGAATTGAAGCAACATTTCACCTAACCACTTTTTGGCTTAACCATTTTTAATTTACCAATGTGTGAATAGCTGCGTTATATTTTCTTTTTATTTGTATAATATTTAAAATGATATTGTACAAATAGCAGCTATAGTAGGTAGAGCATTGTCAATTCCAAAAACAATATTTTAGTGCAACTCCAACGAATTAAATGCATATCTGAGTGTTTTATTACGCTATAGGGTATTTCTTCTAGTCGGTCATTCTCGATTAGAGCCCCACTTACTTGCTTCATAATGCGACACTTTCGGCGGCTGTTGCTGCAACATGCCGTCGGCCTCGTCAGTGTATGTGTGTGTGTGTGTATGTCTATGTTTTCTTTCTATCTGTTCTGCTACAATTTCCCTTATGCCTTCAGCATTTTGCGCTGCCAGTATATTTTCGTCAGTTGCTGTTTGTTATAATTTTCCGCTCTTTGCAGCATTTTAATTTGATTCCATAAGCGTTCTTTTATATCGCAGGCTTTTATTTTCATATTTATACCCTTGCAGGCAGCATAATGAATTTTTCGTGCCACACATGTTAAGCATTAGTTTTGAACTCAACCCCCCATTGCCGGCATCAAGTATATTACTTACAATTTAAACCAATGCCTGTTAATAACAAACATATTTGAAGTGCTTTCAAGAAACGTTGATTGACTAAAAAACTTACGAATTTTTCCCAGCTAACAAATAGTGTTGTTCAAATGCCTGAAATATGTATTAAGACAGTTGGCCAATTTGATAATGAATTCATTAACAATATAATTTTGCGTCCGGAATTATTTATGTTAACTACATTCACATTTGACTTACATATTGAATAATACCATAGTGTATTATATCTTCGGCTTTGGCCGGCTTAAGCTGGGCATATACAATTTTCAATTTAGCCAACAGCAATGGTGTGACAATTTTGCATGTTTTATTTTCTGCAAGCAACTGTGTTGTACATTTGTGTTGCCGTTGTGCATTATTGTTGCTTTGTGCATGTTTTTCTTATTGTTGGTGAGAGGCGAGAATTGAGAACGAATGATTTCATCAGTTGTGCTTGTTTCGTTGGCGATGCCTGCGAAAGATCTAAGACGAAGAAGGCCTGCGAATGAATGCCTCATCTCAAGCACGCAAACCAATCTGAATCTGAATTCAAAGCTCAAATCAAATGAGTGAAATGCCAATTGCCCAACAAATGCGTCTGGCCAAAGGCCCGCAGAGGCTTGGGCCGGCGAATGCATGAGCAATTTGGAATTTGGGCTAATATTCGCAGCTCGCAATCAAAGCGCAGCATTGGGCAGCAATGTTGAGAATTTTTGCCAGATAATCAAAACAAGGCTGGGTTGCTTGGCTTGCGGTTACCCAAATCAAAACTAGAACCAGTATCGCCTCGCATCGAAATCAAAGTGCGTTGAACAACAAACGAATATTTTGGAGGAGAATGAATTATAAAAAGGATCGCTGCTTATTTTGGTGGGCAGCGGCACGGCCACAGAAAATGTAAAATATTTTCAATTAATTTGACGCCGAGCTTCATTTCAATTTCGAGAATTAGAATATTTGCATTTGACAGCTAGCCAGACCAGACCAGACCAGACCACGTCCAGGCCAGCCAAGTCAGAACAGGTCACTTTTATGTTGATTGCCCATCCAAGTCCCCAACATCTTCCACTCCAACGGTCCTCCCTCCGTTCACGCGACCCACCAACTTTGGCGACCTGTGGCCAGCCCTTTTTTGGCTTTCATTTAATTTGGCTGCGTTGTTTGTTTGTTTAACACTTGAGGTGGAGTTGAAGATGTGGATGGTGCTGCTGAACGAGATAGGGATGGGGATGGGCGTGGGCATGGAAATGCGGCAGCCGAGTAGGTAAAATAATACAATTTTTCTTGCTCTTTGGTTATTCATGAGTTGAGTTTGATTTTATACCTCCTTATACCTCCGCTTCAAATGGAAAGTGAGACTTTGTAACTTTTTGAGCCGCTCAGTTGCTCAGGTGCTCAGGAACTTTTCGTTTGCTTGCTGACGGACGTATTTCTTTGCCCTGTCAACCCTGGCTCGACTTTTGAAAAAAAAAAAACAACGAAAAGAAAAAAGAAAAAGCTTTTCGCTTAATTATTTTATTTGTATTCATACTTTTATTTATTATGATGTTGAGGGCATAGCGACAGATGGCGCACTGAAAGACATTTCTGTTGTAAATGAATGATATTCAAATTTACAAACCACACACACACACTCACACTTACATAGATTGTTGTGCAAAGCGTGTGCTACATAAAGACCTAGTAGCTAATGCAGTTAATCAGCAATGCGGATAGCGCCAGCATAAAGCCCATGACCATTTTCCACAGATTGTGGGCGCGAAATGTAGTCAAATGCAAATACATATTTGGCAAATACTCTGGAATGTACACAATATCTACGAACACATATACATTCAAATAGGTATGTACGTATGTATGTGCATATACTTACGTACATTATGTAAATTTGCATCGTTGTCAGTCGACAAATGCGCGGAATACCACTATTAGGATGACAAGGGCTCTGACATCATTGAGATTCATTGGATTTGACGGCCATTCGCACCTGATACCCAAAGTGTTTTTGGGGTTATTCAAATTCAGGAAGTCTAGCTAGCATACACATAACCGTAAAATGATTGCTATTATGATGAAGCTGAACATCGGAATTGAAATGATACCTGCTATGGGCTGAGGCTTGAAGCAGAGCTCTCGCTTTTCCCATAAATTACTGTGCACCATAACAGCTCCACAGTTTAATAGCTCTCAGTCCCGTTACCGCAAATTGTGTTTAAGTTTGATGCAGACGCCATAAAGACACATAACTCGCTTACACCCAATTATTATCCAGGCGAAACCAGCCTGTTTCTGTGCGGATACTTCCAAATGCTAATTGTAATCATTTTTCTGTTGTCCTTTCTTAATATTTATTGATATTTCTCCCCCAAAGCTAAAAGCTTAGGCTAATCAATTTTACCTTTTACATATGTTACGTTAGATATTCATTTAGCTCGATTCAGTTTAATTTAATATAATTAAATTAATGAAACGTATTTTTATGCATTTTAAATTAAAACAAAAAAATCATTTCTCGGAACCCCTAAAAAAAACCAAGTCAGACCAAAAATAAAAGTAGTTAGCTGAACTTGAAAAATTATACAATTTTCATAGTTGATGCTATATTAATAAAAGTGCAATTTAAAGTGATATAAGTCTCGATGTCGATGAGGGCTTATAACTTTTGTGCATATGTGATCTGGGAACTAATTCGATAAACCTCATTTACAATACACATCTGTTGTGCAAGACCATCTTGTTGCTGGGATCAACACTGTGTTTGTTTATTTTTCCCCAGCACGAAATTACACCAGTAAATGCTTTCACCTGCATGTATGCAATAAAAAATGCAGCGCCATTGCAATACAAAAGTGCCAGACGCATCCACCAGTTGGTTAGCGAGACAAGAACGATGGACGACGTTGACGCTAACGACCTGAATGCTACTCCAGCAGTTAGTTTCGACTTCTCTTACTCCCTGCGGGCGGGCAGTCGGACAGCCGGACAATTGGATAGCCGGACAATTGGAGAGCTGGACAACCAGAACGAATAGTGACAACTTTGCCCTGTGTCCGATGTCCGATGTCCGATGTCCGATGTCCGGTGTCCGATGTCCAAGTCAAATGTGCACGGCGCAATGTCCAAGGCTATAGTGGCATCTGCTTCTCCCTTCTCGCTTCTCGTTTCTACAACATTGCAACAACACTGTCCGGTGACATGTTGCACTTCTGACCATATTTTATTTCAGCTCAGTTCAGCTTTCGTATGCACTGGCATTAAGTAAATAAATATAAACATACATATATGTATATATGTATCGAAAATATCCTTGTGCACTCTTTATTATTGATTGCAGCTCATTGAGATACTTAAAGATGAGAAGATATATTGCTGATTAAAGCTGATGTCATTACATCCATGTGTACAGATAATACACACTCCGTGCTGACTGACTAAGTGACTGGGGACTGGGGACTGGGGACTGGGGACAGGTGACAAATGCAGACGCCATTATAGATTCGTCCGGATGTGTAAAGAGGACATGCCTACATGTTCCAGATCAGCATTAACAGCCTAGTTGATATAGCCATGGCCAAATCTGAAATGACGTATTTAAAAATAATTATTATTATTTATAGTGCCTTATGGTCAAATATAGATATTTGGCTAAACTTTTGCAAGAAGAGCTAAAATTAAACACTCCAATGACCGATTTTCAAAAGAAATATCATTTTATTATTACATATCAATTCACCGAGTTTGTTTCTTCTAGCAAAAATCAAGTAAGTTCGACTCATTTGAGAATTTTCGTATTTACAGGCATTATATATATATATAGCTATCGATATAAATACGTCTAGCTTATTCATTCCCAATTGTGTCTGGTGGACATTGGGGTTTGCTGACCTTTGTCTTTGGCGTGCTGTCCTGGTCGAGGTTGGGGCAAGGTGATGCTCGAAAGCCTTAATGACGTAGCAATCTGTCGCTGGTAGCTCATGAAATTAGGCACGAATGTCCGGTAGAAGGAACGGACGGACATAGGGTGCACGCCCACTCCCACTACCACTACCACGTTCAGCTCAGCTCAGCACGGGTCGGCCTACAGCCATTGGACCACTGGGCCACAGGTAGGCGCATTATGCCCGGTGATTTGTTATGTTTTTTTTTTGCCCTTTGTCCCTGGAGCTTGTTTGGAGGGGTGCTGCTTGCCACTAAAGCATTCACCTGAAAATTTCACAATGCCAACGCGTGCGACCCAGGGCCAACCGGATGACTGGCTGCCTGCCTGCCTGGCTAACTGCCTGGCTGGCTGGTTGCCTGGCAAATTTGCATGCTATTTGTGGTGAATTTCATTTAAGATTTATTTAAATTTCACAGAGCGAGTGAGACAGACAAGAGGGACAAAGAGAGAAAGAGACGTCTGCGTCTTTTGCTGCGTGCTATCTTTTTTGGTCGCATCATTTTCACTTCCTTTGAGGGTTTTTGCTTTACGGCGCCTGATATGATAATTTGCTTGCCTGTTATAAGCCGCTGTTTCACTTGCTGGCCGCTGCGGCTTTAAGACAGTGGTTCAAACGACATTTGCCTGGGATGCCCATTTTAACATCTAAATCACAAATAGTTGGTATTAGCTCTTCCTCTTCTGTCTCCCTGTTGAGAATTCATTTAACAAAACTTACAGAGTGTAAACTTTAACTAATCACTTGATGGTATCAATTGGTTTGCATTTTGCATTCCGCAAAAAATGTCAAGAAATGTAAATGTGCTGTGCTTAGACACATGTATTTAAATTAGGCAAATTATTTCCATGCTGCTTGTACTGCATGCTGCAATGTATTGCAAAGCAACCCAAAAACACACACACAAATTCACACACACAGACAGTCAGACAGGCAGACACACATTTTGGCTCAGATAAATCGAAATAAATTTAATGCTAATGCCAGAAAAAGCTTACTGCTCACAGCGGCTGGCATCTCCAAGGACCTCAACGAAGCTGTTAAAGGACTTGTTGTGGGAAGGGTGGTGAGGGTTGTTGTCGTGAGGGGGGTGAGGGGGGGTAGGTGGTCTGCTGCGGCAATGAAAACTGCACACAGCTTATTTTGCATTTGAGTAATGTGCGTTAAATTGTTTGAGTGTATGGGCCATATTTCTTGCTACCTCCTCTCACTCTGTTGGCAGATATTGTCTGCATGTGTGTATGTGTGTGTGTGTGTGTGTGTGTTCGCGTATGTATGTGCGTATAATTAATGTGGTTGTTGTTGCTAACTGTCTACCCAACATGGTGGTTGCTTCTCTATCTGGCTGGCCGTTGCCTTTGGTTACACTTTATTTCGAATTATTTGCACATTTGCTGCCTTAGCGCTCCTCCTCGACGGCCTCGGCAATAATGGCAACAACAACAGCAACAGCAACAACAAAAGCAGCAACTACAACAACAGCAGCAACAACGAAACAAAACACCAACATTATTTTCACATCATTTAATTTAATGCGTAGCAAGAGGCGTCGCTTATAAAAATAAGGCCAGCTTGTTGTTTGCTTTGTTTTACATTTTATTTCACTTGTTGTCGGCATCAACGCCAAGCAGATTTTTACCCCAACGTGCCCCCTCCGCCCATAAAAAACAGTGGCTAATAAATGCCAAAGCGACGCGACGACCACACTGAAAATTTGTACAAAACTCGGTAAGAAGGACGTCGCGAGCCAGTGCACGACCCCAGTTTGAAAACAGTAATTATTTTAAGGGATTCCTTATGCTAAATAGCAATGCCTGACATACACACACCCACATACACCCACATACACACACACACACACACACACCCCGATTCAGTGGCACACGTAGAATCAACGAAGCCGAAATTGAAACGACGGCGGCACATTGAGTTGAGTTGAGAGCCACAAGAGGATTGTGGAAAAGGTGGTCTTGACGGGACAGCGGAGCTGTTGTGGTGGTGTTGTGGTGCTGAGCTCGCCTGTCAGGTGTGAAGTGCCAACGGCCTAGCATTGAATAATTACATTTTAATAGAGTATTCGCAGAAGTGTTTTAAAAACATTTTTCAACAGGCTCGCCCACATTAAAAAAGAAAAACTTGATGGCAAGGCAAACAAAAAAAAAGAAGAAGCAAACAGTGAGTTGGATGGCACTGAAGGAAAAGAGAATACATATGGCAGATTAAAGCTGCTTCCACACAAAACTGGCCACCTAAACAATACCACATTTATACACTTTTAAGCCTAAGGCTGTTTTCTCAGATCTTGAGTGACTGAATGCAAAAGTGTGCGACTTATTGCTGCATTTGCAAACTCACAACCAGTTTAGCTATGAGCTTTAGCTTAAAAGCAAAAGCGAATACATTGTCAACTGTCTAAGGACTGCATTAAGTCATTTGATCCGATTCCCCTTTAATGATTTACTGCAGAATACACAGCAGCATATGCATCTACTGTTAGACCCCATTAAAGTTGAGCTGCACAATTAGCACAATTGCAAGCCTCTCTCTCTCTCTCTCAAGTCTCTGAGATCCGTGTGTTCTAACCAGGGCTGCCAATTGAAAAATCAAACATCCTAATCGTCCTTGTAGTTTTCCAGAAAAGAGAGAGGCAGAATATTTGTGATTTCGACTCATTTCCGTTCGGCCTGCGAGAGAAATTTTTACAACTGCTTCTCAGATGAGTGAGTCTTTGCACTTATAACGCATCATATCCAGCGATAATCTGCTAAGATTTGGTTGTACTTGAGGGTGTTTTTGATGGGGTTTTTGCCCTAAATGCGTCAATGTTTTTAATTGAGAGCAATTTATCATTTTATTGGCAGTTGTAAATTGATTTGTGTATTTTGTATAACTTTTCTTAATTCCTTAAGTACTAAAAATGCACTAAGCTCTGTGGATATATTTACATCGTAAATTCAAAAATAAAGTGTCTATATTAACAGATGAAATATGTATGTTAATAGTACGTTCTTAATAAATAACTTTCATATGCTTATGGTCGTAAATATTTTAAGCCAGGTTAAGTCGCCGTGTGTGTTCTGAAATTAAATTCAAAGCATGAAACATATCGCATAATATTGGAATTATCACAAATTTAAATAACATATTCTTCTATCATACTGTAAAAAGGCACTTGATTAGAATGTTAAAGTGACAAATGCATTGTTTCCAATTATTTGCCGAGCAATCTTTGAACATTCACATACAAAGCAGTTAATTGTTTGTTTGCTACATGTGTGTTACAGATTCTTCATTTAATCTGGCCTAAGTTCGCCGTTGCTTCGTATAAGTCTAATTGCCTATTTTTATTGGCCATAAAGTAGGTGGACGAAAAGAGTTGCTGTAACTGCCGTTAGTTGGACATAAAGTCGTGTTCGGGGGCAATCGCAATCGTCTAGGAGAGGCTTTTGTTAAAGCCGCTGGCCAAAACGCGCAGGATGTGCGGCAAATACGAGTATAATAATAAATTTCATCAAGTCACCAAGTTTCGCAATATGCCACACGTACGTCATTAATCTTCAGTTTTGAGCTAAATTTGATGAATTAGTGGCCAATGCATTGGCCGAGCGCACAATAACCAGCAAACAAACAAACGCACAGACGGACGGCTGGACAGACGGATGGATGGACAGACGAACGGACGGATGGATGGATGGACAGGCGGAGTCATTAAGTTTGCCAGAGGCTGCTCTGCCAGTAGCTGACGAACTTGGCAGCTGCCGACAGCGTCGCTCTGGCAGGATATCAATAAAGCCAAAGCAGACAGGCTAAAAGCCACACACACACGCACACACACACGCACGCACACACATGAATAACTACTCAAACTCTGGGCAGACTTACCGTCATGTCTTACGTTTGATTTGGGTTTAGATGTGCATGCCATGAGGTTGAGGCTCCGCCTCAAAGAAGTTTAACTAAAATAATAAAAGTCAAACAGTGTACAAACAGCTTTGGTCTTAACGACATGCGTACACACACACACACACGCACACACACACACACACGCACACACACACGAGTGTATGTATGTGTGAGGGTAAAGTTTCTTTTGGGAGTGTAGCAAACTTGAGCAAATCTTGGAGGCGCTTACGTGTTGCGTTTAATTGATATCGTAATAATTAAACCAATTTAGCAATTTTTCCTCAATTTCGTCAACATTTTATTCTTTATTCTATGCAGGTCAAGTATTTCAATTTATTTAAACAATTCCTGAACACTTGATGATCAACATCAACGAAATCGTGTCATGTGTTTACTTGAAATCGGGAAAGAACAAATTTTTGAATTGAGACCACAAAATCAATTGAATTGAAGTCATAAGTGTTCCTGAGTCTATGGTCAAAAAAGGAGGGCATCTCCATTTTATCTTGTTTACATGGTTGCTGCCGCACAATTTGAATGGCAGTCCAGTTTCATTACATTGCTTCTATGTTTTTCTGTGTGAGTGCCATAATTTTGCTTGTGTTTTTTTTTTTCTTGTTCCATATTCTTTGTCGCTTATTTTTTAATTAATTTTCATGCAAGTAATTAAAAATGCCAGCGGCTCGCATTGTCGCGGCTAGTTTTTGTTATCGTTTTGCTTCTCTTAGGCAGTGCAAAAAGCATGCAGCCGGAAATTAATTACGTGCCCTCGTCGGCAAATGCAAAATGCAAAATGCAAAATGTTAAATGCAAAATGCTCACAACATTATTGAAGCTAACAATGCAAGTGCTGCTCTGCATAGCCTTAGTCCGTATTCTTTGCATTATGTATATATTAAATATATATGTTATAATACTATTTCTGACTGTAGCTTGTGGCGTGGGTTTAAATAAAGTAAGTGATTTAAGCAATAATATTTGCAGATATGCAACTAACTAAAAATAATTATTATTGTGTGCATTTATTATTATACCCTGTACAGGATACGTGATCAAAACGGGTAAGTCTCCGACAAAGCCATGTCTGTCTGCCTAAGACAGAGACTCAATAAAATACATATATTGCTTTCGTATTTTTAATTACAGGGTATTTCCGAATCGAGGTCTCTTGTGAAAACAGTTCATTAAGAGAGTTCGTGGGTAAAAAATATTTATTTAATGGTTTGAATTACAGTGCTTAACATGTTCTTACACTTTTTGTTTGTTTTTTTTTTTAATTTTGGCCTGGCTATGTTTATTGAAATTCGATGTCCATTTAAGTTTCACTTGTTAACGTGGTCAACAATAAGCAATTAAAGTTGTGCTTAAATAATAGTCGAACGCAATTAATAGAAGTAATTCCTTGATAAGTGATTATTCGACTTTAAGTCGACGCTTGTGCTTGATCTACTTATCAGACTCAAAATCTATCCCAGGAGTGCAACAAGGGTTTTTTGTTATGGACAGATTTATTGCAATTATTGAAACATGGACGAACACTAGGAACGACAGTTATTGCACGGATTAAACAATGCTAACAGCATGCTAATTCAAATACCTATTAAAAACTGCACATGTGTCGTAAATGTGAAAGATGCGTAATTTCATTTAACAAATAACACATCAAACTCCGGGCGAATACTTGTAAGTTGAACAATTTCATGACAGCTGCCAGCACATCAGGATAGAGCAAAATAGTGATAGAAAATGATGATGATGACAAAAGCATTAATGCATTGCATGCACTGTCAATTCATGCCTATTTACTTACATATTCATATTGTCCTATGCACTGCCAAACAAAAAGGCAATTACCAAAGATTTTGGGGGGCAACCATTCTAAGACGACTGCTTAATTTGTGCAATCCCAAATGTCAGATTTATAATTGGCCAGTTTGCACACAAAAACCAGTTTCCAAACATACAAATATATATGCAAATTTGTATATCTGCACAGCTGTTGTAGTTGCTGAAAATGATTTTCTTTTTTTTAATTATTTTCGTTGACATATTTGAGGCTGTATTGAAGTTTCGACTTTCAAACTCTTTTTCAATGGCTAAAGAGAAGTTTATAAGAGCATATGAATATCAAATACTTGATTTAAGCAAATTTAACAGAATCTGAATACTCTATAATTATATATAATTATTAGCACATGTGTAGCTTTTATAGAAACATTCAGCTGAAATTACACTTCCTTAACGAAAAACCAACCATGTTGTGTGCCAAAATATAATATATATATCTATATATATATATACACACATAAGATGTATTTAGATGTGTGCATCTGCAAGCGTATTTCATTTTCGACACCAGCAAGATAATTGTACTTTCTTTTTTCATTTTAACAACGAAATGTTTGCTGAATGAAAAATGACAAGCAGGTGGAATCAGCTAAATCGAGAGAGCTCCAATAAAAGATACCCTGTAAGCAGATCCTTACCCTATCATAGAACAAACAATCATTAAATAAATCAAATTATAAAAAACTTCATCCGTGAGTGGATAAAAACTAATGCAACTGGGTTCTAGTCGGCTTGTGAGACTGATCTAAGTTATAAATATAATAGAAAGTATATGTAATACTCTAAGGAATCTGGTATACTTTCGACTGCTATACCCACTTGAAGTGGATATATACTAGGTATACAAAAGAAACCGAAAAATGGCTACCATTAACGTTGGCTGTTAACATTTCATTTTGTTGGCAAACGTTTCGGGCGTCATGGCAAACATTTTAATTATGAGCCCAGTTTGTGCTGCTCACTCTGTGCTGTGGTTATTGTAAAACACAAAAAAAAAAACAAAAAAAAAACAAAAAAATGCAAAACAGAACGCCAAATGAAGAAAGATGTATGTATGCATGCTCTGTGTGTGGAACGGCCAGTGCGGGTACAAGCGGTGTGATGAATGCTAGGCTGAAGACGTGCGGCGATCGCCGGCGCCAAATGAAAAACAAAATGGACATGTGGCCGCGTATTCTGCGGTTGCCTTGCGGCAAACGACGACTAAGGACGACAAGGGTGGGGAGCGGGAACTGAAACTGAGAATGGAGGCGACTAAGCCAAAGAAGCAGCAGTTGGAGACCTAGTCATGCTGGTCGCATTGTTTGCAGCGCAAATGTTAACAAATGCCCATGTCTGTGTGTGCATGTACATGCATCGTCTGTGTATGTGTTTGTGTGTGTGTATGACATGTTAACGACGGAACTCAAATGACTTTTGTGCGGTTTAAAACCAAACCAGCGACCCATCATCCTAGCCAGTAGTAGTAAATGTGTGTGTGGGTTTGTTTGCTTCTTGCGCTTCGCGTTTGCAGCAACATTTTTCAATTTTATGGTTTCCAGATGAAGTTCGTTTGACCATAAGTAAATACCACGCCAACGCCAACGCCAACGCCCTTAACCCCCCCTCCACGCTCCCAGCCGCATGGAACCAGCGCGGGTGATCCAGAAAAGTGGCAACCGCGCCAGCTGCAGCTGTCATTGTTTAGCTTTTTGCAGCAACCAAAACAAAACAACGAAAATAGCAAGCGAAAAAACAACAACAACAAATAAAGAGTCAGCTGCAACCTCGCCCATTCGTTGTTGTTGTTGGTTTTGTTTTTTATTTTTGTTATTGGTTTTTTGTACGCCATACGCATAAAGTAACATTTTTTTCCTATCTTGGCCGTTAGTTTTTGTGGCTTTTATGGAATTGACTCTCAGAGCCGATCTGAACACTGCCGTCTGACTCTCGACTGTTTAGCCATTGATTATTATGCTCTGTGACCGGTATACGTTATAGATGTGTATGTCTTTTGTATGTTTGTATGTCTTCGTGTATACAATTCATTTCTGGTGGCTGACTTGTTATGGAGCCATGGAGCCATGGAGCCATGGAGCCAGCACGGAGCCATGAACCCACTTCGGTTGGATTGGCTAGCTAACTAAATTGGAAAGCATTTCATTTTAATAAAGACCATGCGCTTGGATGGCTTAAATGTCTTTCTCTCTCCAATT
This sequence comes from Drosophila glabriapex, assembly GCA_035042305.1. NCBI lineage: Eukaryota > Metazoa > Arthropoda > Insecta > Diptera > Drosophilidae > Drosophila > Drosophila glabriapex. The sequence continues at coordinate 9,639,644 of JAWNLN010000066.1, forward strand.
GAAAACTTCGTGTGTCAAATCTGTCTACAAAAGCTCGTCACCTGTGCAGCATGTGACAATGGATTCATTTAATTTAATCAAAACTTAATTGTTATTGACTTTTTTTGTTAACACGGAAACTCGAACTTTATGAAATTAGTCTTTTTTCACAATTCTAAATCTAGCAAACTCTTAAAAAAAAAAAAACTATGTGATCAAAGAGGGACTTTACATAAATCGAAAATTATATGACGGAATAAATATATCGGGTATATATTTTATATGTATAATTATTTTTTAATGGTGCCCCCTTGTATGGCTGTAAATAATGCAGTTTTAATGCTCAGAAATCAATGCCACTAATTATTGTAAAATATTTTATTCATTCCGAATGAAGAAGCGACAACAGACCATTAAAGTAACAGTCAATTTGCTGCCGAGTGAAATACATGTCTACAAATGTACATGTGTAATATATATATATTTATATATATATATATATAAAGTGGATGCAATACCTTATGCACTTTAGCGGGACAATAAGGACATACACGTATAGTATCTGTAATTCTTGGTGTAAATAAATCAGAGAGGAATTTCATAAAAACTCGTCTCGGTCAAGTCGGCTTGCCAAGATTTGTCTGCCAGCTGCAACAACAACAACAAATACAATCTTGCATCAGCTTGACAGTCAAGGGACGAACAAAAACACTCTCAAACACACACACACACACACACACACACACACACACACACACATGCACATGCACACACATGCACACACATAAAGTCAATGACCAAAATGGCAAAAAGCAAATTTGCGCTAAAAATTACAACGAACGGAAAAGCAAGAATAAGGAGCAGCACAGGAGCAGGGTAGAGGACAGGGACATGGACAGGGAGGCAGCGGGCTCCTGGCGCCGCCTGCTGCCACACGTTGACATTTCACGGCTGCTCAGTCTGCGTCTGTGTCAGCATCGGAATCGTTTGGCTGTCAGCTTGCCTCCCATTATTTGTTGCAATTTAAGTGACTTGGAATTGCAATTTATTGTTGCCCGTCGGAAGCCCGAGCCTGGCCAAAACTCTTCCCCTAACAATTCTTACCGAACCAAAAAAAAAACAAAAATAAAATAAATAAATAAGACGAAAAATACGAAGCAAAAGAATGTTGAAGTCGAGAGTGTCCGACCCAAAGTTACTCTATTCGATTTAGGTTGACGACTGCACTTCCAGGATGCAATTCCTTCCTGAAATATAAATTCAATATTCTCGCCCATAAACAAAAGGAGTTATTGAATAGTCGAATAGTATTACTCTCATTCAAATATCCCTGTCTTGTCTAGATCGAGTCAGCTGTTTGTCTTGATCCAAAATGTGTATCTTTCATGCTGCAGATGCCTCCTTCAAAGTGTTACATACATTTGCAAACTGGATAATGGATTTTTTTGTTTGTTTGTTAATGGTTCCAGAGTATACAGACAACAACAAACAACTAAGAACCAAGAACTGGCCTTTCGAAACGCTGCTCTCCGCTCAACCCCCGCGCGACCACAATATATGAGAATTTAGTGTAATGTAGTTTTTATTGCATTTTCATGAGTGGAATGTGTAGCGCTTCATTAAATCTACATGCTTCTTACACTCATGTGTTGAGCTCTGTTTTGTGTTGCATGCGGTTAGACAACAAACTTTCTGCCACAGGTGGACAAATTTAAGTTAACTGTTAGCTTATCCACTACCAAAAACAAAAATGTTCTCAGATCTTTTAATGAAAAGCCAATGAACGACAAAATGTACTTATATATGTATCTCTCTCCCCGGCATATACGTGCTCCCACAGGTAAACAATTATAAAATCTCAATTTAGAAAAAATCAAGAATAATGAACTTGGGACATATTACTCCATTCAAAAAATGTACTGTTTTGCGCAGGGACATTTGATTCATGACTCGAATAAATATGTGTATAGTTTATGTACGTACATACTTAGTATAACAAGTTTGATTTCGATTCATGTCCTTTGCTCTTGTATAAATATATATATATATATATATATATATATGTATATATATATGTGTATATATATTTATAAATATCTGTTTTGCCTTTCCATCGTCTCCCGACACATTTTCGATGGGACGTTGTAAATTTCTTTATATTTGTCAAGCCAATTGAAAAGTTGGCGAAACTTTCTGTTGATTTAACACTCGCGTGCCAAACAACAACAGAGTCACAAAGCGAACCCAGGACTATCATTGGGCCTCCTCCGGTTTGTTCGCTTGATTCAGTTGGACTCCCCCGAGGCGCTTGGCACAAAAAAAAAAGAAAAAAAAAACTTTTGCGGCACACAAAGAAGCTGAGCGCTTGCAGCTTATAGCTTTTTGCCTGGCCGGCACACATAAATAAAGAATTGTATGGTAAATGGCCACTAACAACGAACCGAAAAACAGGAAAAGTTGAAAAATATTTGAAAAGAAGAAGTGAAACAATAAACAGCATTGACAGCCGGCAATTGTGGAAGGAGAAGCAGCAGACGAAGGACACTAAACCAGAGCCAAGGCAGCAAAGGCAGCCAAGGCAGTAGGAATAGCCGGAACCCAATCCAATAGAGAGTACCAAGCACCAAGTGACCACACAGTGATTTACGCTCATGAAATTGAGTTGTGGCGCAAATTATTTATGAACAAAGCGAACACACAGGAATAACAAGCAAACATATACAGAAGCAAAAGCAACACCAACAGCAACAGCAACACCAAGGACATGAAAGAGGCGCAAACGAGCGTTGTAATAGTCGTGCAGTTATTGTATGGACAATGTACTACAACTTGGAGCCGTTGTACGTTGTAGTCAAAATTGGAATCCATGTCATAGTTGGAGCTGGAGTTCAAGTTGGCAATCGGAGTTGGGGGCTGGAGGCTTGGCCCCTTCTGTGGGCAGCTTAGTGACCGCCATCGCATTGCTGTATCGCCTTCGGCGCAAACTTTCTGAAAAATAATTTATTAGCGGCAAACGAGCAAAAGTTTTATGAAATTTTTTTAAAAGAAAAAGAAGAAGAACGAAGCAGACCGAGCAACCCGCAAGCTCGCATGCCCCAGCAGGAATCATTGTCAGTCCTTCGTGAGCTTTGTTTAATACATTTTGACTTTGTCAAAAAGTTCAAGCAGCGAAATGCAAGTGCCACAAATTTATTTACTATCAACCACCCAAACTATTGCGGTGAGAGTCTTAAAGTTTTTGTGTCAGACATCCTTTGTACACTGTACACTGCTGAAGAGGGTATATTGTGTATTTTGTCAATTTATCCCAAACTTTAAAAATTATGCTCTACGAAAAATACAACATGTAAAAAATCTATAGTAATTTTGGAATTGTTCGCAAAGCTATATCTCTACGCATTCTTATAAAACATAACATAAAATACGTGTTAATATATGCAACAAAATCAAGTAAGAGTGCTGTAGTCGAGTGAGCTCGACTACGATTTACCCTGAACCCAGTTGTAAAATATATTCTAGTTGTATTGCAACATTTCCGTTTCAAAGTTTTGCGCACATGAATATTCATACATACATACATATATATGTAGACGCAGTTGATCAATAATATGCATATGCATCACGTTGCATGCAGCCTATTTTGATGTTAATACTCCGTCTGTATGGACAGAAGGGTCGCAGAGACTATACGAATTCTCGCATACCCCGTTAACGTATAGTTTTTAAATTGGTACATAATATTTACGCTGCAAGTGCGTTTCTTGATCTCAGCTGACAGTTCTAAATTTCCCTCCTGTTAAGGATCGTCAGTTCATATATATATGTAGCAGGTGGCTAACATGTATTAGTGTATTTAGTATTGATAGTCTATAGTCAATTAAAGAAGAATTTAAAATTATATTAATCACACATCACATATATATATATATATACATATATGCATACATTTAAATATATCAAGCAATAGCATCTAATAATATTTGAATCCGTACCAAGCACAGACCACAATGTGCTCGTCAAATGAAAACGGATGGCTCAGCTTTTGTATTCAAATGAACAAAATGAATAACTCATGAAAATTCCCATGAAATAAGCGATGCTGTTTTCCCAGTTGACTCGATTCTCGTTGCTGTTTCAGTTTCTATTGTGTTACGATTATATGCCAATCAATTGAATATCATTTAAAGCGAAAACTGTAATTACTTGACTAAAACCCGTTTTTCAACGCCTTCCCAGTACTCAGCCAAGCATTGCACTAAGATTATCATAAAAATGATATTAATAAAACTGTATCAAAATCAATATCACAAATAAATAAGTATTCTCTCCACATGGTTGGCATTTACAAAAAGCAAACAAAAATTAAATGAATACACTTCTATTCAGTGTATTAGCATATGGAAAGTGGTGGAAACAACTTTCTTGCTGACCAGCTTAGTATCTCAAAAAGATAGTCACTAAGATACTGTATATACTCATCTTAACTTTTGGTAACAGATTATTCATAATTAATTTGCCAATAAATCATTGCTTTTTAGCAAAAGGAAATTAAATTCAATTAATTTGTTGCAATATCAATACAATTATAGCCTGCTTTTAGTACAAAAATATATTGTACGGCAAGAAACCGATTTGTGAACAAACTGTACAAAAAAATGTTTGGTTTTTAAGCACAATGCCTTATAATTAAAATAATAATTTAATGCGAATACAAATACGATGTTGTATTCATACATAATTATAACGCAATAACAATGTTGTTCTAAATAGTGTCTACTAGGTGAGGAGGTTAGGTTAGTTCGAGTCTAATTAGGAGTCTTGTACGCTGAGCGCTATTAAAACGAATCCCAAGGTCATCATTGCGTCTTTCTGTAAGGTCGAATTAACATGCGGACATATCTCAGAGAGCCGGTCGGACCGGGTACAAAAGTTTTCCACAGTATGCCCTTAAAATAACCAATCTCCTGGCCATGATTGGATTGAAATGTGCCAAACAGATTGCTGCAAAGACAAACAGAAAATGTGTGTGCATATATAGAGTATAGAGTATAGAGTATATATAGAGTATATACATAAATAAATGATAGCCATTAATACTGCTTAATTTAGAAACTAACTTGCAGCTGAGTGTTTTGCTTACCTCTCCAAGCATTCGCGTCCATACCACCAGCCGCCAGTATGAGAGCGTGCACAGTTTTGGGCATTGTCATCGTTGTCCTGGTCGTAGGTGGTGAACTTTTTGCCGGAATGGTAGCGCAGCGAGTCGCCAGCATCGCCCTTGTAGGCGCCAAGCACATACAGGTAATACTTCTCGGCCTCGCTGCTAATGCTGAACTGATCATAAAGAGCGAAGCGCTGCTCATTCGTCTTGCTGCGCATTATAATCAGCAGCTCGTGATCCATGCTGTTCGTGAGGCGATGCAGCTTGTCCAGCCCGATGAAGAACTCCGAATTGAGCGAACCAAAGCCGGTCTTGTAATCATGCCAATCGCGAAAAAAAACCTCACTGCCGTCGAAGCGATACGCGATCACCAACCAGCCACCGTCTCTCAAATTCTGGTCGCAGTTCACATAAAAGCGCTCCACATCTGGAGCGATTTGGATGAGCACCAGGCCGTGCTTCTGATCGAGACAACTGCGAGGTGTGTCGCTCACATCTAATTGCCGAGGGACAAGGCTAAAATGTAAGAGAAATTAGATACATTGTGAAATGTGAAACTAAGACTTACATGGACGGCTCAATTTGTACTCTGGCTGGCGCTTGGCTCTTGTACTCATCGATGAGCTGCTGCAGCTCATTGAGATCCTCTCGAAGTGACCGCACCTCGTCGGTCATGTGCTGGATACTGGAATAAAAGAAACAGTTGATCAATAAGCATAGCTCGCATAAACTTCACATCAATGGCATCCTTAAATGCCACTTACCGCGCCATTAGCCCGCCCAGCGCAGCCGCCGGACAGCCGCCAGTGCTCTGAAAGGCATTGAGTTGATTAGATTGCGTTCTTTAGAATTATCACATAGGGAAATACTCACATTGTCCACACGAAGCGGCTCCACTGAGTTCTTCATAATAATGGGAATGGGCTTTTCTGGCAGCGTTGTCGTCGTGCTCAGGCAGGCCAATGCCGTTACCAGCGTCTCCAGAGTCATGCTGTCAGTTATCAGCTGTCAGCTGCCAGAATGACACAGCCAACAGTCTGTGCGACCAATTCAGATTACAGTGCGTACTCGGGTAATTGTATACAGTTTGTGGGTGCTCGGGTGTTTGCTGTGTTTACGCTTACAGCTCGAGTATGCGACTGCGGCGCAATTGACCCTCAGGTACTGGCTAACTAACAACTATTTCGTAGGCGAGTTGGCAACTACAACTATAGTATACATACTCATATGCACAAGTATCGGTATGTCGGTAACACGACTTCGAATCGACTTAAAATACTTGTTTTGAAATGCATCGGAATCTATTTAGCTGAATTGTAAGCTATTTGACGGCCTTTGTCGCTGATCTGTTCTGTGTTCACTGTGAAAACAAGTGGTATTGAGCCGCATTAGCGGGAATCAAGAGCCAGGCTCAGTACAGCCGTATATGCGAGCAGTCACGCTATGTCGCAAATCCTGCAGTTGGACACTCTGGTCACAATGTTGGCTTGTCTAACCACAACCCACACCGATCTGGGCGAACAGATGCTGCCAATGGACAATATGGTGAGTCATTGCCAAAGCAAAATCATTCGATTCTATTGAGAAAAAAACTCAAAAATAAATTACAAAAAAAAAAACCAGCTGAATGTGTAAATGCAATTCGCTTTGTTTAATAATAATAATAACCCACTTGCGGTCACAATCTTCATATACTGAAGATTGTATTTGTTGCATAGACAATTTTAGATACTTATAAAAAGACGTTAATCTGGTTTCGTTCTATGTACATATATAATCGGACTAACCACAGACATACACGTCAGAGCTATAGATATACATACATATAAATATATATATATATATTCTTTTTTTTTGCTTTCTTAACTTCGATTTCAACTAATTTACCATTTGTACATTGATTTAAAGGCTAAAAACACATTGGCTTTAGTCAGCTATAAAAATATAAGATAACGTGCAATTAAAAAGAAGTCCTTGACATCTAACCTTTAACCAATGTACAAGCAACTGTTAATAATAAGAACGATTAATAACATTACAACATACTTGCATAATAAATATTATTATTTTTCCAAGCAATAAACGAGTTTTTCTTACCGTGAAATATACGATTCTAATCACGAATAGAGCTACTCCTTCACATAATATCTACATCTATCTACATCAATATACATCTATAAACATCTATATATATGTATATTTACATAATAATAATATAATTTTCATACACAGACAACTGGCACGTGTCCGTTATCAGCACTAAGCACTCTAACCACACGCATCCAGGCGCTTTCGACAGATATTGCCAGTGCGAGAGACCAAGTTGGCAGCCTGCAGGAGCAGCTGGTAGATCTGCGACGAGCGGGTGCCCCGAACAGCCCCAGAGAAAAATTTAGCATTGGGACGCGCATGTAGGTAATCAATCTCCCCATAAGTCGAATAAAGCAACAGTCCAAACACTTAATTGCAGTGGTGATATACCATCTGTCGGCAAAATTGAAGGGGCTGATGATGGTAATTCGGTCGAACCGACCAACTGCCTGAAGCAACAGCACGGCGGAGTGCGTATTCGTCTTCGCCTCAATATGGAGCCGTTCTATGTGTTTTGTGACCAGAAGACACATGGCGGAGGCTGGATTGTGGTCGCGAATCGCGTTGATGGTAGCGAAGACTTCAATCGCAAGTGGGCCGACTATAAGATCGGCTTTGGCCCGTTCACAAAGGAGTTCTTTATTGGCCTGGAGAGGCTGTACCAAATCTGCACGAATGAGGATTACGAGCTGCTCGTTGAGATGGAGAATCGCAACCAGGACCGGCGATATGCGCTCTATGATCGTTTTGGCATTGGCAGTGAGACCGAGCAGTATCGTCTCAATGTACTGGGTAAATATCAGGGCGACGCTACCGATGCACTGCGTGACCATGTGGGCAAGAAGTTCAGCACTCAAGACAAGGACAACGACGAGAGCGATGACAACTGCGCTGTAGCCCAATCGGCAGCCTTCTGGTATGGCAGCGTCTGCACTCTCAGGTGAGTCCATTGACAGTTTGTATAGTGCCCCATTCCTATTGTATACACCACTTAATTGGCAGTAATCCGTTTGGAATCTATCAGCGCCTACTGGAACGCGATGTGGATGGTTTTAAGGGCATCCTGTGGAAAGGTTTCTTCAGTGGCCCCAAGGGCTCTATGAAGCTAATGCGCTTCCTAGTACGTCCAAGCAGCAGCGCACCTAGCGCCAGATAACATACACACAACATTAATACAAATATAAATACACATATTTTTTAATACGAAATTACAACAAAATCCCCATAACCTAATGATAAATAAATCACAAACCACAATTAGAGATACTAAGGTATAAATGCATTACCCAGCCCTAAGCATTACCCAGCACTAATCACTCATTTCGAAATAGTAATTAAGTAATTACATTCCAACTACGCGCTTTTATTTGAAGCTAAATGAATGTTAATTCTGACTTTTGATTTTAAAAATTAATAGGATATATAATAGGAAAGTCAGATACAAATATTTAAAGCATACTTTGCAAAATCGTTGAAGACACCACTAAATCGTTTTGTCTGCTGATATTGAACAATAAGAGAGTGTAGTTAGTTATCGGTTCAATACTTTTCAATCATATTTGTGTATGGGTATAATTTTAAATTGTATTATATATATGCATTCCATGCTATCAGTTGCCATTCTAAACTTCATTTAGTCTGTCTCCTCCATCGTTGGCTGACTTCGTTGGACGACGGGTCGTTGTGGTTGTGGTTGTGGGATCCTCATAGCCCTTGACTACCAGAGCGTCGCCAAACATTGGCTTGAAGAATAGAATAAAGCGGGAGTAACGACGTGCGGAGTTCTTGGCAGGAAACAGGAAAAAGAAAGCACTAAAGCATTAATATTTGTACATATATAAGTAATTGTATAAAACTGGTCTGTTAAACTTCCATCGATTTCTTGTGAAAAGCTTTCGTTCGAGCTTTAAAGTTTGAGAAGCTCGCTAATTAAGATTCACCACAGTTTTAGTATTTTGTATTGGAAATCTGAATGTTTCTTGAATATCACTTACCATTATAAGGCGGGAAAGAGCCTGGGAGGTTTGGGTGATCGTGCTGAATGATTTGGAGAACAATTCGTCGGGCAGCTCGAACGAAACGTTTTTGCGATCCAGTTCAACGGCGTCGCTCGGATCTTTACCCCCGGCACGTGCCCTTCGCTTGGTCTGATCGAGTAAGGGGCAGAGACAGACATACATATGAACGTAATGAAAAAGAAAGAGAAGAGGATTGTGAGTAAGCTGGCTTATCATAGGTAGCATTCTGTCTATACTACACATATATATATATATGTATATATATATACATATATATTCAACATGAGGAACACAAGCCCAAGGCCAACACAGATCGCAGAGTCGCATTGAAAAATCGGGTTTTGGTTTCGGTTTCGTTTCTTTTTTTTTTTTTTTTTGATTTTTTTTGTTTTTTTGTTTTTAATGTTTTGTAGATACATTTGTAAAAATTCATTTGTTTTATTAATGGTTATTTAGCCGTAAGTTACATAGTACATATATGCGCCAATATTTACAAACATGAATACAATGGGTAGCATAAAATTTAACTTATCTATTACCCTGACGACAAGCAAACTGAAAGTGTTTAACAGAATTGTAACTTAAGTCTAAGCTACAACAACAAACAAAAAAAAAATCATACAGAATTGAAATGTCAATGAAAGCGTGCGAGCATCAGAGGGTAACATAGGAAAGTTCACTCCTCTCTCAAGAGTGTGTGTTTCATGTGTGTGTTTGTGTGTGTCTGTGTGTGTATGTGTGTGTGTATGTGTGTGTATGTGTGTGTGTATGTGTGTGTGTGTTTGTGTGGGATGTACATAAATTATAAGACCACATTTAAAGAATAGACCAACGAACGATTTAGGTCCAGGCCTAAACAATCAGCCAGTTGGCCAATTAGTCAGTCATCGAGTCGATTTAATAGCCCGCCTCATCGGAATCGGGGGCAGGGCTTGTGGCGCCCGCAATGCCATTTGCACCACCGGACGAGCCCTGCAATATGGGTCCCGAGAAGCCCAAGAACTTGGACACGACATTGCCAAGGCCAGCATTCGGATTCCCATTGCCCGACGAGGAGCCACTGAAGGCGGTTATGGTGGTCAAAACGCCAGTTGTCAGGTCATTGGCAATGTTGCCAATCGAGCGGATCTTCGGTGAGACGACGGCAGTGATTAGAGTCTGGAAGTCCTTAATGGGCACAGGGTTCTTAATGTCCCACTGCTTATTCTTCTCAATATTGGAGCGATCCAGCTGCTCAATCACGCGTGTCTTCGTATCCAGAAAGTTGTCGATCTTCTGCAATGGGACATGCATACAGATGTGCATATTTTGTTGCGGTCGTTAATCAATTGAGTGGTTTGCTGAATTGATTCGAAATACTTACGCCAAAGACAAATCCGAGTACGGCATTTTTCGCCTCAAATGTCGCTTCGGGCAGTTTTCTTTTGTTGCGCTCAAGCTCAGCGCCAAACACCTCCTAGAATTGGAATAACGAGAGAAAAGAGAACACAAAAGAGATTGGCATGGTGACATTGGAATCGCGTGACTTGCCAAATTGCTGGCGATACAATTGCTGCTGTCACCTAATTGCAGCAGCTTCAACAGCAGCAGCAGCAGCAGTTTCTGATGCAGCTCACGTTGTGGCATGCTGTCTTAATGAGTGGCAATCAATTGCGCACAATTCTTCCCCTGACCAAATTGCCTTTAAGCTTAATGTGTTGATGGTAATAATAAGAATACAAATTTATGTACATGTGCTTGTATGTCCACTTAGAAAAAATATCCTAGCTGCAGACATCATTTCTAAATGGACTACGCAAATGAATACAAATTGAAAACCATTTTAGAAATTCTTGATATTCTTAAGATATATATTGTGTTTTCTTATTTTTTATATACTCCAAGCTATTTTGAAAATATAAAATTTTAAAGGAAAACCCTTGACGTGACGACAGCGAGAAACATTTAATTAAAAAGTAAATAGATTGCTAATAACTAATAAATAAGTAGAAAAGAAAGCATGATTTAAATTTTAATAATTTTAAAAATGTAATTCATACTTTGTAAAAAATGCTAATGCAATTTGGAAATGAAAACCTTTTTGTTTTGACAGACACAAACTATATTTTAGGGATAGTTTTTTTCCGAGTGTACGATTGGTGTAAATAAAATGACTTGAAGGTTGAACTTCGAGGCTGGTTAGACTTGACCCAATTTCGAGTCAGTCGTTGCAAGAAAACCAATCGAAATACATAAATGTGATTATAAATAAATACATGCACACACGCGCACACACAAAACTACTTATGTCTATTCTAAAAGACACAGATACTTGAGCCAACAAGGCGACAATTCGGCATTCGAGATACTTTTGCTTGTCCATGTTTAAAATTCACATCGTCATTGCCAACAAAAACAAAACACTCGATATGTATGCATTTCTCGAATGTGGCCCCAGTCGCGACTCAAATTTACTAATTTCTAAACAAAACGCATTTGCAAAGCGCTCTATCCTATTGTAGTTGCTTATTTTGGTTGTTGTTGTTGCCGTGTGGTTAATTTACAGTGCCTCCGGCTATTAAACGACCTTTTTATGATGATTTCCTTCGACTGCCAAGCTTAATCGATTTACTATTTAACTTTAATAAATCATTTGGTAAGTAGGAGACCGCGCTTTGACTTATGTTTTAAGATTATTTGGAAAATCTCTTCTTTGCATTCGCTCAATTTGACTTAACTCATTTTATGAATGCAATATTCCATGTAATATATATTTCATATATATTTATGCTAAAAATTTTCTTGCATTCAATTCTCTTAGCACTTAATTTATATTAAAAAAAAAAAACAATAGCATATCAATGACAAATAGAAAGTGAAAAAAATGCCATAGTTGCCAATCAAGTTACAAACAGCTGATAGATTGATTTTCGGATTAGGTAACATTCCATTAGGTAGACAGCAATAATTTTGCTAGACACCAAAACAACAGTTCGCACAGTGCTGCAAATGAATTATAAACGAAAACATGAAAGAACAGCTATCTGAGGCACGTCGAAGATTGCATACTCTTGCCTAGCGGAGTGCCCCACAGTCCCATACAAATTTGAATACTTCATTTAAAAACCCAAGCGATTGATGCCATCGGACCGTTTTTGATTATTTTGTTTTGTTTTTTGCATGCGAAAACGTGAGAAATATTATGAAATGAGCAACTAGTATATATATACTTTTTATGGGATCGGAAACGTCTCAATAAAATGCAAGGGTATTTCACAGATAAAAAGCAAAAGCAGATAAGCAACAAAAGAAATGAAAATACCCTGATGGGCGCATCTCCGATTTGTGGCGTCATCAACTCACTCGCAACCCGTCGCAATGCCATCACCAACTTGGTTCGTTATCCACGCCCGCTGCTCGTCGCCTGCTATTCGATTTTGAAATGTTAGCGTAGGTCCGTAATAAGTTTTACCATATACATATCCACACATATATCTGTGTGTGTGTGTGTGTGTGTGTGTGTGTGTGTGTGTGTGGATGTGGATGTGCGTCACTTGGCTAAGCGTTTGATTTCGCCCCCAAGGTCACAAACACTGTTGAAACGTTGGATGGATTGGTAATTGGATTATGCATTCGTATGCAACTCTGCGTGGATCAGATTGAAACGGATCGAGACGGATTGAATTCGATTGGGTCAATAATACTGTACGGAATTGCGGAAAAAACTGCAGCAGCAGCAACGTCAGTCGACCACAAAATTAGCAAGTGCTCAACTTCAGCTTACACAACAACAACAGCAAAAACACCAGCAACAACGTTAACAAAATACAAAATACAAAAAAAAAACGCAATAAAGGTGCTGCCAGGCAGTTGGCAAGTGACTTTTACGCCTCAGTAGCAACTGCAACAACAGCAACAACAACTACAACAATAACAACACCAACACCAACAACAGCAGCAGCTGCAGCTGGCGGGGCAAAGGAGCTTACAACAAGTTTGTGCCTCTCATGACACAATGGGCGCGTTGTCAGTCCCTGAGTCTGAGTTGGATGCAATTTGCTTCCTAGTTACTGTTACTACTACAATTTGCTAAGCGCTGTGACTGCTGCTTGTTGGTTTGTTGGCCTGCTGATCGTTGGTTGTTGATTGTTGATTCGTTGTTGGCTACTTGGTTACATTACCTCTGCATTGATGGGGTTCAACTCGGCTGGCTCGCTGCTGTCCTGGAGCGTGAGCGTTGACTCCGCTGGTGCCGATATCGTCAGTTGTGTGATTGCCAACAGCAGCAGCATCACTGCCATCATGCATCCCATTGTGAACTGCATTTTTGGTTGGGTTTCGGATTTCTGTTGTCCTGCTGCTTCGATCTCAGATCTAATGCAGTTTGCAAAACGAATTCAATAGAAAGAAAGAAAGAAAGAGAGAAGCGAAATCAGTTTTGATATTTTCAGGCGTGTCAAACACACACGGCGCATGCGCAATGTCGTTTGCGACCTTCGGACACTGGGTATGCCCAAAAACAACACTCTCAACGGGCACGCACCAAACTGAATTGTTGTTGTATCAAATGGTATACAATGGTATATACACACAACAGCAGCAACACACAACTAGCAACTAGCAAATAAGTACCACAACACAAGCAAAAACTTTTAAAGCAGCTGCCGCAGATATGCGATACTAGCACGTTCACTAACTTTAAGCAAATGACTGCAGACGAAAGTTACTTCAATGATTTAGCAGTGGCCAAAAAATCGGTTACACAGCCAAAGCGCCAAAGCGCAGTCGTCGGAGCTTTTGCAGTCGACGTCGGCGTAGCGCATGGCGCTCGTTTGGCCAACAATCAAAAAGCCAACAAAAAAATAAAAAAAAGTAAAACAAAAACAAACAAACAAAATGATGTATGTATGCATGCATATGTATACAGAAATATAGATGCATGTGTGTGTGTATGTGTGTGTATGTGTGTGTGTATGTGTGTGTGTATACGTACGTACCAGTATACAAAATGGAAGACTGACAAAACCGAATTGAATTTTATTACGCGCGCGCGCGCTTGCTTATAGGCGTCAATGGCTCAGCAGTAACAGCAACAACAGTAACGGCAACACCAGCGATATCAGTATGCAAGGCGGCGTCAGCGTTGACGTAGACGTTAACGCTACCGTTGATCGTTGACGCCGACGCTGGCAGCGCATTGAAGCTGTGAACACGTTTTGAGCGCAAATTTGAACAAAAGCGCTCAATAAAGTGCAAAAGTTGCAAACAACAACAATAACTACGACAGCAGCAACAGCAACAGCAACAGCAGCAGCAACAGCAACAGCAGCAGCAACAGCAGCAGCAACTTTAAAGGCTCTCAAAAACCTCTTAGCGTGTTGTTGTTTTATAGTAGTTGTAATTATTTTATGGTTGTGTTTTTGCAATGCTCTTTTAATTCGTACTTTTGGTTTTCAATTAAAACACAAGTTGGTCATATGCATGAGCAGTACTTGTGTATACTGCATGCATTACATATGCGCAATAATTTATTTAATGCCATTCTTTTGCTTAGCCTGCCCAATGATCGTTTTAGATTGCTACCTATCAACTTATATATATATATATATATAAATATGATCATTTTAGATTGCTACCTATCAACTTATATATATAGATATACATATAAATATATATTTTCGCAAATACAAAGAGACTAGATAATCTTGGACATTCTAAAATTACGAAATATTACTCGATTCAACGTAACTCTTTTATATAGATGTAAGCTTTGCATTTACTAAGTCTGTATTTAAGTCAAGAAGCCCTTCTCCCTATCCGAACTTATGCATACAATTACACATTTGTTGTCTATTGTTTAGAAAATTTGGACTTCGGATTGGAATAATTCGAAAGCTAGAATCATGTCAGAAAAGTGATTTATTTTTAGTTATAAATCTGCTGATACTATTAATTGGCGTACAACTTATGTGTCGCCTTCTTTTTTTTTTGATTTCATAAAGTAATTAACTAAATATTCTCTACAAATCTTTGTCACTACAAATAAGTTTGGCTGATTCTAATGATTTGCTAACAATTCTACATTTTCACGGTTCTCAATTGAAGGTAACACAGAGTATACAAATGATATCTGAAGTAAATTGCGCCTGTTAATTGCCGTCAGGTGAGCTGAACAGAAAGCAGGTCAACAAATTTAAAAAATTTTAATAACCAAATTGCAAATAATGCCAGCCAAACACGATAGAATATGTAATCTGATGATCTGTGGCCTGACTATATAATTTGGTAAATTAAGTAACTTGTGACTGGCACTCGAACTTGCCAGCAATTATCAGCCAAATTTAAAAATCACAAATTAGCCAATCACTGTCGAAGAATGATTCTGAGAAAACAAGTGAGTTCAGTTGTTCAATTGCATTACACTGGATGGCTTCGACCATCTTGTTTATATTCCTTTAAAATATTTAAGTGAGTGATTCAAAAATGACAAATTATACTCAAACACTAATTTCCCAACATAAATGTATATATATATTTTTAAGCTCATGGATTTAAAAGCAAGCAATGACAAATTGTATGACTTGAAAATACCCTATGCCCTGCTGGGTTTTATCAGTAGGCCAACTCCACTTGAAAATAAAATAAAGCGTTTCATTTAACATGCTAATGAGCTTGCAAACAGATACATCAAGTCCCCAACTATCGATAGGTTTAATAAAAAAATAATATATGATTAAATGAATAAATGTATATGTTCCAATAAATGTGCATACATAAAACAAGATAGACGACAGACTGCAGCAACGCGCATTGGAAGACTTAATGCGAAGGAAGCCTTAGTAAAAGGCATACAAAACTGTCACCGCTTGTGGGTCGTAAGGTTAAACCAGTGGTTGACAGAGTAACCCTCAGAGGTCAATTCACAGTGGAACGCATTTCAATGTCAGGTGTCGCAGAGCCAGTGCAACCTGTGCTGGCTGCTGTATCCTATGGTTGGATCTGGGCTGGGTTTGCCTTTTACTTTTGGCCTGCTTCGCCATGGCTTAATTAACTTTCAGTTTTTGCAACCTTAACGACAGCTTTAAGGCCACTGAATATTAAAGACATACTTAAATTCAATGGGATGCATGCTAAAAACGGTTGAAAGCTGCAAATGGGAAACGTGAAGCTAGTTGAAATCCTAGAAGATATCTGCAAACTGACTTCAGCTTGCCTTGAGCACATTTTCATTTACGTAAATATTTAAGAACATTTTCATACCCTGTATGAGTTTAAAAAGTTCCAATATTAACTACTACTACTAAATTGAATAATTAAAAACTGTAGATAGAGGAAAAACCGAATGTCTTTACGGGGTTATTTATTTGTTAATGTGCTTTGTGCAGAAACATTGGCAAATTGACTATGAAAATTCAATTGCTGTCACTCAGGCGCCTCAATTGCTAAAGTATAGCCCATAATAGCATGCAACGGCAGTTAGTGTTGCGTTGGCCAATCTGTTGTTGCTGTTGTTTAGTGTTTCATGCTTGCCACTGGGTGTCTGGCCACCACCAGAGGCAGTTTGTAAACTGACATGCAAATGGGCCCTGGCACGGGCTCGACAATGTCTGTGCTTTTTATTTATATGTAGCCATATTAAACTAATCTGCTCACTTGTCATACATACTTGTATTTGACATGGCCAAGACCCCAACGACGCGACTTCGCGTCGCTCAACATTTTTAACTACCACAACGGCGCAACGTTATGTTAACGCTTAACTACACAACCCCCCGGCCCTCCCCCAGCGCTCCACGAGAGCGACTCAGTCAAAAAAACATATAAAGCATAATTGCGAGGCGACTTTTCTGTTAGCGTCAGTGTTTGGCGTCCTTGTCAACTTCGTTGACCTGGCTAAAATAGATCGCCATGCGTGCGCTCTCCCATTGCGTAAATGTCAACTGGCCGACGGGTCGACTGGGTCACATTTGTATATTTCCATGTGCAACATCAAAAATTCAGATACTTATGCATGTATCAGGCCATCAGTTGTGCGCGCTTGTAGGGGCCCAGTAATGGCGCCTCAAATGTGTAGTATCTGCAACATGTTCTCCACTCGCTAGGCTGTCAGTTGTAACAACTATAATTTTGCGTTGCTCAATATGCAGCTGTCGTTGTTGATGCTGTCGACGTTCACAATGATTCGTTATTATGCATTATTCAGTTGTTTACTAATGTCACATGCTCTCAAGTTCTTTACAATGCGAAAGACTCGTACTTTTGGACAGATCAGGGCGCCCGCAGTGCACGTGGATAATGATTATCTAAACAAAACAAGTCCATTAACTAGCGAATGGCCCAGGGCGAACGTTAGTTGCATTTACCAGCATGACCGGCCAAGACCTCAGCTTACTCTTGCACCGACTGGCAGTGCTTGTGCCACAATTTAAATTGTCAGCATATCTAACTAATATCAAACATTAAGATCAGTGCTCGAAAATATTGGTATTATACTTTTAAATACCTTACCTCTGGAAAGCACAGCAAAATATAAACTATATAGAAATAGTAAGAATTCAAATGTTATCGAGGTAAAATCAGGCAAACAGACCGGCGTTTACTCTAATTTTGAATATATTTACGCTAATCGAAAATTATACTCGATTAGAAATCAAATCAAAGAGCAATCGAATGATATTTTGCTCTTGTGATAATATATTCAACTAATTTCGAATGGAAATATATCAAGCACACTCTAAACAATTAGTAACTCAAAGATTTCCAATATCCACAAAAATAACGACGAATAAACCGAATCTAAAGAATATTCCTGCCACATACATAGCCTCCACTTGATTCTAACACTTTTTTATGAGTCACGTAAGCCGCTGGTTTTGCAATATAAGATTTATAGCCGATTTAGAATTAAGCACTTAGTATTTTAGTTAGCTGTTTGACCGCGGTAAAGTTCTTCAACATAGATACATATGTATACATAAATATATATATGCACTTGCTCCCAATTTTCGTTTCGAGTTTAATTAAAATGGGCGTGCTGACAATAACCATTTGGACATATCCCAGAACTTGTTCTTCTAGATTCAAGATTATTAATTGTTGTATTATGTTCAAAGCAAAGGTTAATTCTCACTAGTTGTGGCTGCTGCAGCTGAATTCTCAATGGTGATTATTTAGTCAGTTGAAAACCCAATAATTACAACAAGTAAGCAAAACAGCTTATAAAATATTTATATATATATATATAAATTTATATTTATATTTAGATGTATGTGTATGTGGATGTGTGTACATAAGCTATTTGCCTCGGGTTGCAAGTTGCAGTTAAGCGGTTCGTGTTAGCCTTGCTTAGATAATTCTGTGTAAGTCACTAAGCAATATCTGTTTGAAGGTTGTCTTGAAACAACAGACAGGCTTACTCGTTATTGCTAACAAATATAATAAATAGTACATAGATTGCTAAATGTCTTACAAACATTTTTAATTGACCCAATAAATAAGACAAAAACGAAAAAAATAAACATAAAAACAGCGTATACTCTAATTGAGCGCGATCTAAATACACAAATTTGCATAACGTGTAATCACATAAAATGCACATTTTGCACAAGCATTGCTAAATTTAACGTACTTATTTACATATATGCATTAAAACATTTATGTTTGTCTCAGCTGTTTGAGTATGTGAAAAAAACATTCCGAAAATTTGATGGCAGATACAGAATATTTGTCTGTAGATATATGTCTTCTTCTGCCTGTCACGATTTCATAATGCTTATTGTTACCTTTTATAATGGCTATAGGCTATAATAACTAACGTTAAATTATTTTTTAATAAAATCTATTTACATAATAGAAAAGCAAAAAAAGCAATAAATATCAGATGAATTCGTATGTGGAAAAGCAAAACCTTAAAGGCATTGTTTTATTGCCAATTTAATAAGTTCGCAGTTACTCAAACATTTATTTGCATAATCAATTTCGGGCCATAGGAAAAAAACAGCTGGGAAAAGAAATAAAGAGTATTCATTACGAAAATAAAGGCATCAAATGTGTTAAAACGGTCAATAAACTTATTGACCGACTTATGCAGATGCATATACACTATACATATACACAGCAGACACTTAACAATATGACAGACAAGTTGCTTATATGCAAGTGTATGTGTGTGTGTGTGTGCACAACGCCCCCTCGCTGGTTTGCCTTCAACGCGGGCAGCTTGTGCTCCACTTTCATGGCATTTACTTTCGCTTTTTAAATACAGATACACTGACATGTGTGTGTGTGTGTGTGTGTGTGTGTGTGTGTGTAAGTGTGCGTCAGTGAGTACTCATCACCTCAGCATGAGTCTTTGTTGTTCAAATTGTGTCGACGGCTTCTGCTGCTGTGTTGGCCTGAGGTTTATCTTGATTTGAGCTATCGCAATCGAGCCAAGTCGATTCGACAAGCGAGCCAAACGCACAGTTTCTCAACGACCTTGAGACTGTTACCGGTTTCTTTAGGCCAACCGCAACGTATTGCCTTAACATGCATATGCGTATCTGTCTGCGCCCAAGCTGTGACTATCTTTGCCAGCTTTGACTTTTGATCGTGCTCATCTTCTTCACATTGGCCTTGCATATATAATATAATATAATTTGAACACGACATTCGCATTCGAGATCATAAATATTTTTGAAACTAGATCCTAGATATATATATTTACAGACACAGCGAGCAGATATTACACAAACCAGTCCGAGGCAATGGATTATCTTTTAATTTCCCATGCTTACGTTTTTTCCAGACCCAATTGGAGAAAACAGACTCTCAACTTTAGCAAAAGGTAAACAGTATAAGTATGAATTAATGTTGCCTTGTTTCTTTAACTACAACAATTGGTAACGGAAACAAAATCCTATTATATAGCCAGTAGGGTGCCACTTGTCTTATTAATTTTTAATTAATAAAAAATAACAATTTATTACTTTGGGGTGGAAAATGTGTGCGAAAGGTAGTTTAAAGCTTTGTATACAAATACATTTAATACATTAAAAAAGTCTACTCCAATAACTAATTACTAAGATGAGTTGATAAAAGCGATAATACGATTGTAAGTTATATGCAGTTCATGAATGAAATTTATTCTCACAAAGAAAAAAATTATAATTTGAATTTTATATGTTCCTTAAAAAAATGCAATTAAAATTGTATTATGATAGTATAATTTTGTAGGCAATAATTTCGCTTTTGTGTAGAATAAATATAACTGAGAATATAATTTCTTTATGGTTAAGATTTTGTGTAATTAATTTAGAGTTTTTGTAAGCAATTACTACTAATAATAAAAATCATTTAATACTATCTAGTTATATCAACCAAATTCCAATTTTTCAATGTCAGAGATAACATTTTTAGACTTCTTTTTTTATGAACAAATTTAAATTTCATTTGGAAATTAATCATATCAATACAAAATATATTGTTCTATCTGCTCATTGCAAGATTAGTGACAAATACAGAAATATATTTAAAATATTTTGTACTTAAGTTTAAATGCATTAATCTTCTACTCATGTACATATATACATATATATAAATATACGTCTGCAAATGAAAGTCTTGACTCTTTGTTTGCATTCGGTGTTGACTTGGGCCAAATGAATTTCGATTTCGGTGTTTCAACAACTGCATGAGTTATTAATAAAAGTATGCTAATCAGAGCCGTTAGCCCGCATACACGCACTATCGCTAATACTACACATTGTATAATTAATATTTGACATATGTATTTCTCAAAGCGTTTGTTGCGTGTTGCAATGCGAAGAAAGCGTCATTCAGTTGACTATATGTTGTTGTTGCCACTGTTATTGTTGTTGTTGTAGTTGCTGTTGCTGTGCTTGCTGCCAATGCAAAGTTTGCTTAAACTACAAACTGGCCCATTAACGAAGCTTAACCGTTTAGCAAGTTCGTTGCCTAAGTCATTTGTTTTGGCACATTTATGTTGAGGATTTTGATTTGGATGCTTTTGCACTCATTCAATTTTGGGTTTTCACGAATATGCATATGTATATATGTCTTAAAGTATGCAGATAACTCACCAAACGTATAAATCTTTTTAAGCTTCACAAAAGCACATTAAAAAAAAAAAACAAATAATTTTTACAAAGCTCACTCTAAAATTTGCCTTTAAGTATGAAGAATTTGGACGGCAAGACACAAGAAAAACAAAAGGAAACTAAAAACACCGTTCATCAACACTGACGAACATACGATATAAATAACACCACCCGGCTGTCCCGGAATGTCACTTGGTCTTGTGAAAGATTCACGCATAACTGAAAGAGCTTCGAGCGCAATGCACAACTCACAGAAAATCGAGACTCAGAAAGAAATGTGTGAGAGCCACAATGTAAAAGTTAAAAGTAAGAGTTAAAAGTTAAGTAAAAAGCATGTTCATATAGTACTCCCAATCGCCGTTGGCATGTAACTTGCACTGAATAGAAAGTGACAAAATATGCGCTTCGCTGACCAAAGTGGTAGTTGTGTGTATGTGTGTGTGTGTGTGTGTGTGTGTAAGGGAATTGCGAATACCGAAGGGGAAATAGTGACAGCCAATGGCGACAATCGAATCAAAGCATGCAAAACGTTAACGATGACGTCAACAATTCAATTGCGTCACGACCAGCTAATATCAGCCACTCCGTACAATAGATTTTTTGAGGTTTTTGGGCGTGAGTCATGCTAAATTTGAAAGTAAATCTCAAAACACGGCGAACAAAATTACATTAGAAAGATTAGATCAAATCTGTGTTCTTCAATTTAGGAAAAATTGTTAATAGTCTAAATGATTGCACTCAAGAATAAGTTACTATCTATACTCTGTTCATAACGGGAAAAGAGTATGATGTGACAGTCTTAAGTCCTACGGTTCATTGGTGCCAAAAAACATATTAAAAAAAAGAAGGAAAATTAACTACTTCTGGTTTGCAATTGTGACTCTCAGCTAGAGTGAGTCTCAAACTGTACTAAGCAACTCAAGTTTTTGAGCAATGCGTACATTTCAAATCGCACGCGCCCTATCTGATCTTTGACTTGACTTTTCCGTCATTTACTTTAATTACAACATTCCATCGGCTGCTTCCTACAGTGAAGTGAATTTCACCTGAGCGTAACCAACTCTTTGCCTAACACTGTTTTTTTGGAGAGAATACTTTAGATATGGGGTCTATAGGCTGGCGTCTTGCATCACTTGCATTGTTCAGTCAGCCAGGCCAAGTGCCTAGCTTGGACCCTTTACGGCTTTCACATAATCCAGACCAAATAAGAGTGACTCAAGCCACATTACGGCATCTGTGTTTTACGCTTTCTTAGCCGCTCAAGTGAGCGATGCGAATAGTTTGCGCATTACCTCTTGTTTGGCTATCTTAATCTTTTACAACGCCAAGCTTAAATATTGAAAAACTAACTGTTTATTGCTTATAAGCTAATCACAAAAAAAAACCAAAAAAAAAAATAGGAAATTATGATTTGAGTGCGTTTAGTGGACGGCTGGCTTCATATGATGGCTGCTGCTCGAGAACAGTCCAGTAGAGGCGTGCGAGGCCCCGCCTGAGGCACCCAGCGATGCATTTAGTAACAGACCCAAGGCGCTGCTCACCAGATGCGAGGCAATCTGCTTAACAAATCCGCCCGAATCGAAGCCGCCGCCAGCCGATTCTTTTTTCTTTTTTCCGGCGCTCCCATGACGCTCCTCGGATGCTTCGACGGGCCGGAACTTAGACTCAAGGAAACCGCTGAGGAAATTCCTTGTGAAAGTCAATGGCTGTGGCAGACCTTCCTCCTCCGGATCCTGTAAATGCAAGTAAAATGCAGCTTTAACTTGTGCTATTGGTCGCGTAAAACAGGGTTAGTAGAACAGTCAGAAATTAAAGGATGAGTAAGTCAAAACATAATATATAATAAGTGTAAGTACTGCACTCAATGCGGCCAACACGGTGCCCACAAAGTTGCCCACAAATAGTCCATTGTTGATCTGCAATCGAAGAGGTTATATTGAGGTATATTTGTGAGTTGATTCGTTAACTGGTTGGTCTTCAACGTACCGCTCCGCCACCGCCAGAGAGGCCATCAAAAGCTGTCCCCACATATTCACCCAGCACAACGCCAAAGTTCCTGTTGCCAGAGAGCAGGCCCGATATCAGCGATGTGCCTGTGCGGATCAGTGCCTCAACATCCAGGCCACCAGGCTGACAAAATAGAATGATTATACATTTGTAGAAGACTTTTTCAAATAAATTTAGTTCACTCGATTAACAACTTACGCCAAAAAGCGTCGATATCAAACCAGTGAGTGCTCCAATCAATGCACCCACATCCGAGCCACCCTCGCCCTGCAGGAGAGTACATTAGTTATTCTCTTGCTTTAATTTTCTCTCTCTCTCTCTTTCTCGCATTCTCTGTTACTCACGCCACTCAAACTTCCAATAATGCCAACAAGACCACCGCCATTGCCGTCATTGCCACCATTGCCACCATTGCCCTCATCGCCAAAGTTATCGCCACCGATCTCCGTGGATTTGTCTTCGTCGTCCTGCCTGGCTTTGGTTATCGTTGTTGTTTCAACTGTAACATTTTGCGACTTCAAAGGCGCGATAATGTGGAATTATTCAACTCTTTTTTATTCGAATCGATCATTTGTCTTTTAAATTAAATTTATGGTTCTTCCTCGCTTACGAGACCTTTTCAGCATTTTGATACATGTCTTCTCTATCACGTAATTGTAATGTAATCTACTCTGAGGTACCTTCCCGCTAAGAAGGTCCAAAAACTGTACTTACTTACTGGCATATGTTTATTTAAAATCTGTTTTGAAAAGTTAAATGAAATTCTCAAATTTCAATTCACTTAGCTTTTTTGCAGTCCGGTTTTTGTTTTAGACATATTTTCATACTGAGCCTATTATATAATAACCCCTGCGTAGTATTTGATTTAAAATTTTAACTTGTTTATGGTTTTTATACACACTTACGTACTGAGTATTCGGTTAGTCACATTTGAGTAAGTATTATTTAAAGTCAACTACTCACAGCATTGTCCAGCTCATCGAGTTCATCATTTGCTTGAGTTTGCCTTTTGCTTCCGGCGTTTTTCTCATACTGTTGTATAACCAGATTTTCCCGGAAATCATCCTGCATATTCAATTGATTGGCCTTGGATCAGACGTAGTTCAACACTTCAATCCTTTGTAATCGTTTTCACCAACTGTTTACTCACCTCCGACAATATGGATTTGATGATGCGCATTTCCCCGGGTTCTTGTTTTTCTGCAGGATCTGGCTCTGGCTGTGGCTGTTGATCTTGCTCTAGCTCATTGGCTGATCGCTTGTGCAGCATCTTGTGACTGGCCTTGGCAAGCGGTCCATCGACAGTGGCGTATTTGATAAGATGATCCAGGGCTCTCTCAATTTTCGCATCCAATTGACTTTTCATTTGTGGCACCTGCTGCATAATGCTGAGTCTGAGCTGTCCCAGACGCTCAGTCACACTCTCAGGCTGCTCTTCAGATTGCTCTAGATCAAGGCTCTGTTGTTGCTGCTGCTGCTGCTGCTGCAGCTGTTTTTGCTGTTGCTGCCTGAGTAGATCCTTGAGCACTTTCCGGAACTGCTGTTCATTCTTGTCATTGCTCAGCACTTCCACGGCACTACTCAAAATGCTGAGAGAGCGCTGATCGCGTGTCATTTGCTGCTCAATTGCATCAATCTTGGGCAATATGCTGGCGTCGTGCTGCTGAATGTCTGCAGACTGCTGCAGCAACTCCTTGATTGCCTGCACCAGTTGCTGCTCCATTTGCTCCTCAGCCTGCCGGGCACCGTTAAGCAGTCCCAAGCCAGTCAGAGCACGCAACTCCTGGGGCGGCAAACTGCGCTCCAGCCGGCGATAGGCACCGATGGCACGCAGATACTGCGACTGCAGTTTCACTCCACTTGGCCGGGCACTGGTGCTACCGCAGGAGTAGGCGCAGATTAACAGTCCCAGCAGCAGCAGCGCCTGTGGCCGCCCTGTGTTGCTGATCATGATTTGGTCAGTGTACTAAAACTACGCCCAGGAGTACAGTTCACTTTATATATCAATCAGATGTCGCATTGCCATTCAATAAAATCACATATCTTGCGATTCGATTCAATCCACTTCCAATGTTGGACATCATTTGTTTTCCGCTTAGTCGCGTGTGGGCGTATCACTGCCGCCCGCTTGGCTCCGTTGGCCCTCGGTTCAATGCACAGTTTGGTACATTGGGTAACCGTTAATGGCTAATATATCTTTAATACATTTAGCTGATCAGCGGGCCATGTCTTTACTGGTTTGCCTAACTAGTTCATAATATGCTAATTTCCCCTCAAAGACACACATAATTATAGTTCCATGTAAATGCCAATTTTGGAAGATATTTCAATTCGATCACTTGTCCAATGCACAAGATTATACTTTTCAAATCTAGACAGATTTACCCATTTAAAACATACTTGAACTACTTAACAAGGTGAACAGCATTATCAAAAAAAAATAGAAAAAAATTTGAGCAGGAAGTCAATTTACAAATTTACAACGAAAATATATATTTCTTTAAGAACCTCTTGACATTGTTAAAAGACTTATTTCGAAACGCCAAAAATGCTAATCATTAAGCTCATTTACAATTCATTTCAATGATCGCACACGTTTTCTACATTAGAGCAACGCACCCTACAAGATCAGAGTGCTCGCAAAGTCATTAAATTCTCAAATGGCATCTCATTAGCCATTCTATTTAGCATTATGCCCACAAGTGCTTCAATTTATATCTGAGAGAAAAAATTCGACCAGCTGCTTGAAAAATCATTTTAAAAAAAGTTCACATTTTTCATGTAAGAGTGGCCGACTAGAGTATACTTCGTACCCAACTTCAAGTTGTCGAAGCGCACTTAAAATCTAAACTGTACCTCTAAAAATTTACCTCTTAAAGGATTGGGCGAGGTATCCAAAATGTGGTATATTATGGCTTTATGTGCGCTATTCAAGAGCTCCTATAATCCCAATATAATACGCTCTCCAAAGTTGAAGTCTACTAATGAAAATATATATGATCAGGTATGCCTCATTTAGTCTAAGCCACTTTATTAAGGCAATTTTTAATGGATGCAAGGTATGAAAAAAGGGGTCTCAAGTGTCATAATTATTTGTCGTTTCTAATTACCATTCTCCAGGCGAAACTGTCAGAATAATCAACCTGAGGATGTCAGCTCTGCGCATATCCCCGCCTGGCTGGACGGTCATAAAGCCGAGCTAACGGTCAGACCTGGGCATGACATATAAGGAGCGAAGCGAACACTTCCAAGCTATGAGAATGTTAAATATACTCGATTTGGATATACCCATCAAAAATAATTTGACTTACAATCATAAATATATACATATTATTATTTGGATGCATTCGTTGATATTTATTCTACATTTTATATTTATTTAATAGTAAAGTTAAGCAAATGTATTTAACAACAGTAGCTGAAGTGTAAAACTAAATTTAAACACTTTGAAAATAATTGCCACTTTCAGTGCATGTAGCTAGAATAAAGATTTAAAAGCAATTAAAATATTTAATCATTAATTGAACGCCTCGGTAATATTAACTTGTTTTTATTAGACTTTAACACATAAAAATATTTAATGCCTATTTAATAAGCCTTATTTAGAAAAAAAAAACAAAAGAATGCATGTCATTGTCCGAGTAGCACAGATACATAGTTATACGTGTACTGATTTTGAAATACCTTATTGAAAGCCAACTCAAGGCTAAAGTGCACACAATTTTTCACATGTTCATGTTGTAAAGAAGTTCGTGACAGCTTTTTCGAGAATAAATTGAACATATTACAAACTATTTTTTATTATTTGGTGCCATCTTTTTACATCTTTAAAATATGTATTTATATTTTGCTAAGAGTTGTTTTTATTTTTATTTATTTATTAACTTATTGTCATTAGTATCATCGTATAAAATATATATATAAAAAAACACTTAAAATGGTGAAAGATATATTTAAATTGTTTAATGTGATGATCTATCGATATTAAATTAAGTGTCCTCACTGACTGACTTTCACAATTCTACCATTTCAACGTTCTTCCACTATTGTACAATAAACCTTATAAACAGGCAACCCCTTAAACTTGAGCTTTTTATTTATTACATTTGGAAATGCATTTAAATGATGGCTGGCCATTTAACACAAAGCTCGAATTCTCAAAACTCCTACTGTAATCTAGTTGTAATCCAGGGTATTTCATTGAAGGCAGCCCGAATATGGCTAGCTCTGTTTAATAAAGATGATCGTTTAGCATTGGCTGTCGATTCGTCGGGCTGTCAGTCAATTTTGTTTTAATTGTAGCTAAACTTTTTTCATTTCACTTCGTACGCCATTTCGCAATTTCTACGTACAGTGAATGCATTGAGTTCGCTCCATGCTGGATTATATTGGGCATTCCGCTGTCTAAGACGGAAGCGGAAATAGCGACGCCAATTCGCGGTAATGAGCAATCAGCAACGCCAGCAGCACTTGACATTGCTAGGGGCACAAATTGTCGACCACACAAAGATCACGAGTACCTACACATACCTATAAATGTATTGTTATATGTGTACACAAAAAATGCACAAATATCTCTACAAGTCTAAAAAAAAAATCACTACAATTTGTGAGCGTAATTAGGGTCTGTTTACGAGCATTGCGATAGCGAGGCGAGCTCAAAACGCAAACAAGCGACAATCGACAGACATCGGCAGTCATCGAGTGGGAAAATCAGTTCATCAAAATAAAAATCAATTTACGAGCAGGCAAAAGCCAAAACGTGTGTATGTTTGTTGTTTGTATGTTATATTAAAACATATCTTTGTGCAAGAAATAATAACCTTGCCAAATCGTTTGACTTCGTTTTCGTTAGCTTGGCAACGCAACGTTGACAACACAAAATTAACAACAATACATAATATACATACATATGTATGTTTAAAAAAGATATAAAATACAAATATATATATATATATATATATATTGAAGAAAAAAATATTTATAAACTTTGCACTTCTATTAGCAATTTATGACTGTATGATAGCCGCATTTTGAGTTGTGGCAGGAATTGGAGCAGGGCTACGAATAATTAAATGCTCAAACACGCAAACATTGCTGTTATGAAAAAATGACATCGATTAAGCACAACTGCAATAAAATCTATTTGACCAACAATACTTACTCGTTCTCCAGATCATATGAGAAATCGCATGTGACTCAAAATTAGCATATCAAATAGCGCCATAAGTATCAAAAGTCAACTAGCAACTGCAATTTCTGTGTATGCACACCATAAAATCCATGACAAATTGGCTATCATGGCTGGCTATTGATATTTTATACCTAAATACAGGGTATACAAAAGCATATATACATTATATACATATGTTACTTGTTGCCATTAAATTGGTTTGAGTATGTACTTCAAGCGTTTTGGAGCTACCAATGATCTTTGGATGTGATTAGACAATTGCTTTAGCCTCTAAGCTGTCTTTCTATGTCCCCCAGCAGATTTGGCCTTTAAGCATCCATCCTTCATTTGCGGTTAGCTCACAAAACAATGCTGACATATATTTGTATGCATATGTCGTCAAACAATATTACATTTGAATGTGTATTATCAAACGACTAGATACCAAGGTAGTTGCAACGGATGGCTTTGATTGCAATTATAGAAGTTGATAATCTCCTCTCATGTTACAACTTAGCTCGTCTCCTTTCGAATGCTTGGCTTCCACTGGTGCCTGTGCCAGTCTCCCGCTCACTTAACCCAAATAAGGATTTTGCGCCAACTCATTTTAGTATTAATTTTTTTAATTTCGTTTCTTACCAAATCATTTCAATCAGAGTCAGACTGTTCGCTTTTGCCAGTCATTGCAGCTATTCTCAGGCAATCTAATTAGTTGCCGCTCAACGCTGACCCGCTGCGAGTAGCCTAAAGCCCCGAAATGTCGCAGAGGCCCCGCGCATTGTTGTTTTGCATGACTTTTGGGGTCGTGGACCCAATATTAAAGTTATTAATGTATATATATATATATGTATATTGTGCGTCGACTGAAAAAAAAGCACAAAGTGCCAACCTGATCAATATCACGTAATGGCCAAAACAACGAAACTGAAAACTGAAAATGCTGGAAAAAAAATTGAGAGTGGCAGAGGCAGAGCCGCAACTGATAATTCATCACTTTGCTGTGCTGTGATGTGCTTTGCTGTGCTTTGCTGTGCTGTGCTGTGTTTTGTGCTGTGCTGTGGCCTTTCCTTTAACACCTTTTCACACTGTTAGCCAAGCGAGATCTGATTGTTAGTTGTTACTCACACAGTTAACTGTCTTGGACTCGTGGACCGCGGCTTCAATTTAACTGGTACGTGGACCGGTGTGCCAATCACCCAAATGACAGCTCAGCACCAGCCCCAGCCCCAGCCCCAGCCAAAGGCCAGCCATTGAGTTGCTAAAATGCGGCTTCGATTTTAATCCAATATCATTTTTTCTGCCACTTTGTATAGCCTGGCAACGATATTTGATTTTTTTGATTTGCTATGCTGTATACCCTGTAACCAAAAACGGTTACTTTTGAACTAAATAAAACTGATAATATAAGTGTTGGGCACTTCAATCTGAGTCTTTTAATCTCTGAATGCGGACGGTAGAAATGGTAGTTAGAAGGGATAAATTTGAGCTCAGCTCAAATCAGTTTTGAATTTTGAAAAAATTCCAATCATATCTGCAAATATAGAGGGTTTTTTGGAGAGCAGAGAAGCTACTCAAACACACAAAAGTGATTTCAAAATTTTTCAATAATCATACATGGATAAGGTATGTTTAACTGGTCATAAATTAGAAGATAATATCGTCATCTATCTATTGCATCTATCAGACGAGATTAATAGTTTTCGAAAGGCACTCCACGAATGATTAAATGATTGAAACAAAAAAGCGCTTTCCAATATTTCAGTAAAACAATGACTAATGGGGCATTGTAATTAATATTGAGTTATACGATACTCATCGATTTGTCAACATATAGACTTAATGATGAACTCACAGCTAATAATTGCATTTATTTAAATGCACACACAAAGCACTTGCTTGTATGTCGAGATGTACTGTCTCTGTGTACTTGACAGATTCCTTTATTGTTATTTAATAAAAATGACAACTCGCATTTCTTGCCGATAATAAACGTATTATTCGTATTATGACCATTATTTTAGCGAGGTGCCCGAAGGGAGGTGCAGGGCTCGGACGCTAGTTGTAAGTTGACGCTTGTTGCTGGTTAACACCCACTATAAACATGCAAAAGTCACAGGGCACAAAACGCAATTAAAGATTACTCAGCATACGGAAGCACAACAAAATCGGTGCAAAGTTCACAGACTATTTGACAACTGCCGATAGTGATAAAAGCTGCTTGCAAATATTTACCTCCATTTACTCAAGAAGCAGCACTCTGTCGAACACTAAACTATGGCGAGAAAATATCTACTAACAGCTACATAGATAAATAAAATGCTACTGCGACAATAGAGATAAAATGGGAATATTTAAACTTTTTTAGGGATTAGTTATTCGAATTCAAATTTGAGAAACTTCTGGACTATTTATATCACTTAAAACAAATATGAATTTATTGTGGCTAGCCTTCAGCTTATATAATATCTCCTCAAAAAACATATTTTGTTGAAATAAAGTCCTTATAATTCATGAGCCCTTTTTACTATTTTGTTCAAAAAAAAAATGGGGTATTTAATGTATTCATGCTTTCAAGAAAAATACAAATACAAGTAAAAAAAAATCAAAGTCTGGCTGTAGAACAAGCAAAAAAATTTTACAAAACACTCCTTCCAACCAAAAATGTTATCGTCCATGGCTTAAATAGCAAGCAACAGCAATAACTTCATGACAAAATCTACGCATTTAATCGCTCCATTGAACATGGCAAGTGAACTCTCGGACTGCTTAAAACATTGTAAACTTGGAAGATAATACGCACACAATTACACACACACATATAAGCATATATGAATGATTTTACATGTGTTTGTATATAATTGCTCGCCTATGATGAACTGAGGACAAATGAATAACATCGCAGTTGTGGCATTAAGCATAAGAAATCTTTAATTGCTTTAAGTGGGTAGCTGCAATTAAACGAGCTTTTAAATCTTGATGCTTTGAAGCTGAAAATATGTCAACGAGTATTTAGCATTGCGGATCAAATATCACTATTTGAGTGCTAAGAAAAATGAAGAACGTTTCAAATACTTATACTAAAGTGCTCGGCTAAAGAGATATCCTTGACTTACGTCGTTCAATCACTCATTACATCTGCCGACTTATACATTTTAAGTACCTTAAGTGGAAGAGCTTAATCCGAGATTAAAACTGGCGGACAAACCTCCGAGCATGGCCAGATCATTTAATGGCCAAGTATTTAATTATATAAGCACAATCAATTTTCTTCTTTTTTTTTGCTTTTATAGATTGCAAATTGATCATGATAAACCAAACTGATTTAAAACCACGTTTTTTACTTAATTAAATGTGTGACAATGACACTAAAAGCGAGTGAAAAATACAATTCAGTCAAATAAAATTAAAGCATTATGTCGAAATGGAATTAACACATTCAAATACAAAATAAATCCAATGTCCATTTTATGAATTTTTATTTATATATTTATATTCTAAGATTGTGAAAGAAAAAAGTTTTGCCCAACTGTTTGATAAGCACCAGAGATAATTAGAAATGATCACACGTTTTCCATTTCATTCCAGAATTCTGTGTTGAAGGGACCACAAAATTGTTTATTGTAGTACTGTAACTAAACAAGTCAATTTGTTATTATGCCCATGTGGAGAATATTATAATCTTGTCGTGAATTCATTTGTAATTGAATTGTAAAATTAAGTATTAATATTCTAGATCAGCATCACTACCCGAGTCGATAAAGCCAGTGTCGTCTGTCTGCCTGTTTCTATGCAAACTACTTTGATTGGAACAATCGATCATTAACATTTAGATGATAGCTAATCCATTAACGAGAGCAGTAAGTCGAAGCACCATTAAATGCAGAGCAACAAGCAAGCTGCGGCTGGCCGGAAGTTGGCAATTGTCTACATTGGCGTAAAGGTGAATAACGACATCGACATCGACATCGACACCGAGATAGGTTATTTTGAAAAATTGTCTTTAATGCTGAATTTGTTGGCCACTACTTGACTGAAGCTGCTACTTAGCACCAAGCGCAGATCACAGTGCAAGCTTTTTACCTTCGAGAACTGGTTGTGTGTGTGTGTGTGTGTGTGTGTGTCAGTGTGTGTTGAGTGCTGGTGCGTATGATCTGAAGGATAACCAGTTAAATAGTGACTGTAGTGGCTGCAGCGACTGAATTCACTCAATTCACTGGTTTGGGTTAACGACACAGAACAGCGGATCGCTTACAAGATATGCATGGAAAACTACAAATTACGCATACGCTGTGTTGTTCGGCAAGAGCAGTAAAAACAGCGCAGCACAGATAGAGTATCTTGTCTTTTTTCGATTACAAAATGAAGGCAGGCGAGCAAAAATGAATTCAAATCGACGCAACCCAAAAACTAGTCGAAGTTTGAGTCGGCACACAAATGTTGCAAGCGTTCCAAATTAGTTTAAGGTGAATTAGATTTTTACACAAACACACACACACACACACACACACACACACACACACACACACACACACACACACACAGTGATATATATTGCTTTGCATATGCGCAAAATTATGAAATTAGTTTCAGTCTTCGTTCGCTTCGAAAAAAGCTGCCAAAACGAAAATGACATTTAAATTAACTTTAATGGCCGGTGTTTTTCGGCCGGTTGTCTTACAGATAAATCACAATTTGCATACCAAAACAGAAAAAATAAGGCGTTGTCTCTAACCTTTAGCCCGATATCGATTCAGGTGGTTTCCCATTGTCCCCCAAGAGGACAAGCACTTTTAGAGAAAGCATTTGCATTATCTGGGTTCATGGGAGGTTGCAGTGATCTTGTTAAGATACTGACAACAGGCCTTCAACTGGAATTCATCATCAGGAACATTGATAATCTAGCTAATCCCCCAAAACATACAAGGCAAACATGTTGTTATACAACTTAATTTTGTGGATTCATTTGGGTTTCGAACCCGCATTTGAGTGTACTGACACAAAACTTGTTTCTTTGAGTTAATTAAGATCCCTTTCAAATTTCTTTTATTTAATTGAAATGCAGAAAATTACATTAAGTTCCGTTCTAAAATCCTTGAAAAAATAAACTACTTTCGAGACTTATTTATTAAATAAAGAATTTATAAATGAAGCGAAATTGCAATTATCTGCAACATGCATTAAATTAAATACTCTTGACAGATGACAGATGAAATTAAACGATTTGGATGTGGAAGTCATTTTCATTCGATAAACTTAAATTTGTGAGTCTGACGAATCAAATATGATGCCATCGATTTATTATTTGAAAGTGCACAATGTCTAAATTACAATTATAAGCAAGTCCTTAATGAATACATTATGGGCTTGAAATCTTATGTATTGAGGAAGGTGCTCTTTAAATAAAAAATTGATTTGCATAGGACTTGGAATGCGGAATTTGTCTATTCAAATATTTCGAACGGATTGAGCAATCATCACGTTGAGGACACTTACAGCAACGGTGAACGCAACTCGAGACTAACGAATATTATCAGGTGAAGCATAACTTCAAGAAGCGCTGGCCAGTAATTAAATGAACACACAACCTACATGCATGCTGCATACACACACACACACACACACACATTCGCATATGAGCGGGTACTAAACGCAAATGTGCAATAAAGATTCAAGAGATGGGCAACAGCTGTGAATATTGTGTAAGCCTAATCCTGCCCACGGGCCCCGCTAATTGCCTGACATACCAACCACTAAGTCACGAAGCGGAAATTTTGGTTGACTGGCAAGCGGCCGAAGAGATTCGCGTATTATGATCCGCACACACACACACAAACACGAGCGCACATAAAGCCTTTATTGCACAGTTACAACAACAACTACATCCACACAACCAACTACAATTTCTCGCTCAAAAGTTTGACTCAAGCACGTCTTGGCTTTGACTCACTTTCGTTTTTTTCGCTGCTGTTGTTGTTTTTTAATTTTTGAGTGCAACTTCACAGTCAAGGCGTTAAGCGTCTGATGCCAACAGCAACAGCAACAGCAACAGCTGCTCAGCTCAGCTAAGCGTCTGCTGCTGCTGCTGCTGCTGCGGCTGCGGCTGCTTACTGCTGTTTACTGCTGCTGCTGCTTACTGCTGCTGTTGCTCACCGCTGCTGCCTACTGCTCGCTGCTTGCTGCTTGCTGTTGGCGTCGCAGCCAGCCACTTGTACGGTTCGCCGCTTTGTTCGAGCTTTAGTCGGTAGTGTATGATAAAATCACGTTAGTAATCAATTGCAAGCCCACCAGCCAAGACCGCAAAGCCAGCGCCAGTCACAGAAAGGTCCACCATACTACTCAAATAAGTTCCAAAAAGTATAAATCAAGCCAAATTCAAATATATACATATACACATATAAATATATACATACATATATATAAATACATATATATTTATCTAAACAACAATAACAAAGCGTGTACGTATTCGTCGCCGTTGCCTACCGTCGCCGTTTAAACGCACTATAAACGTGGGGATATACTATACACACACACACACACACACACACATACAAATACACACGTACATACGTATACATATGTACACATTCTCATACATGTAAAAAACGCCTATGGTTCAACCAACAACAACAGCGTCTCATGCAAACTACAACAACAACTGCAACAGTAACAGCAACAGCAACAGTCGACATGCCGAAAAATAGTTGCAATAAGCGCAAATTCCGCAAGAGTTGCAAAAAAAAAAACAAAAACCAAAAACAACAACAACAAAAACCAATATAACTAAAATATAACTACTAAAATTGCAACAGTGCCAGCAAATAAGAAGACACCAACGAAAGAATCACTCGAAACAATATAAAATGTTTGACTGTTATTATTTATTAATATTTTTTTTTTGGTTTTGCTTGTTGCATATACATTTTACATTTTTTGTTTTGTTTCAATTTTTTTTGTGTGTTGTGCATATATATTTTTTTTTGTGCAAATCGTAAACTTAACCTAAACTTAACGCGTGTGTCAAATTGTTTTTTTTTTTTTGTTTTTGGCTTAAAGTGATCATTTACAATTCTACCTTTACTACTATGTTTCAGCAAACAGCGAAAAGCGTATATTGGTTTTGCCCAATGTCTGTCTGTCTGTTAGAGACTTTAAATTTGCAATTTATACTCGAGCATGCCCAGCTCAAAGTGTTAAAAATTATGGTACCGCCCAACGGGAGACGTGAGAAAGGCAGGAAGGGGAAGCGCTCCAACCGTTAAAAGTCTCCAATGGTTGTAAGCCTTGGCCATATAGTTATTGACTGATGCTCACGTTTAAATACGTCTACAAACAGGGAGTAGGTGGGGGGAAGAGGTGTCAGACCGACAAAAGTCTCCCGCAATTGTAAACCTAGGCTACTTGCTAACTGCATGCCAGTTCCAAAAATCCAATCAAAAATTAATGAATATATCTTTTAGTGATATATCACAAGCAAAGCAAATTAATTAGAGTATTGCTTTGTTAAGGTGACTTTACTCGTACCACATTGTCATACGTCAATTCGCATATCATTTCAAGTATCTATGTTCTTGCATGATGTTTTTTGTTTAGCATCATACAACTTGAAGGGCTAAAGACACTAAATACTAAGCTTCGATTCTTGCATATCATTAGCAGATCAAGTTTCTTGCACATCTCTGGTTTATTCATTTCGTTCACCCCAGACCGATAAAAGCTGACATTTCAATGATACTTGATATGCATATTGCATAATCGGCAATTAATGAAAACAGCGTTGTCATTAACGAATCGATTCTAAAGTGGTTGCTGCTAACTAAATTAGGCTTATTTGTATTTGAAAAAAAAAAAAAATTATTTCTGCATAAAGTCGAAAAGATAGCGTGGGTTTCTTAGTATTTGTCTGCTTATATTTATCTGATTTCTGTAACAAGTGTACTGCAATTGTACTGTAACAAATTGCTTGGTATACAGAACTCAAGTTAAGCTTAGCTCTTTTACAATTAATTTCGTTGATCGCCCCATGGCACGATCGCATTGATATATTTACAAAATGAATATATAACAAAATTAATTGCACCAGAAGAAAAGCGTGGTCGAGGTGGACGTGGACAATGACAGGAAGCCGAGGCTTCAGCTTTAAATAGAGACTACAGACACTTTGTGAGACAACACTTGCAAAATTTTGCTGCGTCATTTGCAATGTCCGTGCCATATAATGCCACTCCCCGGTTGCAAAATCACCTTCACATCAAAACGCTATTCAGTCTGCACTTGTTGATATCATTATTTTTATGTGTTTATTTATTTATTTTTTTGGATTGATATATTTCACAGTGTTTCTTTATTTTATTTATTTATTTTTTTTTTTTATCTATTCAATATTTTGTGCGCCCCATTTAAATTACGACATGCATGTTATGCACTCCCAATGTCATCCGAATTTATGGGCCAGCAGTAATCGTCGCGTACGCCACATGGCGTATGAGAAATAATTAAAAGTGTGCAAAATATGATGAACCATATGCATATTGCTGTGTGGATTGCTGCCAAAGCAACCAACTAACCACTTTGACAATTGTTAATGAGCCGAAACACTTTTAGACGCTGAGGCTACGGCCGGGCCAGTAAAAAGTAAAAGCAGCCACATAAAAATCAGCTGCGCCTGAGCCACAGTCAGATGACATAACCAAAGCTACAGCGACAGCTACAGCTAAGACAGACAGACAGACAGACAGACAGAGAGATAGACCGCCAGTCAAATGGGCTTCGTTGTCTGTTATTGCCGGTTTTGTGGCAACTCTCACACAGCCCCAACACTCAACACTCTCGAAACTCTTGGCACTCTTGGCACTCTTGGCACTCTCCAGTTTCGGTGATGACAATCTGCACTCTCCCTTTCTACGTCGCCCATTATTATTATTATTATTATTTGTTGCCTTCGGCAGCTCTGCCTCTCGCGCCAAGCCGACTCTGTTTGCGTTATCTCTCCGCTTTGCGTTTGTTTTCATTTGGTTTTTGGCGCTACGCCCTACTTAATAGCCGCTGACCGTTGGCCATCATTGCATGTTGCCACGCACAGCTAATAATCGGCTAAGAGAAGTGTTTTCGTGTTATTGCTGTTGTTGCCAAATTGCCAAATTTATATATATATATATATATATACTCACATTCAAACATATCAAATATATATATGCATATACTGACACCCGCACAATTTGATTGATTGATTGACTGACTGACGTGCCAATCTGTCGACAATTGCGTTAAGAATGCTGCTTACAAGTTGATTTCCCAGTTGAGCATTTCACTATACTCTTTCTCATATTCATACTCGTAATTATAATTGTAATTTAACTCATAATGATATTCATACTCATACTCATAAGTGTGCCCAACCTTCCCAGCATACACTGAACTTTGCGTCCCCAATTTAATCGATTTTAATTCGTTATTGACATACTCAAATTCGTCCAAACAAAAAAACCCTCCTCAATCGATTTGTAATACGAATGTGTTTTTTTTTTTTGAGTTTTTTAATAAGTGTTGAATTAATCAGTCAGCAACTGTATGCAAATTAAGTTTCATTTTGCAATGTTGATTTAATTTGTGTAATCCAATGCTAACCCCAATTCAGCTACAGTATTTTAATAATTTCCTTCTACTTAAATGCAATATTTTCTTTCTGGCACACTTTTCAACCGTGATGCGTCTATAAACGCATAAAATTGTTCAATTAACCTTTGCCCCAAAAGCTTATACCAGGTTTATCTTTCTAACTGCTTGGCACAAGTATTGGGTGATCATCGTTTCAATTGCTTATTAGTTGGATAATTATTTGAAATGTTGAATCTTCGTATGTTATGTATACAGCAAGATATATATATATATATATACATTCATATCCGTCATGACATCAATGTCTATCGAGGTTTATTTCATTTGCCTTTGCTTAGGCATCTCCATTATATTCATCGTTGCATCTCTTTTTTACAGTTCGCACGATTGCAATATTTCTCCACTTTTTATTTTAGCTTCAGCTTTTGCATTTTGTTCAATTCGAGCCAAATTTCCTAAAACTTAAAAGCTTACCTACGCACACATACACACTTACACACACACTTACAAACACCCGCTCAACGTTTTCGGCGTTGACGTTGCAGTCACTGTTGACGTCGCTGTTGACGCCACTGCTGACGTCTGCGCTGTCTAAATAAAATTACATAATTCTTATTGCGGCGTTTTGTTGTTGTTTGCTACTTTGGTCGTAGTGATTTATAAATTGCTTTTACCGTCGTTGCTTTGCTGCTGCTGCTGCTGCTGCTGCTGCTGCTGCAGTTGTTGTTGCGCACACTTTCCACATAAATACAATGCGCATTACTCATACGACGTGTTGTCCAAGAAAAGTTAAATATTTAAACTTGACACACACTCAAAACAAACACCTAATTGACTGCTATTCGCTACTCTCATGCGAAAGCATCATATGAAAAAACAACTAAAGATAGCCAAATTCAGTGTCAATTAAGCGCATTTTTTGCCTTTTAGCCTTGCCTAAACCCTAGAATAACCAAAAAACATTCAAAAACGAGAAAAAAATATATATATAAACGCTCACAGTTACAAAAAAAAAAAAAAATTCCAGCCACTTAAAGCCAACAAATCTATATAACTGAATAAACACACATGCAAATATTTTTTGATTCCACTTTTTGTGATGTTTATTGTCGAATTTGACTTTTAAATAAATAGAAAACACGTTAATAAAAGCGCCGCACAATCTTCATGCGACAAGGTCATCAGACGACCTTTAAACGATTAACGTTTCAAAATAAATATGCAGCTGCTTGGCCTGCTCTCTTTCTTAATTTCAATTCATTATATTTAGATTAAGTGTATGTATTCGTTTGGTAATATAAGAATATTATTTCTCATTTTATCTTGCAGTTCCCCCCTCCCTAAACAAATAAAAACACAACAGTCTTTGCAACAAAATGAGGCAGCCGAGCACACACCATACCATCCTGGCGCTGATCCTATGCAGCACCGTTTGCCTAATCAGCTCAAGTCCCCTGCCACATCCGGCTGGTAATCAGGAATTGGATTTGCTTCAAATACCGCTTGCCAATGGAAAGGTAAGTCTAAGTCGATTCAAGTAATGTCAACCAGTATCACAAAATACACTTAGTAAGCAGTGAGCAGATATATGGCAATATTATAATAATATTATTCATGGGGTCTGATGACCTCAACGGTTATGCAGACCAACAAAAAGGCAGATGCTCAGCTGACCATGTGAAGGGTTGTTAAATACTATTGGCTACAGAATTAATTGCTTAGTAAAATTGTGCAAATGTATGATATGACATTTGGCATCAAGCATACGCTGAGTGGTGCGCAGCCAATGCTGCCCTTTACTGCA
Source organism: Drosophila glabriapex (assembly GCA_035042305.1). Lineage (NCBI taxonomy): Eukaryota > Metazoa > Arthropoda > Insecta > Diptera > Drosophilidae > Drosophila > Drosophila glabriapex. The sequence goes on from JAWNLN010000066.1 coordinate 9,679,572, forward strand.
CTTATTTGGCTAATATGCAGTCGGATGAGTATGCGACCCATTCAGATGGTTGGTCGTCCAACTCGTTTGTCGAGCTTGTAGCAACGATTAAAAAAATGTTTCCTTTTACTTTTTCGACGGCTGAGACTGGAATATTTACGAACAATCAGGTCTTGGGGTCTGTATGCCGCTGTGTGATGGCAGAAAACCTGCGTGACCGGATCGGGGCAGTGGCCAATTGCAAGGAAGTTGGCACACTTGCTGCAAGTTTCCTTGGCCCGCTCTAGAGCAACGGCCAAGACGTGCTGCTGTTGGTCTGGCTTGGGTGTTGGCACAATCCGCAAACTCCGCATAATTCCCTCTCGAAACGAATTCATTTGAAACCGGCTGGCTATGTGTATTGGTGTCCATGTGTTAAGCAATATCTCTCTGTTATTTAATGGCCTCCGAAATAAATGTATTTTTCGTGCGAATTTTGAATCTATTCGGATTAATTTTATCCATTTTTTTCGACAATTTAATTGCACTTCGCAGGCACTTTCAAATATTGCATAGCTTACACAAGCCAAATTAACTGTCAGTTGATAATTTTTGCATCTATCACAGTCAACTGCAATTTACAACAATATTCACAATTCACAGTAATTAACACCTAGGTCATCACTTAATTGTTTGTTGCGTGCTAATTTGTTGGCCAAAACTACAGCCGTTTTCAAAACATATATATCCTCCCTCACAAGCATTATCAGCATTATGGACTGGTTAGCGGCTCACTGTTGATTTTTTTGCCTTTTATACTCTGTACGGATATATACATATATTTTCAATGGTCTCTCTGAGACGATCTGAATGTATTACAAATAAAGAGTATTTTTCATTTTGCACAGGGTATCCCAAAGTTAGGACGCTGACATATAAGCTACCTAACTTGCTGGCTTTCACTTTAAATAACAAATTCACATTGACATCTTAAACAAGTGCGATATTCACTATAAATTCGATAAAACTTTGCGATTCATTCGATTGCTGTGTTTCTGTTGACGAGCAAAGCCAGAAACGCTTTGTCATTAAATAATCAACATGATCTCAGGGCTATTACCCAATATACATATATGTATTTGCAGACCTTAATTGATTTGTCATTAAATGTTTGGAAATTATTTCCATTTTTTTCTTCTACTATGCTTAAAAAGGAAACATGAAGATTTTTAAATGCATTTTAATAACTTGGGGAGGGTAATATAATTATAATTTCAAGTTTGCAATGCATTGCAGGAGACGTCTCTGACCGTTCTTAATATTATTGTTGGGATATATATGCACTGAGACCTACTAGATCTATTGTGCCCCTTCTGAGTCTATAACTGGGTTGATGGAACCCAAGTTCTAGCACGAATGCGAGAATCTTTGTTGGGTTGAGGGTTTCTGTGGCGTTTGAGCTCAGAACATGTATCCCTAAGATACCACATAGTTTCTTAGTTCAGGCGACACAATCTGCCAGGATGTGCATTGAGGATTTTTTTTAAAAATGAGCAGAAAATAACTCCTTGTTTCTTCCTCGGCCGAAAGTGCATCTCAAATCAATGAAACATAATACAAGTCCAAGTCGAGAGCAATAATGCTATGAAATTCACATAGATCACACATATCTTAAGCCCTACAAATCTCAAAACTATTTATATATTTTAAGCTCATTCATACCTATATATAAATAAAATATCTTCTTTGTATTTGACAAAACGTGAACATTGCGTGACATATTGGCAATAGTGGCAATAATGATAATATCAAAAATTAATATACTGCTGCTGCTGTCGCTTTTATGATAACGAGGAAAATTGCAAGTTTATTTCAGCATTGTGCTTTCTTTTAATTCCATTAGCTATTAAATGATATAACAACAACTGCAACAATAACAACAACAACAAAGGCAACTGAAGCGCACAGACTTCCAAATGGCAAGAGCAGAACGGACAGCAACAACAGCCTCGGCAACAGCAACAACATCAACAGCTGCAGCAACAAGAGCCCCCCACAAGCAATCCAACAATTTGCTTTGTGGAACTGCCCCCAAAGTGACACACACGACTCTAGTTCCTTGGCAGCTGCTCATGGTTGCCACAGCAGACTTATATAAGCTCTCAGTTGCCAGCTTACACTCACACACACGTGTATTTCATACATCGCATTGTGCACAGCGGCAGCAACGTCAACTTCAATTTGTTGTTGCCGTTATAGTTGCATGTCAGCAGCTCACATTTGCTGTTGTTGTTGTTGCTGTTGTTGTTGTTGTAGCTGTTGTTATTGCTGCCAATTTGTTGGTAGCTGCATTTTTAAGTGGCAAACGAGACTCGCTTGCTAGTCGGTCATTAAGTCAAAACTACTTGAAGTTGTGTTGCTATCGTCAGCATTATTAAAAAAAAATAAAAACAAAAAGAAAATATGAAAATATGAAAATATGAAAAAGGGCAAAAAATCAGAAAGTTAACAAGATTCTATTCTCAATTTTGTATACCCAATATGAGAACCATAACATAAAGAAACATTCAGCTTGACATTTACTAAATGCAGTCGCTATTTTGTATGCATTTTAGAACTATTCGCAGATTGCCAATGACTTTAGCTATATTGTTAATATATTGATAAATAAAATACACAATTTTATTAGGCACTACTCTCGCTTGAAGTCAAAATCCGATAGCTTTTAGCATAAATGTTACAAATTAACGAATATATTTTTACAAGGATACGAAATCTTTGTCATCTCAGCAAGTATCAATGTGTTAATTTGTGTTAAATTATATGGCTTATATAAGTGTGTCTCGTATGCCACATAATATCGAGCTTATTATTGTTTCTGTTGTTTGTGTGTTCATTGATTTGTGCGATCGTCAAACAAGGTCTACAAATCTGAGCCGAGGGCTGAAAGCATTGGACAACTTACAAATCGACCACGGACAACTCAGCGATGAGTTCGTGATATGCATTAATCATGAATCTACACTGAAATCCAAACCCTAGTCGTTTCTCTAATAATTGGTATACCCTTACCGATGGAATTTTTCTTTAATAAAAGCGTTGTTCATTTTTTCATTTTTCACTCTAGCACATGTTATAATTATTTTGTATAGATATTGCAAAAAGGTCAATTCATTTAAGCGATTAAGAGTTTAACAACTATATATATATATATATATATATATATATATATATGTCAATGTCAAATTTAATTTGATTTTTTTTTCCAATTTTACACCATTTTAGTGGCAAATGCGTTAACTAACACAAATGTATTTAAATCTAGTTTTTGCACTTGAACTCATTGGAAATCGAAGTTTCTTAATCAATTTTACTCTTCTTTTATATATTGTGTATGTGTGTGTTTTTGTACATTTTGTTACTCTTTGCCATTTGCATATTTAATATATGTTGGTTAAGGTCAGACTGCTTAGCCACACACAAATACATATACATAAAGTAAATGTGTGTTTTTATTAGCGCGCTTAGCGTGTCTGGCATTTTATGTAAATGCGTTTATCGCAGACGATTCTGGGAAACCCATTGAAGATTTGATAACTAATTGATAGCTTTGAATCTATCCAAATATATAACTATGTTAGATGTACATAACCCAACCAGTTGCTCCTTCTTCAACTGTAATAACAAATTTTGCCTAGTACAACTTACCTCTAGTTCGTTACGATTATATGAAAGGGAAATAAAATATAAATATAATAAAATATATATTATAGAATTTTTATGGCATGCTTCTTCCGTCTTCAGCATCAACTTGAATACGGTATGAGTGTAATCATACTACTCGCAACAAAATGACCAACACAAATAAAATAGCTGCTGTTTAAAATGCATAGCGTCAACTTTAATGAAATGTACAAGTACTACATAGGTTTACTTAACAAAAAAAAGCAGCAACAGCAAATATAAAAATAAAGACGACAACGTTGGCCAGATAGCAAAACAGTTCGCTGCCCAATCAAAGAAAAGGTATTTAGTTTTTCTTGCCGTTGCCATTGTAGTTGCTGCCATTGGCATTAGCTTCCGTCCGCGTGTAAAGACGACTTCCGCACAGACTTTTGAGACAATTAATTGCATAACAATAACAACAATGCCAGCAACTGTGTGACAACAACAATTGTCCGTTTTATGTTTTGTCTGTGTCTAATTGCCCTACCTTTAAATAGTTTTATTACTTGAGAATCAAACTGAAACTTTTATGATAAAGTGTCTTGGATGTGATTTTATATTGTTCTCAATCTCCACTGTTTATTCAATTAAAACAATATCAAATGAAACATAATTTGAATTAATGAAGCGTCACTGCTCTTAGGTACTCGGCATGGATATATATTATAAGATCTGAGCAATTGCAATTACTACACTTAGCCAGTCGCGTTGCATGTCCAATGACTCGTGCTGCTGATTGTCTAAGCCAACCTCTTCATCCCGTACACCTTCGACGACCTACGGCAATAACAGCAACAAAAGCAACGCTTAAATGCAATTTAAGCATTTTTGTGCAATATTTTCTGAGACTTTGCCGCTTTGCAACTGCCCATTAGCGTTAACAACTTTTTGTATAGTCATTTGGCCAGCTTACTCTCCCCCATATTCCCCTCACCTCATCCAATCTTTGTTATTCATGCAGCAGACTGCCGCGAAGGCTAACGAAGGCTGAACGCCGTTTCCAGTGGATGCTGTGCAAATTATTATTATTAGTCGGTGCAAGTCGGTGCAAGTCGGTGAAGAATGGAGGCGGGTGGGGGCGATCTGGAGCATTGAAAAGTGCTCAGTAACTACTGGGAGATAAAGGTCGTGAGTTAATCAGACAACATACAAAAATGCCTCTTAAGATACGGCAACTTTACGACTTCGGGCAAGCCATAACTGAGATGTCAACTATAACTATTTGGCAATGTTTCAGTTTAATTTGAGAATATTTCCTCTATCAAAAAGAAGCACTCAGAAGTATTGGCACAGTATTGAAATACATATATTTTAGGGAAAGACACAAAGCGAGAGAGAGAGAGAGAAAGAGCGAGGGAGAGGGAGAGAAGAGACTAGAAACTCATTGTCTCATTGTGCAAAGTGAAAGTTCATTAATTGTTGGCTTATTGTTAGTCTTTGGACAATAATAGTCTTTGTTTTTTTTTTTTTTGTATTAATTTTTTTGCAACTCATTTTCTTTGAGTTTGAGATCGTGATTTGTATTTGTATTTCAGTGGCAGTGGGATTATGTAAGAGCATTGTATTGACCATATTTTTGTATTTTGGTTTGCAGGAAATCGATGTCTTGACACTTGGCGCAAAAGATCAAGAACAATTGATAGCTGATCGCAACAAAAGAACAATTGGACTGCTGCGCGAACTCTTTCCGGATATAACAAAGGTGCGTATACAAAACCAGCCTAGCATATCGGATTAGTATGTAAATGAGAATGACCAGGACTAGGCGTAAATCGTCAATCAATTTCAATTTAGATATGTGCACATAGAGATGCCACCATATGTATTATGCATATGTATATGTATGTGTATGTACATACATACGTCCCCTCACCCAATCCAGAATAATAATAATAATATTGTTTAGCTATGCGGAGCGGCGTGCGGCTCTGTTATTGTTAATTGTTGTATTGCCTGAACATTTCGTAGGAAATCAATATGCAAATCAATCGTCTAGTCAATAATATCTTGCAACGTGTTGGGCCCGTCGTCTTGGGCACGGTTCTCAATCCGGAATTTGAGCGCAGTGCTCCCCGACAGCCGCCAATTGCTGCTGCTGATGATGATGATGATGATGATGATGTGGCGCGGCCGCTTGATAAGGACTATGAGAGCTTACCTGAGGAGTTGACCAAATTTCAGCCCGATAAGGACTTTGCCGAACAGCTGAGGGACAATTGAAGCCCCCTTCGCAATAGCGTGTTTAGTTTATTTAGCATATTGGCATACAATTAAAACACTGTCAGTTACTCTGTTGATTATCTCATTTGCCATTTAAGCTGCATGCCCTCCTTCCACTTCACTTGTCAGTAGACAGTAGTGCACGTATTACGTATAGTTAATGCATGCCCCCCGCAAATAGCTTGACCACAAAAAAACAAACAAACGAACATGTTCGTTAAACCAAAATAAAACCAAAGCACTAACCAACCAAAAACTACAAATGCAAAACAATCATCAAACAATTGGCCAATCACAAAAAATTGCACAGCACCAAAATTTGTAAAGCGCGCCTCAGACACAATCAACCACCAGACCACAACAAAAGCAACCGCAGCAGCCACCAAAAGTCGTCAAATCAAAAATCACAAAAAAAAAGAAAAGAAAACAAAAATCATCATCAAACCGAAACACAAAAAAAAAAGACGAAAATCTGTCTCTGTCTCTCTCATGGACGTTACAACCAGCCATCAAGTTAAGTACAGCAACAACAATAACAAGATCAAAAACAACAACAACAACAGCCACAGCCACAGCCACAACAACAGCAACAGCAATGAACTTGAACAACCAACACCACCAACAAGAATCAAAATAAGCAAAGCATCCAAAACAGCATCATCATCCCAAAAATTCATGGCAGTTGATGGATAAGCATGCTCCCCGTGACAGTTATTCTGCATATCTCTCGTCTGTCTCGTTCTTAGGAAATCGACTCAATTGTTAATCGCATTATAGCTCAAGTAATACGCGTTGCCGGCCCTGGTCTGCTCAATAGCATACTGGCTGGCAATCGGGCCGGTGGTGGTGCCGGTGGTGGTCGCACCACCACCTCAAGCAGCTTCGATGCCGATTTTGATGATGACGATTTTGATGATGATGTTGCATCTGCATCGGCATCATCCCCAACTGCAGCATCAGTAACAGCAGCAACTCCAGCCTCAATTAGCAACAACAATGATGACAATGGCTCGCGGGTCAAAATCGATTTACCCACATTTGCACCCGAGTCGGAATCATCAGCGAACAAAGTGAGTGCGCGTGAGAGCCAACTAAATGAAACAGCACCATCATCAACATCAAGAACCACAACAACAACAACCACCACCATCACCAATCCCAGTCCCAGCCCAAGCCCCAGCCCCAGCCCCAGCCCCAGCCCAACAACAACAATAGCAACAGCAGCAACAGCAGCAACCACTACAACAACAGCAGCAACGACAGAGATGCCTTTTGAGCTGTTGTCACGCTTTCTGGGCGACGAGCCAACATCGAGCACAGCAACAACAGGAACAACTGCAGCTTCAACTGCTGCAATTGCTGCAATTGCAACTGCAACGCAGCAACAGGCAGCAACAACAAGAACAACAGTTGAAACACCAAGTGTTGAAACAACCACAGATAACTCCCAATTAGCACCTACCACTATCTCAACCATCACTACTCTAACCCAGTATCCCAACAACAACAACAACAACAATACCATCGAAGAACCACAATTGCTCACAATTATAGCCGACATAAATCGTTTATTAAACTCTACCAATTATTTTATTACAACCAGAGATAATGTAACAACAACAGCAACAACTCTTGCACCGCCAGCAACAACAATACTGTCGACAACAATTGACAAGAACATCAACAATAGCAACATTACGAAATTATTGCCCGTCTATGATTAAGAGCAAATGTGAGACCCAAAACACACAACACTCGACCAATTTTGCGCCAACAACAACAGCAACAACAGCAACAACAACAACAGCAACAACAACAACAACAACAATAATAACTGGAAGCAAGCGACAATTACATCAAGGCTTCAATTCATTTTTATGTAGCTAACATTTTCGTTGTAGTCTAAAAATGTAGAGCTCATTCAGATGTTTAAGCAAGTAAAGCCGTCTAAGATACATACAATTTTAAACCATGTTGAACTACTACTCCTGGTGCAAGCAACTAGTTTTTCAACTAACTAAACATAAAACAAAAAAAATCTTTTTTAATATAATCCATTTTTTATTCGAATCGTGACCTGCGAACCGAAATTAAAAAAGGAAAAGCAATCGAGCTAGTTTTGAAGCCACATCATTTGTCACTAATTAATTTCGAATCGATCCAGTTTTAAAAACAACAACCCCCCCCCCCCCCCTCTTACCAACGATGCCCAATCCTATTTTCCCCAACCATTTCGAAAACGATATTTGTTACAACTCCTCCAAATGTGTATCCAAATGCTAAAGCGCTCTTTGCGCGGGGCAATCCGTAAGAGTTCAAGATAGCCTTTGCTTTCCTACGAGTGTTGAAAAGTACCCGAATTATGTGCTGAAAGTCGAACCAGTCAATGCAAATACGGATTAGAAATCTTGATGCGACACATCTGCACATTTTTTTGGATTTTATAATATTGGAATTATAAGTGCTGTAAAGTAATGCGAGCTAAACTCAAGGAGTTCTGATATCTCTGTCTGATTTCTCCATTTCTTCCCTCCTTTTTTATCTATCTCCCCCTTTCTTGCTCTCTCTCTCTCTCTCTCTCTATCTATCTCTCCATCTCTCTCTCTCTCTCTCTCTGTCTCTCGCTGAGCTCTGAGGAAAGTTTTCTGATATGTTAAGCAAATATTTCGCTCTTGACTTGCCCCGTATAAAGAGCATTTAGCAGTTAGTATTGCCACGCAGTGTCCATTAACGATGAGCCCCGTCCGCAATCCAAATCCGCCCTTCAATGTTTAGTATACGATACAATCACACACATACACAGAAAAAGCAATTAAATAAACTAACCATTCTCTACACTGTACCCAAAATGCACACTCGCACACGCCCACCAATCCACGCCCCACCAATCCACGCAATCCACAATCCAACGCAAACCGCACACGAATCTGGCCCCAAAATCGAATCGTGGTTGTTGTAGCAAATCGATGAGCAAGCGAATCGCATCATCTCCAAGCTGCTGCGCACTTTGGGACCAACTGTATTGCGCACCGCCATTCAGGGCAACGCAGCGAATGCGGCACGCGACACCTTCGACGCAGACTTCGATGATGATGATGACGACCAGACAAAGAGCGATCAGAGCAGCAGCAGCTCGAGTGGCAGTAGCAGTGGCACCCGGGTATCCATTGAGCTGCCCACCTTTGAGCCAGACGATGAGAACGAGATTGATGCGAATGAGAAGACTAGCAGCACCAGTAGCACCACCACCAGCACCAGCACCAGCACTACCACCACCACCACCACCACCACCAAGACGCCCAGCCGTCGATAATAACAAAGAAATGTGCGTGTAAATTTGTTTGCTACAACAACTAAGCGATGTATTTCAAGAAATTACAATATTTGCACAATTTTTCTTTAATGTTTATCAAATTTTGTTCCGTGTTTTCACAACAGCAACAAGAATTGGCAATACCACAACAACAACAACCACAGCACAACTGCAAGCAACACTCAAACTCAAAATTGTTTATGATACTGATGCAAATTATAACAAAAGAGAAAAATAACTCTATTTACAACACTGGTTTTCGATACTAATATATCAGTGCATCTGTCACTGTCCCTCAAACTAAATACACTTGTACTTTGACACACTGTTTGTTTCCTTTCCATTTGATATGTTGTAGTTGTAAGTCTTTCCATTGCTCTCTCTCTCTCTCTCTCTCTCTCTCTCTCTCTCTCTCTCTCTCTCTCTCTCTCTCTCTTTCTCTCCATATCTGTGTATCTCTCTCCCTCTCTCTATTTCTCCCCATCTCTGTGTATCTCTCTCTTGCTAACTCTCTCTTCATCTCTACCTGTCTCCTCGTCCTCTCTCTCTTTCTGCTCATCTCTCTTTATCTCTCGCTCTCTTTCTACCTCGCTGTTTCTCCACCATCTCTCTCTCTCTCTCTCTCTCTCTCTTTCACTGTCTCTGACTCTCTCCTATACTTGAGTCTGTAATCTTAAAGAATTTTTTATAATAATTTTCGCATTCATCTTCTACGCGCCCCTCTTTTGGCGCACTTATCAAAAATATAATAGGTGTTTTTTTTAATATATACATTAAAATTGTGTTAGTTGTTTAAGTCGTTTATAATCTACTTTAAATATACCAAAATAATGTTACCTGTATGAATTTTGTAATGCTCGAACACGAAGTGCATATTTTTTTTTTTAGAGTGTACTCGTACACAGCATGTACATACATTATATATAAAATTAAAATGTTCGCCTTTATTCACGAGTAATTCATTAGTGCACTTGCAACATTCATGAGTATATTCACGGAATATTCATAAGTGCATTCTCAATATTCATGAGTGCTCATGCTCATTGGCGTATTCACAAAACATTCGCAAGAGCATTCACATATGTACGCTTACCAGCCATGAGTGCACTCACAACGCTATTCAGATATAGAGTCATGAGTGTTTCTTGACTCTTCCACAGGGTGTTCACATTGGATCCTTCATTCGTTTCGCACACACACTCGAAATCATAAAAACAACAACCAAAAATCCCATTTTCAATTCGATTACAGCTTTGAATACTACTGGAAGAAGTCGTAATCATAATTCACTCGTTCCTCCCGAATTTCCAATTTGCACAAATTCAATTTGCAGAAAATAACGAGTCCCGATTTCTGGCGACAAATACGCATACGCAGTGAATGATTTCTATTAATAGCTAGGAAAACCCACTTGTTCGAGAGAAATTCTCCATTTCAAATAATGAATAATGCTTTACTAAAGAAAAAAATGTGTGTGTTGACTGCAAAAGTCATGCTTTTCCAGCACATTCTCTGCACTTACAAATGTGTGTATGTATGCATGTATGTATGTAACTTGTTCGCAGATGATGCATGCATGTTTGTGTCGCATGCACACCTGGTACTCTCTCTTCTTTAAACTTTTCTCTCTCTCTCTCACACACACACACACACACAGACACACAGACACACACACACAGACACGCGCACTCTGTCGCAATCCTTTTAACTCTGATCCAAGGTCTTCGCTTAGAAATTATTAGTTGTGTTTAATAGTTTCTTTTTTTTCTTGTTGCCACAACACTTGCGCTCTTTCGCTTGTGAGCCTTGTGGCGTTGCATTTAGCTTGATCGATTGCTCATTTGTCTATCTGCTTTTGTTTTCCTTTTTGTTTATTTTGAATCTTTTTCTCTTTATTTTCATGTTCCATTAAACCGATTCGATTTGTGCAAATAACCAAATAAAAAATACAAAAATAATAATAATATTATTATAAATCCAAATACAATAAAAAAAAAACTGCAAACAACGCATTGAAACCATCAACTGCAATTAAAAACTATAAAAATCGAATAATAATAATGTAATAAATTTTAAAAAAAATCTCTCAAAATGTATACATAAATACACCGATTGCATTTGTGCACGTACATCTATGTCTCTCACTCTCACCCTCTCTCTATCTCTCTCTCTCTCTCTCTCTCTCTCTGTCTATCCATCATCATCAATTAACAAACAAAAAATCAAACGGCAAAATCGTATAAAAACTACAACAATAAAAACAAAACAATAAATCAACTGGCAAAAACCGTCTAAACCCATAATGCCAAAAATGCAACATTACATTCACCTCCTGCCTAACCTTACATATCTGATAACCAACACTCACTCACACATACACACACACACACACCCATATATATGTTTATATATATCTCCATACCGTACTCGACCACAATGCCAACCCTTTGCAAACATACACAAACACTACAAAACACACATAATACATAATCGGACCACACATGCCTCTGCAACAAAACACACACATTGCGCCGCCCGAAAATCCTTTGCCATGCCAAACGAAATCTACTCACCGCAAATACGCACACACACACACACACACACACATACCAAATGCACATAATCAACTTAAAAATTCAAAATTTTGACAATGCAACATACCAAATACGAATTCCTTGCGGCGAAAAAAAAAACACACAAAAAAAACCCCTGTTCCGATCACAGAACGGTGCCACCGATACAAAAATCGATCTATCGGCAATTAATAAACAATTGGAGGAGACAATTAGGGTGGCGCGACAGGTGAAAGAAGCGGAGGCAGCAGCAGCAGCAGCTGCCGCTCAACAATCGTCGGGAGGCTCACCCATTGCCCAGGCACCCATTCCCCTCAAGTCCAATGAGCCCATCCAGCTCAGCTTTAACAACGAGCTGCCAACAGTAAATGTCGGCAACAGTGGAATAGACGACGTAAAAGCTCTGAGCACCAACGATTTGCAGCAATCGGAATCGAAATCACCGGCCATTGATGACTTGTCATTGGACTCGGCGGAGGACACGGCCGACGTGGATGATCGCAACAAAAGGTAAGCAGACAACCCAGCAACACCCCTCACCCCTTCTCCTATCACACCCCTTTAAAAATTCAGTCTCTTACATAAGCCACGAACACCAACGAATTGGCCAATAAAAACATGCTACATACATAGATATGTTCATCACACTCTCTTCTCGATAAGGTCACGCAAAGCAATTTATGAAACCTATTTTCAAAATGCTTCACATTAAGAAAAAATATTGTTCAAGCTTATATTATATTTAAAAACCAACTATACAGCAATATATATATAATATAGCTAGCCGGATTTTATCTATGATAAGATAATGATTCGGATTATTGCCAATATTATTGTTCCAATAAAAATATGGAGATGCATATTTATTGCATTGTTTAGTAGTAAAATCCATAATATCGGCTACATCTTCATATGTCTTGATAAATTATCCAAGCTTATTATCCTTCAATTTGAACAAAAAAATGTGACTATTTTGCGTTCGTTTCAAACAAAGTCAACAATGACAGTTAAGCTCAAATAATTTGAATAAATCCGCAAAATAAATGCATTGATTGCATTTCTGCACGATTCGATGAGATTGAACAAATAAATAACGCAACATTTTGAACAAAAACCACACTCAACTAATTACACAATTTGGTACACGTTTCCTTCAACCCATCCAAAATGGCAAAAAAAAAAAATGTCATAAATCGACACACAAAAGTAATCTATTCAAAAGGTTCCTGAGCTTTGGCGGCGCTGGTCTCGCTGGCGGCTCAAGTGGCGGCGCCACGCCCGGTGGCAACAGTTTGGGCGGCGGCGCCGGCGGCGGTTCCGGTAACTTTCTGTTGGATGCGGTGCGAGTGAGTACAATCACAACAACAATCTTGATTCATTAAACAAACGCTGATTGCCACATGTCATCAGCTCTTCTCGGGCAGCGTGCAGACCCAGCAGGGCGATGAGGCCGCCAATAGCGTAGGAGGAGGAGTCTCTGGCAGCACAGATGACACAGATGGTAGCGGGGATAGCACACGCACTGCCGATGGTTACACCGAGGGCATTCCCGGCCCCGTGACGCGTCTCGTTGTCTTGGCCAATCGAGGACTGGCCAATCTGGTGCAAGACTTGATATTGGTAAGAACTAAGAACAGCAGCAGCACAGTTAACAATCGCATTTATAATACTATAACAACATATTCTACCCAATACAATTCCATAGCGCGTTGCCGCCACCAGCGAGAAGTTTGTCAACTTCAAGGCAAAATTGATAACGGCGCTGATCTGAGTACACCTTGGCGCCGTCCACAAGGTCCCGTTTTAGTCAAGTCAACAACTCAACTGTACAGAGTCAAACAGCAGCAAACATTACAACACTCTCTCACACACACCCACACACACACACACATACACATACACACACCATCACAACACACACACACACACACACACACACATACACACACACACACACAAACCAACTATGATTTTGTTGTGCATTATTTTTGAACAAAATTGATACTTTTTAGCAAATTTTATATATTGTTTTTAAATATACAACTCAAAATTCTTACTAGTGAAAGTTGTAACAAACAAAACAAAAAGAAATTCTCATCAAACAAAAAACAACGAAAAATTACAGAAATTTATTTATTTTTTTTTTTTTTTATACGAATGCAAAGTAAAAAAAGAAAAATACAAAAAAAAAACACAAATATATGTATAAACATAAATACGATGAAGAAATAAACAAATCAGATGAGTAACGCAACAAAAAAAAAAAAAATCTTGCTCAATTTTTCACATGCTCTCTCCTCTATTATCTTTTGCTTTTGTAAATATGTTGCTACTGCTGAGTATGAATATGAAGTCTAGTAAGCTGCAGCAATTTTCCTTAATGTTCCCCAAATGTCATTACACATACATATATATTTTTTTTTGTTTACTTAAAAAATCATGACTGTGGTGTTTTATTTACTATTATTTTTAAAAGAACAAAAATAAACAAAACAATCTAATTTTATATAGTCGAAGTTAAATAAACTACAAGTTTCGATCACATTTGTTTTGTGCTTAATTTTGTGTCTCAAAAAATTATTAAAAAAAAAAACGCGCTAAAAAATATTACAAATACAAATTCAATGTATAAGCTTAGTTCAAAACCCCAATCAATGCTACACTTTCAATTCAAATACTTCTAATTTTTGTACAACCGAATCCAGGATACTCGATTATACAATCAATTCTTTTTCTTTTGTTTTTACACAAACTGTTTTAAATGGATACCTTTTAATTTACCCATAAGCAAAATGTGTTTTTATGAATTATAGCAATTTAAGTGAATTTTTACATGTGTATAAAATAAACATTTTTATTTTAAAAACGATTTAAATTATTTGTCTTCGATCGAAAGGGAATAAATAGTATCACAAGCACCTTAGATGAAGTTGTAGCTGTGTAAAGTCCTGTTTATTTTTATAGATCAATCAAGGAGGGAATAACAATCTAGCCTGAGGAGGGAGCTAAGATCCTTGCTTACAAGCGGCGAATATATCACCAATTGATGTGTTAAAATTAAAAAAAAAAAAAACTATAACAAACAATGTTAAAAAACAAACAGCATCAAATTATCACACAGGAAAAAATCTGAAATCTGGAGTGGAAAAAATTGCGGGAGGCATCTAAAATTCTATTTGGTTTTAGGTTTAAATATCGAATCGTAGCGTTCAGCAACTTTTTTCAAGAAGTGATCAATTAGCTTGGAAGAAAATGAAGTCAAAGCCGACTTTAAGAAAGGTGCACTAAATGACACGTTAAAGTTTTCAAAAGAATTTAAAGAATTTTGAGAGATTTTTACCGTCTTAAAGCTGTTGTGGTGCTTCATTCACGATCTAGGCTGCATTCATTCATCACAACAGGACTCCGATATGTAAATTTCAGGCCGTACGAACTTGGAGGGTTATACAAACCTGTTGGACAAATATTTGGTGAACTGTATGGGGCATCAACCAGACACAAATGCCTTATTCCTAAAGGATAATGCTGCCATACATGTGTCGCCTGTCGTGACGGTTTCGGGCTAAGGATTTTAAGCTTTAAGAGTTGTCAGCAAGATCACCAAAACACATTTTTTAAAATAGTTGAATAAAAAATGTTCTGTTAATTTTACCACTTCAATTTCTTTTTTATTTGAACTGTATTTTTCCCCATTTTATACAGCAAGAAACAAGTGCCTTTGATCAAGTATCGTATAGTGTATGTATGCAATACATATACACATATTTATATATATATTATATATATAAACGTGTGTGTGAAAAATATTTAAAAAAATAAACAAGCCATTAAAATCTTTGCTTGACTGAAATCGAAAAATTATCTCGCTGCCAACGATGCAAAGAAAGGCAAAAAAAAAAAACAAAAAACAATAGCAAAACAAAACAAATACAAAAATTGCACGTGGATGTTGTTGCACTTGTTGACGCAAGCGTAGACGTTGCATGTGGTCTGGTCTAAAAATGTGAAGTGTGGGTATGGGAAGCAGCTAAGCGTACTTACTCACAAAAGTGCCACTTCCGTTTTGGGCTGCAAGTAAGCAAAACAACAACAAAAACACACATGCTAAAGGCAACCAACCAAACAGTCCGTGAGAGTGAAAGAGAGAGAGAGAGAGAGAGAGAGAGAGAGTGAAAGAAAGAGAGAAATATGCACAATGTTAGCAATGAGCAATGTAGGAAGAATGATAAAGAAATGATCAAATTGCAATTGCCATCAGAATGAGAATGTGCATTTGTATGCGAAGCGAGAAGAGCAACAAATTGTTGCCTCTTTGATTATCCTGCGACGCGTCATTGCAAACGGCGCACCGAGCAATTAACATTGGACAATTAAAGTGCTTGTGCAGTTTTCCAGCCGTTTCCCGTTTCAGCGACAACGGCACGCGTCTTGTGTGGCAGTGCGAGACTCTCGAGTGTCAGTGTGGAAGAGGAAGATGGCAGCATTGCTGCAATGCTTTGTTTTGACAAGTGCGCATAAGTACCGTTGTTTTTGGATTTTTAGTTTGTTATTGTTGTTATAGTTATTGCCGGCTGTGGGTTGCTCCTCTTCACTCTTCCCTCTTGTTCAGTTTTTCATGCACAATTTGTCGTCACTTGCGACGATGATGACTTAATTCGTTTAGCAGCCGAACGCAATTATAGCCGCTGAGCTACAAAACAGTGACAGAGAGGGCGAGAGAGAGAGAGAGAGAGAGAGAGAGGGAGAATGCCTCGAACTGACCAATGTGGCTGGCAGCATCGTCGGCTCATTCGCATTAGCATTCGCAGTCCAGGAAGCAAGCAGTGCACATACGCATTATATGTTAATATGGACATCAACATCAACATGAATGAGAACGATGCTCTCGACATTTCCTCGCTGCTGCTGTCTTCGTTTGGGTCCCATGCGATGGATAGTAACGGTGATTCCGAAGACTCATCAATTGGCGCCAGCAATCATCGACAGAACACAGAGGCACCGGCACCACCCAGACAGAAGATAAATGCTCGGGAACGCTATCGCACCTTCAAGTGAGTAAAATAAAATACGCAATTACAGTTACAGTCACAGTTGCAGTCACAGTTACAGTACATTATATTACGGTTAATCGGATTGTGTTCTCTGTTTATAAAATTTAGCGTGAACGCTGCTTACGAGGCGCTGCGCGGCTTGATTCCCACAGAGCCAGTGAACCGCAAATTGTCCAAAATCGAAATAATACGTCTGGCAAGCAGCTATATCACACATCTGCGCAGCACATTGCACGCAGGTTAGTCAGTCACTTTATTTGCATCCATTTGGTTTGCTTGTTACATCCGTAATCATTATTTGCTACTTCCCGTCTTTTCTTTTCCCTTCTTCATTCAACTTCCTCGCACAGGCTCTGATCGGCAACCCTGTCTGCTGCGAAAGTGTGAGCACAACAAATACGCGAATGATAGCAGCGGCGCAGCCGACCGCGTTAACATTTGTACATTTTGTATGAAACCAAGAATGTCACAAGTGACGGAATCTCGATAGTTGTAGGTCACACAAAAATGTAAATAAATAAATATAGTTATATATATAAATTACTATTTTTATTCAAATTTAAAACATATACTTGCAATTTTCGATGCGCCCTCTATGCGCAATCAAATGTACTAAGAGACAACGGCAGCTGATATTTGCAACAGTGGCTCAACTGTTCTCAAAATGATGACAACAGTTGCTACCAAAAAAAAAGTGTGTACACACCTACAGTTGATGAGCATTGTTTTGCAATTTCGTTTACTCTTAAAAAACAAAATTTATTTGCTATACATTTTCTTTAACTGGAACGTAAATGTTTGCTTAAAAATATTGATCAGCTGATATACAAAAATACAGTGAGTACACAAGAAATACTCACAATAATATTTCTTCCGACTGTATGGTAACTCTACAGCGTTGCTGACTTGGGAAATATTCGCGCGATTTATTTGAGTCGATTGGAAATTTGCTGCTTTGTTTCGTTTAAAAAATGGGCGATTTGCTGAACGTAAGTATTAGATAATATCACTGCCTATTTGTTAATGTTATTGTATGTATGTATGCACTACCCGGCCACCCAGAACACCGAGATGCTCAAGAAACTCGGCATCGACAGCGCCAGCCAATGGATCATTTACGACGAACGCTTCGAAAAGTTCTTTCAATTCCTGTTCAGGAATATTAGCGACTCCAACATACTCACCGACCATGAGCTGTTGGCCCGCGACGAAATGATGCAGCATGGCGAGTGGCTGAACGAGACGGAGCGTCAGCTAAAATTACAGCAAATCGAGTCCGAATGCCCGGGCCTGCTGCAGCACACGGATGAAGATCTGGAGGCGCTTGCCGCTGAAATCGAACAGCTGCAGCAGGCAACAAATGATTACAACGTCCTCATTGATGAAATGAAGTAAGTAAGAATATTAAGGCGAGAACGCAAAAATTGTTTATCAAACGTTTAACGATTCGTTCAAAAAGGAACACAAAGCACAGCATTAACATCAATCTGTCTGAGCTGGAATATGAGATTAGACCGCTGCAAGTGGCGGAAAGGGAATTGCTGGGCGAATGCCAAAAGAAGGCTGGCCAATTGGAGCAGGTGCAGCGACACAATCGTGAGCTCGTTGAGGAGACAAACAGGGAATTTACCATGCAACAGATGCCGCCGCTGTTTATGCATCAGCTGCCGCTCGATCAGTATTTCCTCAAGTATGACTCATTTCTGCAGTATTTCACGCTCTACATGAAGGACAATTTCAAAATACAGGAATATGCCGAGTTCGAGAGCACTGATGCCGACATAAAGAAAATGAACAGCAAGCTGGAAAACTTGCAAAACTCGTAAGTATCTCATTCAAACACACACACACACAGAGAGTCTTTCATTCACGAATACTTTCAGCATGGAGTATTATACACTCGCCTATATCAAAAAGAAGGCCAATGCCGCAGCGACCAAGGCGCTGTGCGATCAACTTGATCTGAATCGCATTACGTGCCTCAGTTTGAAGGAGATGGTGCGCGAGACGCACAACCTGCAGCTGATCAACGAGAACCATTTGAGTAATACACACAATACGCTGGAGACAGTCTTGGCCATCCATGTCCAGCAGCGCATCCAGCAGCGCATCGAGATGGTCCTCTACCAGAACACCAATCAGAAATTGGAGCGTGCGATGCGACGACGCGAGAGCGATAAGAAGCTGACGAGCATCATTTCGGATGCCCTGCTAAATGCCGAACTCATTTGGATAGCTATACAATTGGATTTGGAAAAGAAACGCAACTTCAAGGACAACTCCAAGGTGCTCGGCGAACAGGCCGAGGCGTGCTGGGAACGCGTGCAGGCAATGCTTTCTGTAAATGCCAGCAAGAAGAATGGTGCAGTCTGTACACAGTTCGTGCATGAAATTGCCAGTCAACTGTCCGCACATCTTGACCAGAATGTCCGCTCAACGGAGGCGAAGAGCTGCCTGTATGAGTATGAAAAGTTTGGGCGCCTTTTAGCCTACTCACTTCAAAGTATGCTCAAAGAAAAGAGTCATGTCTATGTGCACGAACAACTGGCCGATCTGTGAGTAACTTATAATAATATATAATTTGGATCAGATATTTATTGCTGACTGAATGACACTTTTAATTAGAAATCATTTCATTTCACATTTCAAATACTACGATCTCTAAGTATCCCGATTAGCATTTGACAAAACTCTCATTCGTTATTCACAGCAAACGTTTGGAGGAAAAGCTGCGTCCTTTCGTCTACGACTCGCCGCTGGAGCAGCCAATGTTCGACCATACTCAATATTTGTATCAAATGTTTAATGTCGCCGAGCAGCAGCTGTCTTTTGATAAAGCAATCCGCCATTTGCGCACTCAGTTCCAGGAAACGATCACACAGCGTATGGTAGGCAAAAAAAAAAAAGTGTGTATATTATTTGTATGCATCTAACTGGTATTTTTTCTACTTTTGTAGGACAACGAGAAACTCTATCGCTACAGCAAACTATTGTGGATTTGGTTTCTTACCCAGCCGGAGCGCGTGATTCATGCAATTGATGAGGTCAAAAAGTGTTCAGCCAAAATGCCGGCGCTGAGCAGCAGCATGCTCCGTCCGGGCGGCGGTCTGCAGCGTAAATAATCATAAATCAACCAAAACAAACATGCATGCATATATGGTATATGTAGATGTAGTTTATTGCGATTCATTATCATAGAAAACGCAAGATTTATCAGTGTATGTGGTCAGCTCTGCTGTTCCTTTGCTCTCACAAAGATCTTCGTCATATTAGATTCGATAAAAATTGTTTAAAACTACACATTGAAGGCAAATAATATGTTTTAAAAAATTTAAAAACATACAACGAGCACTTAAAACTAAAAGTATCATAATCTGGATTAAGAGTGTATCTATGCAGAAAATATGCAGCGAATACTTTAAGTTTTTAATTAATTGTTTCCCTTACTAAATATAGCCTTAAATGTACCAGTGCAAAGCGCAAAAGTATTAGAAATAAGAAAATTACTGCCAAATTTTAAGCTGCAAATGCCAGAAGAATTTGAATATATCTAGTTAATATGGCCTCATGTAAAATCTAACTTTTAATCACATAAAATATGAAAAGATGAGATTTAAATTGAAATAACTTCAGACAAGGATTTTTGTGCCATCCAATCAGATTTGCAGCAATCTGTGTTTTGCTGCAGAGACTGTTATTTTATGCCTTGCTTTCTTCACGATTGTATTTAACACTTCCATCGAATTGTGACCTCAAAAGTATTGTTGCCTTGAACGGTTTTGAAAGCAAAAAACAAGTTCCTTGAGGAGATATTTTTTTGTTTTTGTATTAATGTTACATTAAAATATTTGTTTATTTGGCCAGCACGGCAAAATGATCGGTTAGCCGAACACTCTTAGCAGATACTTAATATAATAAATAAGCTTAAGAAACTGCTGGATTCGTTTTAGTTTATACTTAAATATCAAACGGCAAAGGAGAAACGCCAAACAACTAACGGTACAATATCAAAACGGAAGTGGAATTACACCTTGAGAAAAGTAGGAGCTATTTGCCTTTGGCATTTGCTTTGGCTTTGGCTTTGGCTTTTGTTTTGGCTCCTCGCTGGCTGAGCGATGCATTCGATGCGATTGCGAATGCGATGCGTGCTCTGCATGCTCATTGAGGCTAAGGCGACGTGCAACGGATGCGTTGCGGGCCATGCAACACAGCAGGAGCTGCTACACAGATACCGTAAGCCAACGTTATTATCATATCGGTGTCATGTTTGACTTGGCAAATGGCAGTTACCAAATGCGAGATTGATTGCCCGCCGCCCCTTCCCCGCACACAAGCAAACAAACAAACGAATAACAGAAAAGCCCAATGAAATGAGACAGAGTAAGGGAAACGGAACTAGCGATTGATGTTGAGTGAAAATGTTAGTACAGGTAACATGGGGAAAGGGATGGAAAGGCGTGGAGTGTGGGATGTGTTGTGGAGTGTGGGGTGTGGGGTGTGGGGAGAGCTAAACAATCAACAAGAGTCAAAAGCAACCACAAACAATCGAGTGGCTCCGTTAAATATTTGAAATTCATTTCGCGCCGCAGCGTTGACTTTTCGATGACAGCATTTAATGGTTATTATGTAAACGGTTTTATTTTTATTTTGATTTTGATTTTGATTTTTTCTTTTTTGTTTTGTGTTCATGTGTGTGTGTGTGTCAGCAGACAGTGGTCAGCAAAGGTCAACCACACGCGATATGTGGTGATCGAATACCAAGCGGACATGAGCAGTTATTGCTACAATGCCACAATATAACTGCCATCAGCAGCTATAAGCCTGCATTGATTTCAGTGCCAGGTGCCAAATGCCAAGTGCCAAGCCCTAAATTATTATTATGTTGCCCTCCCTCTCTCTTTGTCACACACACACACACTCTCTCCCTCTTACTAACTCACTCTCTCTCACTCACTCTCTCTCTCTCTCTCTCTCTCTCTCTCTCTCTCTCTTCATCGTTCTCTCCCCGTATATGTCTGAACGGATCCGTTTTAGCGCTTGCAATCAAACCCATTAACCAGCAAGACAAACAGGTCTCATAACAAAAACAAAAAAGAAGAGAAAAAAAAAACACCTGTTGCAATTGGCCTGGTTATAAAACACAAAAAGATGTGTCGAGACAAAAGACATACATAATCATTTTGCACATAAGGGCCTAGGGAGATTATTATAGAAATCAATTTGATGAGTCTGTGCGAGTGATGGGGATTTACAATCAAAGCCAATGCCAAACCGTTTTTTTTATTTTCATTTTTTTTTTAATCGTGCTTCTCTTTATTGAAAGATATTAAGATGTGTGATGGGCAGCGGGTATTGTAGGAGTCATAAGTCGTAAATTATGTGCACTGCATTGACCCCGTACACATATGAATATATATTCCTTTTTAACAGATATAGCAATGTCTGCCTGTCTGTCTGCTTCCATGCAAATTACTCAATTAGACTTCAAACTATCTCGATGGCAGTTGCAACTTATATTATTGTTTTTGCTGTAGTTAGTAAATAAATCGGAATCGAAATCATATATATATATCCCCTTGGATGACCTTCCCAATTAGTATAGTATAGTATTATTATAGTATATATACCCAATACATATTATATTATTTAATAATATTATTAATCAAATTCATATTAATTTTTTTTTTTTTTTTAATTTTTCTATTCTTTTATAATTAAGAATAAATAATATTCCGTGGGCATCCAAGCAAAATTTAAGGCTTTATGTTTGCTATCCTATCAATCCCAAATTTGTTGCTGCAGCGGCTTTATTAATCATGGCTAAGCCGTGATTTAGTTGCGTGTTCATAGGTAGGTACATGTGTACCAAATTGAAAGGCGTTTAACAGCGCGCTGTTAGCTAACAGCTGGGCAGAGCTGGAACTGTCTGTTTAGCAGAACTGGTTGCTGCTTGGCGGCTGCGCAGCGCGGCGACAACTTGTTGTTGCGCTATTGCTGCTGGTGCTCCTCTTAGCAACTGGCCAACTGGCGGCTGTTAATGCTTGGGTTACGCTTTTTGGCCACAAATCGAATTCAGTGCAGTGGCGACTCTTGAACGGTACTGTTGGCTTAGCGGTTTTGTTTTTTTTTTTATTTTTTCATGTACACACTAAATGGTATTTTTGCTACTAGCTCGGTAAACGAAACGAAATCGAAATTGCCAAATTCGAAAAAACACAAAAACACAAAAAAAAAAACAGTTGAACTCAATTTTTTCTTATTTATTTTCATTGTAATTACATGCCATACATACAATATTTTTGTTTTGTTTTTGTTGCGTTAAGTGTAAAAAATAAAACACAAAAAGAAGCAAAGAGAAGAAAAAAAACCCCAATTCAAATGAAATTAATAACAATAATAGCCAATGCGAAAGTGTATTTTTGAAAATTGAATGTAGAGAATTGTGGTAAAAGCACCGCCTGCCGAAAGTGAAAAACTAAATGCGCAGACGTGTGTAACAGTTTTTACTATTTTCGATCTTGCCTTTTCTTTGTGGTTGTTGCTATTTTTGCTGTTGTTGCTGTTGTTGCTGCCGCTGGGCAGCGGAGCATAAAGCGACGCAGATCTGCGCAGGCGCCGCCGCAGATTGCATAAAATTTCTGCAGCAGCCCAAAAAGGAAAAATCGCAAAACGAAAACCCAAATAACAGCAACAATAGCAAAATACAACAAGGCGCTTGGCCCAGTTTTAACATACTTACTGCTACATACATTTTTCAAATATTTTCGTATTCCATAAACAAAAAAAAAATAAATAAAAATTTAAAAAAAAAACAACAACAACAAATATTTAATAATAAAGCAAAGCATTTTGCTGGCTGTCGCCGTCCAAAAAGAAGGCAACTGCATTTAACTGCGTTTAACTGCATTATTCACCAACAGCACCGATAATAGTTGCAACAACATCAACGTCAACAGCGGCATCGTCTACAAGCAGCAACAACAGCAGCAAATATTTAACTGCATACAGCCAAGTACAACAACAACAAGTTGCCCATAAAAGCTTTGCCGCCAAAATGCTTCCGGTAAGTTGCCAAAGTGTTTGGCACAAAAATCATTTTTTTTTTTTTGTTTTGTTTTTACAACTTTTTGGTGCATTTTGTGCGCAAATTGGCGCAAATCTTTCGTCAAGTCGTTTAGCAACATTCCATTTTCGAGCCAAGATTGAGAGTCTTGTTTTGTATTTCCTGTGAGCTGCTGCATTATATCATCAACTGGATTAATGACCCATCAACCTTGAAGATGCCGCAAGCGAAAGTTGTCGCGGCGACCCAAAACCCAAAAAATCCAATTCCCATTCCCATTCCCATTCCTCAATCTGCACGGCTCAAGGCTAGTGTTGACATTCAGACAATTCAATTAAATCGATGTCCTTCTCACGATTTGAAATACTCGGAAAACAAATACATTTCCATGTCTCCACACAGTCCGTGTGTCGATCTTTAGCCAAAAATCAACAACAGGTTGTCGCTGGTCAGCATCTTCTATTTGTTGTTGGTTTTCATTACTGATTTCGTTTTCGTTTTGTATTTTTGTTTTTAAGCTTGGTTGCGTAATTAATTAAAGCCAGAATAGCAAGTGTTTTATTCTGCTTTTTTTTCGAATATAATTTTGGGAGCCAAAACAAAAAAAAACATAGATAAATGTATATATGTATATATATATATATATATGCATTTTCATTGGTCTTAATTGCTTATCGACACTTTCTATTGTTTTGAACTTATAGAGAAAAAGCTCATGTGTTAATTGAATTTGTCATTGGTTTTCTTTTCCCTTCGTTTTGTATTTATTTTCATCTATTTTTGTAAAGATATTTTCTCCCTTCAAAATACGTGTTTTTTTTTTTTTGTAACAGTTTTATGTAATCGTTGTAGTCTCTCCAAATAATTGAAGACTATGTAAACTGATTACCTTTGGCACAAAATTTGCTCTGTTATATAATAAATACCTCAAACGCATTTGCCATTAATACCTATTGAAAACACTCCAACACGATGCCTCATCGAAAATCAATTTAAATTTACCGCAAATTATCTGTATCTCGGCACTGAACACCTTGCATGCATATTGAAGATACAAAAAACAATATATATATATACTACACATATATATATATATATATATATATATATGTATACATAAAGCGAAAAGAGTTTGGGGCATGCAATGCATACGAGCAAGTAAATGGCCAATAAATACTTTTACTTTGGCGTCAAGTAGACAATTTGGATTTAATTTCGTTTTCGTTGAAGATCTTTTGTGGCTGGTTTCTTTTACATCCGCGTTGTGCCTGGCGGCTGCTCATCATACGTATCTTTTGGCCAGATGCTATTGATGGCCCCTATTCCACTATTCACGCTTCTTTTTTCTTTTTTTCTTCTGTTTTTTAACTGTCATGCTAATTTTTGGTTCGGCATTCACGGCAACAACAAAACGAACGTTCGAGTTGCGCATGCAAATTTAAAATGATAGTAAAAAAAAAACAAGAAGAAAACTTGTTTGGCTTATGTGCATTTGTTTTTGTTATAGATTATTTTTTGGGGTCTGTGCTTATTGTTGTATATGCTTTTTTTTTTTTGTTTCCTTTTTTGCGCTACCTTACAAAAATATCTTTTGAGCGGAGGCGAAACAAGTTTATTGCGACAAGTGTCCAAGACGGAATAAATGCTCATCACCATCATCATCACTTGAGCTGATTTGATGTCAGCACTGAAATATGCGTGTGGCAAATACATGGGCCCTCTTTCATAAGCGTTTCCCATAACTCGGAAACGCAAGTATCTGCATATGGGTGTGTCTCTCTCTCTCTCTGTGTGTGTGTCTCTCTGTGTGTGTGTGTGTGTGTGTGCGTGTGTGTGTGTGTAAGCACTTCACATTGAAATGTAAGCGGAAATGTTGCACCCTCAATGCAGCGTCATGAGCAACATCATCATCATTCAAGGCGTAGCCCAACTCTCCATATTTAAATCTCTTCTCTGGCAGCGGGTGTGCAAATTTTGCAAATGCCATGCAGCATTAAATATGCGGCAAAGTCAACCAACGCAAAAATGCAACATTGTTAACACTTTCTGCTGTTGCTGTTGCTGTTGCTGCTCATTTATTACGGTTGCCATTTGCTGGGCGCAGACAATGACACTGAACTTATTCAACTACGGACACAACTATATCAAAAATAAAAATTAAAAAAATCAAATCTCATCTGCAGCTGCAACTGATGTGCATTTTTTCTATTAAGATTTGCAAATAATCGAATTGTCAGTTGGAGTGACGCAAAAGACGTAAAAGTAAAGCCAATAGAAAAGTGAATGCTGCATGGCTTGTGTGGTTTATTTAAATTTGATCACACGCGCTTTTAGCTCGTCGCTTATTTGTATCTCTGACATTTTTGTGTTGCTAGTCTCAGCTCTGAGGGGGGGTGCGGGGGGGTACTGATTAAGTTACCGGTTTGCCAATTAAACCGCGTGGCTTGAAATTCCAGCAAAACTGTTTTGTCGGCAGTCAGCATCAGCATCAGCATCAGCCAGCAGTCAAATCCATTGCTTGTAATGTATCTGTCAGATACACACTCATTCTCCAGCATCGTTGGCCCCATTAACAAATGCCTCGTTACGTCAACGTCAACTTCTGATGGTTGCCAGTGCAGTCTGCAGGAGGACCACACGAGCTGTGTGCGTGTGTCTGTCTGTGGCCACAATAGATAGTCTCGAAGCGCTGCAGATACTCTCTTAGATGAATCAGTCCCATTATACATATGACTTGGCTCGCCATGCAAATCATTAGCATATTCCTAATGCTGCTGCTAATTCTAATTTAAGATTCAATTTGGTTTGGCTCCAACAATATTGGATAACTTATTCAAATGAAGATGCCCGTATTAATCAATAATGCTAATACACAACTATAGAAATTCACTTTTGAAAATGGAAGTCTAAAATGAGCAGAATATGCGAATTGCTTAATTTAAGTAAAGAGAGTGAACAATTTGATAATACTGAATTATTACTAATTAATTACTACTCAATTCACATAAAGGAGGCAATTATTCAACGGCATCTACACAATTAATTATATCATATGCTATTTTTGGCCAACAAGATGGGGTTTATAAACAACCATCACTAATGACATTTTACAAAAGTACATTTCATGCAGTGGGATATAGATGGATAGATTATTGCTTTTAGTTTCTATGCATATAAATGAATCTTTCATTTAGAGCATGTTTATTCGGCAATTTTGAAGGAAATTATACTGAAATATGATTCTGCAAACGTATCAAACGCATAACATCGATCAGTAGTTGCCCGGACTGGTGATTTGTTTCAGCGTACTACTCGCAGCAGTAACTGATAATGTGCATATATAATATATGCATATATACATATTTATATATGTACAACAGCTTGAAGGTCGACCTGTTTGGCTGCGCAATGTGAGGCAAAAGCAAAGTTATAAATTAATGTTTTAAAGGCAAGCAGAGCCAAGAGAAAACACATAAAAATCACCTGGCCGTACTGCAAGGGGGCAGCATTTAAACTTGTTTTTGTCGAGCAAAAAAAAAATAAAAAGAAACAATAAAAAGAGAAAAAGAGAGAAAAATACTAGCATACAGCACATGCTGAAAAATTCCTGGCACTTGGACTTTCAGTGCCAATTGACCGACAAACGACAGACTGAGTGACCCCCAATTGGTATTTACTGAAAGAATGTGATTGCATTTGTACATAAAATGAATCACTTCAAATCGATAGAGAATAACCATACCTGCTGGGCATAGGAGTCACCACAACCGAAGAAGAAATCAGTCATCGACAATTTGGTTTCTCGGATTACTCACAAAAATAGAAAGAATGCGATCGATCAGTAGATATACTCAATCTGCGTCAGTTTCTTATACATTTCTATTGTGCTATCTGAAGTACAAATCAGACATCTTCCTTTTCGTTTTATTTGGTTGTTTAAATAATAAGTCAAGTCATTGCTAGGTACTATATTATAATAGAGACTTCATCTTATCTTTGGTCAACAATGGTCAGCATCTTTATGGTCCGCTATTCGAATTTGACTGTCTTCAATCGGAGCTGATGACACGCATTTCTTAGCCGATCTTTTTAACTTTGAAAAAGCATACAAAGTCAGCAGACTAATTCATATAATATTATTTACAAATCAGTTTGGACAATAAGCTTTCCATATCATTTGGATGCATCATGGTTTCGTTGGCTCGCCGGATGTGCCATGATTTCCACATAATTGAAAGTACTGGGAAACACGCTTTAACTAAATTATATATATATACATATATTTATATTTATATAAACATATATGATAAACTAGCTCGTCCATTTGAAAGGGCAGACAAGCAGCCAGATTTAAGCCAAGTTTATTTTTTACAATTTCTTTACTGTGGCTTTTGTGTTTCTCTCTTGATATGACATAACTGGTGCAGATGCCGCTTCAACAAATGGTTTGTTTTTTTTTCTTCTTCTTTTAAGCCATATAACATTTTTGTGTGTTGCTAATTCACTTTGCTAATTATCATTAAACATTGACTTGCTGACTCGACTCCTCATTTGACATTTTTCGACTTTCGATTTCACTTGAGAGAGAGGGAGAGAGTATTGTACTAAGTAATCGATGAAATGCATGTGTCGTTTGATTGCTCTCGATGAGTATAATATACTAACTCAGATTATTTGACTGTTGGCTCGTTCTGTGCGTTATTTATTTGGTTTTTTGATACGGTACGTTTGGCTTTCACCCGATCACGATGTATTCATTAAGCCAGCTTGTGGCTTGACGTAACTCAAATGGCCAACGGGGCATGCAGCGACCGGTAATCTAGTCGACAGCCACTTGACAAATTGTATGTTAAACATTTGGACTTTGCAAATTTCACTTGTGAAAATGACACCGATGATAATTCAATAACTGGCATCGTGAACACGATATCTCACATTGGAAAAGAAAAACTAAACAAAAAAAAAACTATGTTTATATCGCTCCGTAAACAGCTTATAGATGACTTTCTATCAAGACCCATTTGTTACTTGGCTGACACCAAACCAGTCAAGCTGACATTGTGAGCCATGCGGTTCATGTAACTCTTTACACTAAAGCTTTAATCCTCAAATTAAATTATATATATCTATATATATCTGTATATATTTGTATTAAGAGTGGTACTTGTGGCATACTTGATGCCATGCCACTTATTCAAACTGTGTCTGTTGTTTATCTTTCTTGGTTTTCACATATCCGTTAAAACTGTATCGGACTTTTGCAAGTTTGAAAAACTTGAATTCGTTCGCTCATTTAATCATATAACCAAAAACGGTGCTTGCAAAATCTTGACATGGGAAGCAGTTGCAAGTGCGGCGGCCACCTTGTTAAATACTTAACATACAATGTACGTTCCACTTAAATTTCACCACTCTATCTTTCAAATACTTAGCTCAATATCAGCCAATCAAATGGCGACTTATTTTCACGTTCTTAATTCGATTTATTCAAGATTAAGGGAAATCATCAAGCCGCTTGTACAAATCTTATACACAGCTGTGAATAACATTTGTATTTCATATTTCAGAGATACAGGCGAAGATTTGATTTCATCATTTTTGGACATACAAGTATTGTGTGCAGCAACATTGGCTTCGCACACTTACTAGCCACAGTTATGGATGCCCCACCTTGATGTGTGGCACATGTGTGGCACATGTGTGCAGATTGCTTGGTTTGCACTTAACTGCATCTTAACGCAATTTGTATAAAATTAAATTGGTCTGGTTGTTTTGACTGTTGTTGTGTACTTGTTTCTTCTTTTTTCCTGATTTTTTTTTTTGTTCTTTGAAAAACGCTTAAGCTTATTAGTTCCTAAAAATACAAATAACAAAAGTATCTGGTTTGGTCACTTCAAACGGCTTTCCGGCAGTCATTGAAATTCCTTAACAGTGACTCAAAATCTTTTATGTTCTCTTCAGGCCGCAGTTAGCTGCTGCTTTGAATATATAAATAAATTACTTAATTTGAACTGAAGTGTAGCTTTGACATTTAACGTTTGATTTGATAATCAAAATCGTTTCAATGTCTGTACAACTTATATGAGGAAAACATACTGCAAAATGTAGCAAAAGTCTAAGCTTCACTTAAACTAAACAAAGATGAGCAGAAACCAGCTATCATCGTTCATTTGCATTCAGGCTTGCTGATTTTTAATATATTTGCTGCGATCGATCGGCCTTGATAAGAGAAGAGGCATCAACAGCTTTCAATTCAATTTCACAATCTATTGATAGGCATTTGATGGGTCCATATCAGCATTATAGAGAGCCGGGCAGACGAGTTGTTTGTGTGTGTGTGTGTTTATGTGTTGGAAAACTGCATCGTCAAGCGAAAAGTCGATCTCGACTTTTCTTTTTTTGGATGAGTCGCATCGCTGCATCACCAATGTTGACCCAATCTCGATGGCAACAGTGCCAACTGTTGGCAGTCGTCTTCTCACCCTCGAAACAATCTGTGAGTGCTGCTTGCTCATTTTGCTGGACATCCGGCGAGTCGAGATATCGTCAATGTCGCAGATGATGATAGCAACTTTCGCTTTTTTCGGCTCACCTCGCAACTGACTGTCATGCCAATAGGCGGGATTAAGAAAGCAAAGGAGTCTCGATCGTGGAACTGGTTGCATCCAGTCAATGTCAATGCCCTGCACTCCACTGACACCGACGCCAACGCCGCCATCGACTCCAGTGACTTCTGCTGCTAGCTCTTAATTGCCATTTTAGCAATCGCAAATGTTTATTTTTATTTTGTTTGTTTTTTTTATATTTTTATGTTTTTTTTTAATTTTGGTATTTGTTGAGAAGACAGGAGCAGCTGGATTTCACCAGCAGGCCTTGATATGGCAAACCGGTGATGAAAGTTCACCTGTGGATTAACAGATCTCATTGTGGTTTTGTATCTTGACATCCATCATCATCATTGGAATAATGGATGCCGCTTTGGGTCTTTTGTTCTGACTAACTAACTAACAAACTAACTGGCCATGATTTATTTGCATGGTAGTTGCTTAATTGAAAATACCTTGGGTCATAAGTAAATTTCGCACGACAAGACTGTTGACTGTTGGTTGTTGGCTGGTTGATTGGCCCAACAATGGGACTTGAACATTCACACGGCATAAATCCCTACCAAAAATTGCGGAGCTAAATGCAAACAGCTTATCGCCCATGCCCATGCCACTCATCGGGGACATTTGTTGTTGTGTGTGTTTTGTAACTGTAACTGGCACACCCTCATCCACTGGCGCACTACACTGCCAAAACTCGAGTACCGAGCACGGAGCCCGTAGCCCGATGCCCGTTGCCCGTTGCCCGGAGCCTCGCGGCAAGTGTCTGTGCCTGTGCCTTGTGCCTTGCGCTTGGCTGGTTGCACTTTA
Organism: Drosophila glabriapex; assembly: GCA_035042305.1. Lineage (NCBI taxonomy): Eukaryota > Metazoa > Arthropoda > Insecta > Diptera > Drosophilidae > Drosophila > Drosophila glabriapex. The sequence continues at coordinate 9,710,891 of JAWNLN010000066.1, forward strand.
ATTCCAAATTTCAAATGTTAAACTTTTCGATTATACAACTCTTGTCTCTCTCTCTCTCTCTCTCTCTCACTCTCTCGTGTGGTACATAAGCCGCCGCTTACCGCTTTGAGCGCCTTTCGGGCGACTGTAAACGGGTGCGGCGGCGCCCCTGGCATATACGCAACTTCAACAGACATTGATCTTTTGGGGCGTTGACATTGTGTGACGCTCAGGGTCTGTGAAGCGTGCCGTTACGTGACATGACGTGCAGCACATTCTGACCAGGCAACTACGTGCACCATCAGCACCGAATATTTCCACCAAACACTGATGTCTTTAAATTTGTTTGAGTTGCGTTGAGTTGTGCTGAGTTACGTTGAGTTGAGTTGAGTGAACGCAGAACCTCACCAACCACTCACTCCCTTTGTTAGCCAGTCATCTTTTTTGGCTTGTTATGGCTGTGTGTGTGTTTGTGTTATCTGCTTGTGATTCGGCTTTCAAACTGCTCTCAGGCACCAAGACCTAGTTGACACCAGCTTGGATTATGAATGGGCCATTGTCTAACAAATGTCGAAGGGCGTACAAGAAAAACTACTTAAATATATACTTAAATAAACGTTGAGCAGGAAGTTACTAGCCTCAAAAAGATGCCCAGTCTCTTTAGCCATTTTAAAAAGAACATATATAAAAAATAATATAAAAAAACATTAATTAAGAAGAATGTTTCTGAATAAATAATAAAACAAATATTGTTAGCAACAAAAAAAGGCATAACAACTTTAATTTTAGCAATAATTAATTGTGTGAATTATTTAATTTATTTTGTACCATTATTGTTTATTGTGTGGTGACCTCTTCTTATAACCTGAATACATTTGAGTGCGCAAAGACTTTTAAAGTGAAATTTGCCAATGAAACTATAATACACTTAACACTTCAGGTTATTTCGTATATCGTCGTTCCTACTTGTTTTAGTATTTTTTGTATTTTTTTTATATACTCCGATATATCTGGAATCCCGTCGGTACTCGACTTCAGGGAGAGACTTTCCCTTGTGGCGCTAGAATAATATAAATATTTACTAACAAAAATGATTGCTAATCAAGTTAGGCATAGCCGACTATCAATTCTACGTTAACAACAACAATAACAACATCAACTGCAATAAAATGCAACTAAAGCCGCAATGTTCCACTTTGAAGCACAATCAGAGCAACAACAATATAAATATATATATAAATAATTGTTGTGGTTGTTTTAATAGCCAGTTTCATTTTCAAGGCTAAGCCAACGCAGGCTTTATGCAAAAGTGAACAAACGACAACAGACGCAACAGCAGCAACAGCAGCAGCAACAGCAGCAGCAGCAGCAGCAGCAACAGCAGCAGCAGCAACAGCAGCAGCAGCAACGACAACAGTAACATAGTAAAATGTGACTTCAACAACATAAACAGCAACAGCGACAACTTTAGATGAGAAATTGCAAATATGTGCACGTATGTAGTGTACATATATGTATGTATGTATGTATGTATGTATGTATGTATGTATGTATGTGTGTAAGCAGTTTGGAGTATGCAGCTTGTACGCAATCGTTTTGCAGGCGTAACGCAGACTTGCGGCCATCACTTACATAAGCAACGGGCTCCCAGCTGCAGTTGCAGTTGCAGTTGCCGCTTTGGGTAGACTAAAAAAACACACACACATATATATATATATACATAGATATATAGATATACAGAGAGAGATATATGTATGTATATATGCTACAATTGTCCGGCCGCTCCGGCCGTTTTGGTGCCCCAGTGTTGCAACTTGTCGACATCATCAGCAAAACTTGCTGGCCATAAATTGTTTGGTTTGGGGACCACCAGCAGTAACATTAGCAACAGCAGCAGCAGCAGCACCGTCTTTGACTTCGACTCCATTTCTGTTTCTGGGCTAACTCATTTAAACTGATTCTCGGATTTGGCTGCTTGTTTCGTGTTCAAATTACAACTGTTTCTGCTGCTGCAATTGCAGTTGCAGTTGAAGTTGTTGTCGCTGCAGTCGCCCTGCGGCAATAGCTTATGCCCGCCCTGAGCCGACCTGTCTTGGCCCGTCACTCCACATTGAGAGCTAGTTTGCTTTTAATTGCCATAGCGTTCGACTCAATTAAAATCCATTTTGGCAAATGTTGCATTTGCCTTAAGTACTTATCTGTACACACATCTATACATCTATAATTAAGTACATATCTGTGCTGCCCCTTTTCGTCATTTTGCTGTTGTTGTTGCGTTATGCATTTGGCGTCAGTTCGACAAATTTGTCAATCGTCGAGCCAATCAATGCGCATGCGCATTGTACAATCTGAATTGTTGACATTTTATTTGGATATTTTGATTTTGTCTTTTTTTTTCTTTAGTTTTTGGTATGCTATTTGTATATGTGTATGCAATACTCGTTTAGAGTTTTGTAAACAGCTGCCTGCATTCGCATTTCATTTCGGCATCGACAATAAAGAAATGTTAAGCAATGCGTATGACAACAACTAATGTTAATTATGGCTATATATAAATGTAAATTGTCAGGCGTCCCATAAGCAATTGTTGTTGGTCTTGCTTGCTGCTGTCGTCGGCCCATTGAAATGTATCGTGGTCTTCACTCAGGCACTGGGTAAATATGTCACTATTAAAAGCAAAAACAAAACACAACATGCACTTCCCGCTCTTAAGGCAATCGAGAGAACGCTTGTGTCCCACAAGTGACCGGCAAATGGCACACTCCAACTTGTGCCGGATATGGATATGGCTTTGACTTATGGCTTACGGCTTACGGCTTTTGATTTTGGCTTGAGGGGAAAGCTTTTGTAGCTCAAGTATTGCCGATGGTTGTATATTTTATTGTTTGAGCCAAACAAATATTTGTTTCTTGTTGTTTTATTTGCATTTTTATTTTTGTATTTGTGGGTCTTCATGGCAACATTTCCACGTATCAATTAACTAGAGTCCATAATCAGCGTTCGAGGCAAAAGCACTCATTCACATTCAACAATGTTGGATTGCATTCGCTTTAAGTGTGTGCATGACTTGATACTATTTCTAACGCTTCTCAGCATAATTGCCAAATTGTGAGAAATGTTTTGGTCATTTAAGAAGAACTTTCACTTTGCAGCCAATTTGATCGTAAGATAATACTTTTTACCAATCTAACAACAGATACTGCTAATAGTAATGTCTCAAAAAAAATATGAAAAAAAAATTTTCCTAGTATATCCCCTGCAATTAATGAAATAGAAAACGTATCTTTATAGCTGATTTAATTGGCAAAAAAAGAAGAAGAAAAAAACACTAACTTGGCGAACATAAAATACAAATATTTATATTTCATTTTTTTTTAAGGTTTAGTTTTGCTTCGATCAATGAAAGACATGTGAGTGAATATGTATGTGTCTGTGTGTGTATGTGTGTGTGTGTGTGTGTGTGTGTGTGTGTGTGTGTGTGCGTGTGTGTGTGTGTGCGTGTGTAAGCCAAAAACCGGCATGGTTCACATACACGCACAAAGCAACTACAAGCTACAAGTTTTTGTTGTTGTTGTCTGGTTTTGCTTATGTAATTTGTAGTTTTTTTTTTGTACGCTGCTGACCAAAATCCGACTGCGTATAAGGGAGATATATACATATATATATATATATATATATATATATGTGTGTCTGTGCGTGTGTGTGTGTAGTTTGGGTTATTTGCGTTGTTGTTTCTTTATAATCTTACAAAACTTTGGCGTTTTGATTTAAAAATCCGTTTCTCATATATGCAGACATATATAACATGTATATATATGTATATATATATATATGTGTGTGTATATATAGTTAATTTCGACTTTATCCGAATGAGCGGAAAATAAAAATATTTTTGAAACTGAGTCACTTGAATAGGCTTGCATTTGCCCTCATTGCCAAAAATATGGCTTTATGTAATGCAGCGAAAACAACATGCTACAATGTGATTATTGGCATTGGGAACTGGTGTTTGGTGTTTGGTGTTTGTGGCTTCCTTATTGGTAGCGCCCAAAAGCGACAACTTCTGCGTCTTCTCACCATATACAAATATAAAAAAACTACAAAAATGTTGTTGGTTGAATTTCATTAAATTATGGAATTTGCATATAAAATTCATGAGGTTGTGTAACTTGTTTTTGTTTCTTTTTTTTTTGTCAGCTTTTCGAGTTTTTGTGATGGACTGCTGCAGTTCGTATTCGCAGTCGACCTTCATGGGAATTTTGTTGTGATTCAATAGATTCAATGATACCTTTTTGTTACGGCAGAGGATTGTGACGTTGATGTATTAGTAGTGGTGACATTTGTTTGTGTATTTAATTCCATTCCATTGATTCCAGTCACTGTGTCAATGCTGAGCTTATGTCAATCTTTCATAAGCATTTACTACATTTTTACTTCCGGCTGTTACTTAAAAAAATGTGTTTTTTGTTTTTCCTTTATTCCCGTTACAGTTACGGCCTGGAGCGGCCTGGCAAACGCTCTTCCTTCTCTGCGCGTTGGCTTATTGCATCAATGGTGAGTTTATCAATCGAAAAAATCTACTTTATCTGTACTCTGAGAATATATGTTAACATTTGCAGTTGCCAGCAGTGAGGGTCGAGTGGTTTGTTATTACACGAATTGGAGTGTTTATCGCCCGGGGACAGCCAAATTTAATCCGCAAAATATAAATCCATATTTGTGTACACATTTGGTGTACGCATTCGGCGGATTTACCAAGGATAATCAAATGAAGCCATTTGACAAGTATCAGGATATTGAGCAGGGTAAGCTAGACACGCCCCAGACACCCACATGCCAAATTCCATTAGCAATTGCCACTCAAAACACCAACACAAATATTTTGCAACCCAAGTTGACTTTAATTTCCGCCTTGCTGTTGCTTTCACTCACATCTCCTATTTCCCATGATGAACTTCCGCAGGTGGCTATGCTAAATTCACTGGCCTCAAAACGTACAACAAGCAGCTGAAAACGATGATTGCCATTGGCGGCTGGAACGAGGCCTCTTCACGCTTCTCACCGCTGGTTGCCAGTGGTGACCGGCGCCAGCATTTCATTAAGAATATATTGAAGTTCCTGCGCCAGAATCATTTCGATGGCATCGATTTGGATTGGGAATACCCAGCACATCGTGAGGGCGGCAAGTCGCGTGATCGCGACAACTATGCTCAATTTGTTCAGGAGTTGAGGGCGGAGTTTGAGCGCGAGGCGGAGAAAACCGGACGCACAAGATTGCTGTTGACTATGGCCGTGCCCGCTGGCATTGAGTATATCGACAAGGGTTACGATGTGCCCAAGCTGAACAAGTATTTGGATTGGTTTAATGTGTTGACTTATGATTTCCATTCGTCACATGAGCCATCCGTAAATCATCATGCGCCCCTTTATTCGCTGGAGGATGATTCCGAATATAACTATGATGCTGAGTTGAATATTGTAAGTGTGACTCTGTCTCTCTGCATAAAGATTATGATATATATTTATTTTTACCCAACAGGACTATTCAATCAAATATTATCTGAAGGCTGGTGCCGATCGCGACAAGTTGGTCTTGGGCATACCCACATACGGTCGTTCCTACACACTCATTAATGAAGAAAGCACTGAACTCGGTGCACCATCCGAGGGTCCGGGCGAACAGGGTGACGCCACCAGAGAGAAGGGCTACTTGGCTTACTATGAGGTAATTTAATCATATCTACATTTGTATGCCAATCAACCTCTCTAATTATGTATTTTGTGCATTATTCAGATTTGTCAAACACTTAAGGATGATCCCGAGTGGACTGTCGTACAGCCTAATGCCAATATCATGGGTCCCTATGCCTATAGACGCAATCAGTGGGTTGGTTACGACGATGAAGCCATTGTGCGCAAGAAAGCCGAATATGTTGTCGCCCATGGACTGGGTGGTATTATGTTCTGGGCCATTGACAACGATGATTTTCGAGGCACATGCAGCGGTAAACCGTATCCATTAATTGAGGCGGCCAAGGAGGCCATGCTGGATGCATACGGGTGAGTTGAATAATTGGAAAATACTTTAGTTTAATTCAATATTTTATGTGCTATAAGTAATTAATTATATTATTTATAAACAAGTAGAATGCTCTCGTCGAGAGGGCTTCTCTGTGGGCTACCCTGCACGAAAGTCTTAACCTATCATAAGAAAAGTACTCTCATTACCCAATTCTTAACTAAACATTTCCTTCTCTATCTATCTCCACCTCTCTGTCGCAGTCTGGGCATCAATGAGGTGGCTAAGCCAAGTGCGCCACAGAAACCATCGCGTTCGAGAAGTCGTGACAATGAAGGCAACAGCAACAGAAATCGTGTAAGCTCCAAGCCGGAGGCATCTCCAAGACGACCCAGCGCAGGTCGAAGACCGTCAAGCAGCAGTACAACAACAGCAGGGCCAAGCACCACAATTAGATTGACCGAGGTCGAGGGACAATCGCTGTATATTGGGGGACGTGGGTCGACAACACCACCGCCACCAACAACGCCTGATCCTGGCTCTGATTTCAAGTGCGAGGAAGAGGGCTTTTTCCAGCATCCTCGCGACTGCAAGAAGTACTACTGGTGTTTGGATAGTGGTCCATCCGGACTGGGCATTGTGGCCCATCAATTTACATGCCCCTCTGGCCTATACTTCAATCCCGCTGCCGACTCTTGCGACTTTGCTCGCAATGTGCCATGCAAGACCAAGAAGTAAGTGACTTGCGTCTGATATCTACATATAGAAGTATAAATAATCTTGTACTTTCGGTATAAAAATCGATATGTAATAATGACAGCATTATTATTTGAAATCCACAATAGGGATGGTAAATGGGGTAGAGTCAAAGTTGTGTTGGTGCATGATTATTTATCATCAGAATATTGTTAAGCTCATTAAAATGTCTTATGATTAATTTATTAACTGCTCGCACACAGATCGACAACCACGCCGCCCGTAACAAGCACAACGACAACAACAGCACGACCCACAAGTAGCTACAATCGTGTTACTGCAGCGCCTGTGGCTCGCCCGGTCTATCCACGAATCACGAGCACCACCAGCACAACCACTACGACAGCAAGAACCACGACACCAGCAGAAGAGGAGGTGCTTGAATACGAAGAGGATGGCAATGATTCACCAAATTTGGGCAAGCCCAGCAGCGATGCTGAGGAGGATCCTCAGGTCATCAAGGAACTAATTGATCTAATACGCAAGGTCGGTGGCGTTGAGCAGCTGGAGAAGCATTTGCTGCGTAACAAAGATGGTACCATAACGCTCAAAGAGAACTCGGCTAGCGGTGTACAGACAACGCCCTCAACCATCAGCAAGTCCCTGTATGACAGGGTTCTGAGTCGACCGGGAACATTGGGCACATTTACACGCAATCGCTTTAATACGTTTAAGATACAGTCCAGCGGAACGGCTGAGTCGGGTAGCACTACGGACGAGAGCAGCTCGCAGATCAACAGTTCTAAATACTCATCTGTACTGCGTGGCAACAGTCGTCAAGGTCCACAAAACGAGGGACTGGAGCAGCTGGCCGAATTCGATGGTTTCCTCAAGGAGCGCAAACAATATGTGACCATTAATCGCAATCGTGGCACCGCCACACGCGATGACCAGGCAACCGACAATAACTCCGACGATGAGATCGATGAGAGAGATGACCCATCTCAGCCCAAACAGCAACCAGCAGAAACAACCAGGCGTCCATTTAGCTCTGCAACGCCATCGTACACAAGTCTAAGGCGCTCCAGGCCCACAACAACATCACCCGTGCCTATCGAATCGGTGACTGAGCTGGAGGAGGAACAGGTCGCGCCTGTTGCTATCAAGGAGCAGACACAGACGAAGCACTACGCTACACTGAGCCGTACACGTGGTCGCACCACGGAACGTCCAGAAAGCACTGCTTCGGACACAGCTGGCGTATTAGTTAGCTCGACAACGAATCGGTAAGAACGATCAAGAAGTTAGCCACATCGGAGATTGCATACCCTTCCAAGACAGAGTCCACTTGCTTACATCTGAATTTTATTATAAATTTAAAAAACCGACCAATTTTTTCTATGGAAACTATGTTACATAATAATCCAATGTTGACTATGACTCCAAAATGTAGGGAGCAGAATAATACTCATAACTAGTGATTTTGGTTTGGTAACAAGTTTTTCAGACAAGAATTCATCTTTTAATGAGATAGTGGTCTGATCCGTTCGAATCTTACATATGAACTGCCAGAAAGTCGGATATATATTTCGAGTTCCATTAAGATAAGACAAACAGACAGACGGACATGCCTATAATGCTGATCAAGAATCTATATATACTTAAAGTGATTGCAGATATGTTTTTGAATGCGTCTTTTGCATGCCTACTCACACTCCTCTTCCTCTCTCTCTTTCTCTCTCTGTTTGTGTAGCTACAAATACCTTGAACGGACGAGACCCACAAAGAGCAGCGGTGCAGCTAGTGTCGATATCGAGGATGCTGATGAGGATGACGAGGAATATGAAGATGAGCCGCAACATAAAAATGTAACGGTACAAAGAAATCAAAGCAGCACAGCAACAACCACAACAACTACAACAAATACACGTAAATACGCGAGCATTGGCCGCAGAACCACAACAACAACACCAGAAACAACACCAGAAACAACAACCACAACAACAGTCACCGGCACTGAGACTGCCAAGGCGAGCACCACCACCACCACCAACAACAACAACAACAACAGCAGCAACAGTGTGAAAACTAATAACGTACTAGCAACCACAGCAGCACCAATCACCTCTACCACCACCCAACCACAACCAGATACAACAATCACTAACGAAACCACTGAACCAATTGAAAGCACTAGCATACCGCTCACAACGAGCAATACTAACATCCAAGCCACCACAACCACACCCGCCTCACCCACACCCACACCCACATCCACAACCACAACCACACCCACACCAACTGTAGCATCCACTATCCAAACACCAACCACTGGCATCGACGCCTTGAGCCTGGCTGATGGCATTAACAATATGTTAGAGCCACAATTTACAACAATGCCGCCAAGCGATGCATCCCTGATCCCCACCCTTGATTTAAAGATTAACAACCTGGCACAAGTTGCACCCACAACAACGACATCAACGACCACAATAACGACAACGGAGTCTGAACTGGCAAGAACAAGAACAACAGCTAATAGCAAACACAACAGCATTGACAACGATAACGATGACAACAATGACGACGACGATGACAACGATGACGATGACAAGATAAGAAACAATATTGATACAAATAAGGTAACAACAACTAAGACACAATCGAAGTACGCCACAATTCGTCGACGCGTAAACAGCGACAACAAGAACAGTGCAGATGCAGTCAACAATGAAGCTAGTCCCAATGTTGGTGGTAACTCTAACGGTACTGTAACTAGCATTAGAAACACCTACTCTGGTCGAAGGCAACCACAAAGAACCCAACAACAACAACCACCTGAACTGACTACAACCGAACTACCTGTAAGCCCAACTAGCAGCATTTCTAGTCCAAGACCCTTTGGTTATCCCAGACGTCGAACACGACCCACTAAACAACAACCTACCACAACAGCAACCAGCACTGTTAACAATAACGATAACAATAATGATAACGATAACAATAACGATAAAGTAAACAAAACACAAAACGATGACATTGCGAGCATAGGCAAAATTCGTCTATCCAAATTGGATAGGCCCAAGGTGAGTGCCAAAACTAGTCAAGAGTTGTTGTTGGACCCTAGCACAAGCACCAAGCAACCAACAACAACACCCCAATTAAAAGCAACAACAACAGCAACAAACGCAACACGCACACACAATGTAGCTGACTTAGACGTAGCTAATGGTAATGGTAGCAATATCTTAAGGCATGACGTAGTTAGCACCATTAATATAAGTACTACTAAAGATGACGATCAAAACAACAAAAGCAACAACAAAACTAAATATAGGTGGCGCGACGCGCGTCTACCTTCGCGATTTTCAGAGGGTACGGCAGCCAAAGCAGCCAATGCTCTCGACACCAATGACAACAAAGACTCACGTAGGTATGCTGGCAAGCGACTGGCGGTCAATGACGGTGAGCTTAATTATAGGAGTCGCCATCTAACATCAACGGAGCAGGTATCTGATTTAGATGAGGAGATCGAAACAACAACGATCAGTGCGCCGATAATATCAATAGGCAGCCATCACAGCATCAATCGTATTTCTAGTCGGTTAGGAGTTGCTACTGCAGACGTAGAGTCAAAATCCGCTGAATCTGATCAAACCAATTCAAAGGTTGAATTCGAACTGACATCAACCGGATCAACTGGCAAGCGTAACTACCAAAGCATTAGTCGTACTTCTGGTGGGATCGAAGAAGAACTCATTAACAAAACATCAGCTACTGCTACTACAGACGTAGGGTCAACAACTGCTGAATCGGATCAAGCCGATTCAAGGGTTGAATTCGAACTGACATCAATCGGATCAACTGGCAAACGAAACTACCAAAGCATTAGTCGTACTTCTGGTGGAATCGTAGAGGAACTCATCAACAAAACATCAGCTACTGCTACTACAGACGTAGAGTCAACAACTGCTGAAGCCGATCAAGCCAATTCAAAGGTTGAGTCCGAACTGACATCAACCGGATCAACTGGCAAGCGTAACTACCAAAGCATTAGTCGTACTTCTGGTCGAATCGAAGAGGAACTCATTAACAAAACATCAGCTACTGCTACTGCAGACGTAGAGTCAACATCCGCTGAAGCCGATCAAGCCAATTCAAAGGTTGAGTCCGAACTGACATCAACCGGATCAACTGGCAAGCGTAACTACCAAAGCATTAGTCGTACTTCTAGTCGGGTCAAAGAGGATCTCGTTAATAAAAAATTAGCTGCTGCTACTGCAGACGTAGAGTCAACAACTGCTGAATCTGGTAGAAAACAGTTAGAGCGTACTTCTAGTCAAACAAATTCAAAGATTGAATCCGATGTAGCATCCAATGGATCAACTGGCAAACGTAACTACCAAAGCATTAGTCGTACTTCTAGTCGCAGTAGTGCCGATCAACAGATACACTACAATGCCATAACTCGCGACAATACAGGTGCCCATCTGAGCGAAGATCGCAGCTCCGGTTTCATACGCAACCCTGGCGAATCTAACCAATCAAAGCATATTCAGCAAGCCGTAGCGCGAGGTGGTCGCATTGTGGAGACAACGACGACAGCTATTGAGGACGAGAATATTGCAGCGGAGATAATTGATGATGAGCCACCGATAGTGGCTCGTGGCAAGACTAGAGCTCCAGCTTCAAATGACATACCTGACGATAGCAATACAGCAACTGAACAGGACTCAAGAGAAGAGATAACGGTCACTGAAATTCCATCTATGCAAGAAAATCATGCCACCAATGATGAAGAAATATCAGAGTTTACCACTATCCAAACCAATGTTGATAAAGCCGCGGAGTTGCCAACAAGCAGTTCCACGATAACAACCACAGATAATGTAATGGCTGAGATTCCTAATGAAACTACAACCAGATCTGTTCTTGAAAGCAGCAGTACTTCGACCACCGAGCAACAAAATGCCTCAAACACTGTGACAATAACCACTGAGCGCTCCATTGAGAAGCTTAACAGTACAACAACTCAACAGTATCCACGCCACTCTTTGTTCCGCAGCAGAACGTCAACAAGTACGGAGAGTACAGTGCCAACAACCACATCAACAACAACAACTGCAGCGCCAAGTAGCAGCACCCGACGATCACTCTCTAGTAGAAGACATAGCAGCACCACTACTAGAACAACAACCACAACAACAACTACAACAAGCCCAACACAAGCCGATGATGATGCAGATGTTGCAGATGTCAGTGAAACCACGACGAAAATTCCAAGACGCCGAGTAGTTGTCCGAGGTAACTACCGACCACGTAAACAGGGCGATCTGTCTTCACTCCTGGCAACGGATGCAAATAAGCAAGTAAAATACAAACACGACGAACACCGACATCGGACAATTTCCCAGCAATCTGCAAATCAACAGGAAACGTCGCAGGAGAAGGAGGAAGAAACTGACAGGTCATCCTCCGCACAACAGAGTGAAGAGATCGAAAGTAGTACGCCAGAAGAAATAAAGATCGATGAGAATTCAACGCAATCCAAGTTTAATAGCCGTTCTCAACTTGGGGCAGTGCGCAATCGCACCACCAGCCACACCGAGTCCCTGGGCAACGGTATTACACGCACTCGCACCACTTATGTGCGTACAATTGACAGTGGCAAAGTAGTGAAGCGTGTGCACACCAAGACCGTGCAAGAAAAACCGGCCGAGTATGAGTATGTCTATGATAAGATTAGTCAGCCGGAGGTCACTACCACACCACGCATCATCTCACGCAATCGTGGTTCCGTGAAGTTCCGTAGCAACGATTTATCCTCATTACTGGCATTGGACTTTTCGACGCGGGGCCAGCGCAAGCAAACGCCATCAAGTGAGACAAAGACGATTCGCAGACGCCTGTTGAAAAAGCCCAAGGAAACCATCGAACACGAAGATGTCGAGGAGTTTGTGTACCAATCCAATGAGAATGACCTAGACAATACGGGAACTACAGAAACAACGACCAGGCGGCCAGCACGCACAAGACCCACTAGGCCAAGGACAACAACGACAACAACTGAAAGGACGACAACTGAAAAACAATCTGATATTATTGAGAATGAAACAAGTACTCGTCGTATAGGTCTGGCATTCAAACGGCCAACAACAACAACCACGACGCCATCTACGACAACCACGGCGCCATCTACGACAACAACTTCAGACAATGAAGCGACAACCAGACGTGTGCTAACCTTTAAGCGACCCATAAAATCAACAACTATTCCAACAACGACAGCAGAGCCAGAAGAAGAGTCAACCACTGTGACACAGCAGCCAGCTGTTAAGCAAAACTTTATCAAGCGTCTAAGAACAAGCACTACTCCTACAACAACCACAACACCAACTACTACCACAACAACAACGACAACTAAGCCTGCAGCAATTATTAAAGAAGATGACTTGCAGGATTTGAAACGTCAGTTTGCAAATGCAGTGAATTTCCTTAAAGACAATAACGAAGATGTTGCCACAGTGGAAACAACGTCAAGATCTACGCAAGCTAACTCAGATGACAATCTCTCGTTGCCCATATATCATCGTCGCAAATATTATCAATACGTCAAGGATTCTCCGATAACATACATTGATAAGACTGCAGCTTCACCAGAAGATGGTAAGCGCGTTTCGGTAAACATTCAGCAACAAATCCATGATGTCTTCAATGTTAGTGACAATGGGACGCCAAGCAATTCGTTAGAGGAGACGGAGAACGATGCCCAAGGACTGGATGAGGAGCGTCGTTTAGCTATGGAACAGGCACGTGAAATCAATTCCGAATTAAGTCATTTTTTATTGAAAACCCCCGGGTCAGCGTAGGTCACCCGGGGGCAAAATTTAAGGGATCACCTGAGCTGAAAACCAAAACTACCGCTGCGGCTGATGATGACAGTTATGATGATAATGAGTTGACAGCAGATATCGATGACTTTGAGGAAAATTCAAGCCGGCAAGGCAAAACTTTCAAAACCACGCTATCACCGACGACAAGCAGAAATGAAACCTTACGAAATCTGATACAGGTCTCCATTTTAGACGATGCACAGCGCGTTGCGGAAGATGCTCGTGCATTGCGTACTTATTCCCAATTAAACCGGACACGTTTACAGCCAACAATTAAAGTAATCGAACAAGAGGAGGAGCAACAGCTGTTAGAGACAACCACCCAAAGATCTGCCTATAGTTCATCTCAACGCTTTCGTGGCAGAATTGGCACCAGGATAACAACCACAACTGTAGACCCAGAGGAGGAGCAACAGCTGCTAGATGCAACCACCCAAAGATCTGTCTATAGTTCATCTCAACGCTTTCGTGGCAGAATTGGCACCAGGACAACAACCACAACTGCAAAGCCTGAGGACGAGCAACAGCTACTAGAGACAACAACCAAAAGAGTTGTTTCTCAACGTTTTCGTGGCAGAGGCGGTGACAAAACAACAACAACCACCTCAAACCCAGAAAGCAGCACAAGCCGCACGAGAGCAACGGTTCGTCCATATTTTGGCATCAATCGAAGAGTGCCAGTGAGACCAGCAAATCGTGATGCCGATCCAGTTAACTTTGCCGATGCAAGTGATGATCTAAATGAAGATCTCGATGAACTTCTTGCTGAATTGGCCGATGAAAACGAAGTAGGCAAAAGCGAGGGTGTAACTACCGAATCCAGCCCTACCACAGAACAAACTAGTCGTCGTCAACTTTTGATACGTCGCCGTTTTAATGGAACAAGAACAACCACTACAACAGCACATAACGGAGACAACGACATAGATCAAGCTGATGATGTTACCAGTAGCCCAAATGTTCAGGAGTCCACGACCACAGCAAAAACGACTGATAAGCTCGCAGCACGACGCCAACTTTTGATACGGAACCGATTTAATGCAGGAACACGCACTGAAACAACAGAGCAAGGCAGCGTCGACAATGAGGTCACCCATGAAGCAGAGGAGATCTCAAGCACAGCTGGTAGTCCTGGAGATATCGATTCCACAAGTGCATCAAAAGGAACAACTCTTACACCTAATTCAAAACTTTTTGTACGCAGACGCTTCAATGCAACGATAGGCGCTTCTACCACAGAAACTGCTGATATAGACAAAGAAGCTAAGGACGATGAGCAAAACTTGAACGAAAGTAGCGAATCTACACCCACAGCAAAAAAAGACAGCAGCGAACCAATTCCACGACGCCAGATTCTGGTGCGCCGTCGATATAATGCAACAACATCCACCACAACATCGAGTCAAAATCAATCTAACGACATCCATGAGGATGAAGATACCTCAAGCACAATCAGTAGCTCTGAAGATGGTGACCCAACTACAGATGAACCAATTACATCTAAAGGCAATGTTCTGATACGAAGGCGCTTTAATGCCACGGCACCGAGTTCAACAACAACGACAAAGGTTGGTGTTGATGATGACGATGATGATGATAAAAGTTCTGGTGATGCTATCGAAAGCACAACCGCATCCACAGAAGACAATAGCGAAGAAACGTCACAACGTCCTGTCCTGGAATCCACCACAACAGCGAGTGATAAGGATGACGATAGCTCTGGAGTAAAAACTAATTCTGGAGATAGCGGTATAGAAACCAGCACACCCAGGCGTACTCTTCTGATACGTCGTCGGTACAATGGAACCCTAACTACCACATCAGCTAGTCAAAACGAATCCAACAAAGTGCATGAGAATGAAGATAACTCGGATGTAGTAAAAAGTGCGGAAGAAACAACCACATCTAGACGTAATCTTCTGATACGCCGTCGCTTTAATGCTACGTCGACGAGTGCAAGCACAACGAAAAAGGATGGTGTTGAAGATATCGATGATGATGAGAAAAATTCTGGCGATGCTACCGAAAGCACAAACGAATCCACAGAAGACGATAGCGAAGAAACTTCACGACGTCCGGGTCTGGTATCTACCACAACAGCAAGTGATAAGGATGACGATAGCAACAAAGGAACAACTACATCTAGGCGAAATCTTCTGATACGTCGTCGGTACAATGGAACATTAACCACCACATCAGTTAGTCAAAATAAATCAAACGAAGTACACGAGAATGAAGATAACTCGGAGGTAGTAAAAAGTGCGCAAGAAACAACCACATCTAGACGTAATCTTTTGATACGCCGTCGGTTTAATACAACGACAGTCGCAACAGCAACAAAAGATGTCACGGAAGAAGAGGATAGCTCTGCCACTACACAAAGTGGACCGACATCACGACGCCAGAGTTTGGTACGTCGTCGGTACAATACAACAACAATAACCACCACAACAGAAAGTCCAAGCAAGGCCAACGAGATCAGCGAAGATGCAGATAGCTCAGCGGAAATACATGGTGCCGGAGATATCGAATCTACAACATCAGCGACACGAACGTACACTAAGCGACCCACGGCGCGACGTCAACTTTTAACACGTCGCCGCTTCAATGAAACCGCAACAGAAAGCTCAGCAACCGTTGTTACAACACCGGGAGCAACGAACGCTGACGAGATTAGCACACGTCGACCATTTGCGGCCTTGAGCCGCACACGTACTCGCTTGCCACTGACTCGGAGGGGACAGACAACGACAACAACCACCGAGTCAATAGGTGATTCTGACACTGATAACGAAGACGACAACGAGGCGAGCATTGATGATGATGAAGATGTTGATGATAGTCTAACAACACGAGGCGGATTTCTGCAAACAAACCGACATCGGGCTCTACTTGATACACGCTTAAGCCAGTTATCCACTACAACTACAGAGAGAAATCTACCTAAATTTGGAGCGCGCCGAACTACAGCAGCGCCCATAAGACTTAGTTCCAGTACGCGACGTAATTTTGTAACGTTTAATCGAAATCTATATAATCGCAATGAAGACAATCAGCCGGATGAGAATGAAGATGATGACGATGAAGATGGGGATGAAAATGAGGATAATGACGATGATGAGTACGAGGAGGCCGTTGAACAGAGGCCAAGGAGCAGTACAACTCCCAGCTCAATTCGTAGCCAGTTACTTGCCAGTAGACAGCGTAATGCACAAATAGCAAAGACTCAAACTATAACCCAGACCCGGACACAAATCAGTGACGCAGACGCAGACGCAGACACAGACGCTGACATTCTGAATGATGAGGTATCAAAAACTAACATTAATAACAACCACAATAATACTAATCAGAGCACTGCACTTAACGTAGCTAGTCGTAATTTTGGCACACAACGTAATCGTAGTCGTAGTAACAGCACCGTAGCCAATTATTTAAATAATCGTTTTAAGTTTTCTAATGCTAACAATACAAACAAGAACAACAGCAACGAAAACAACAAAATCGAAAAACAATACATTTACACAAACAATAAACAAAAACAAGTCACAGTCACTGTTAATGCTAATAATAATGATGATACACAAGATGATGATAGTCTAGAGGCAGATATTGATATTGAGGAGAAGGATAAGAATGATTATAATAATGTTAATGTTAATGATAATGATAACGATGATGATAATGATGATGAGAGTGGGGCACCCGAGCGTGTTGTAAATGACATAGGTAATGACGTTAATTCTAAACGACGTTTTCAGAATCGTTTTCAATTGAGTCGCACAAGAGGCAGCACCACCACATCAAGAACAACAGAGAGAACCACAGCAAGAGCAACAACAACAACAACAACAAGAGCGGCAAGCACTCGTCGCTTCAACTTTGGCTCCAGAAATCGCGCACAGGTAACTAAACTAGTCAGAGTCGATGGCCAGTCGGCTGAAGAAACAGATGATCAAAGTGATGCTGAAGATGAAGATGCTGATAAAGATGATGATGATGAGACGACAACAACAACAGCAACAACACCGACAACAACTCCAGCAACAACAGCGACAATTAAACCAACACTTAAACGCATACGCGTACTCAAATATCGACGGCCAATCCAGTCAACTATTGATATTAGTAGCAATAGCACAGCAGACAGCAACACAAATACAACTAACACTGTGAATGAGAACAGCATTAGCAACAGCAACAGCAACAACACAAACACTACTAACAACAACCCCAATCCCATAAAACGTTTCCGTAAAATTGTACGCAAATTGCGGCCCGTTGCGACAAGCACTGAGTCCACGAGTCCGGAAGAGGAAAAGGAACTGAGCAGTGGGGAGAATGGTGAAACAACAACAACCATCCGTACACCATTTAAGCCAAGTCGCACACGTTTCGGTGGATCAGCGGTAGCAGCAACAGCAGCAGGTGCGAATATTGATCAGGACCAGAAATCCGATCTCGAGAAAAATAATGATGTTGAGCGGGAGCCGCAGCAACAACAAACGCGTAGACCTGTTGACCTACAGGGTCTGCGTAATCGTCTGAAGAGTCAGCAGTCGCGTGGCGAGCCCACAGATGGGGTCATCAATAGTCGACTGCAGGGTGGTGGCACCACCAACGAGACGAGTGAAAGAGACGACAGCTCAGAGCTGCAGCGATTGCGCAATAAAGTCAAGGTAGAGCAAGCAAGAGGCAACGGTGAACAGGGTGTCATCAATGATCGTCTCAAGAAGCTCTTGGCCGAGAAAGTCACTACCACCCGCACTAATAATGATGATGATAATGATGATGATGATGATGATGATAAGCCCTCGAGCGGTGGTACAACAGTGGTGTCTTCATCGCCACGTCCGTTCTTCCGACGCAAGCTAATTGCCAAGCGGCCTTATGCCCCCTCGGCAACTGCAAGCTTACCCACAAAACCGGCCCTAGTCTTTAGCACCAAACGGCCAACGGCCAAGTTTGTGCGGCGCAAGAATGGACGTTTCGATCCCTTCAACTCTAGTGTGCGTAACCGTGGCGAGGGCTTTGTGCGTAGCGATCCACGAGGTGCACGCTTGCCGGGTGCCGACCGTTTCCAGCAGCAAAATGAGCAGGGGCAGGACGAAGGCGAAGATGATGACGATGAGGATTATGAGGAACAGCAGGAGGAGCCACAGCCAGTGGTTACTGCTCGCCCACTTTTCAATCAAGCAGGAGCGGTAAGAAGACCTTTTATACCCAAGCCCAAACCGCCACAGCCCGCTAAGAATCAGGACGAAGGCAGTGAAGAAGCTGAAGAAGATAATGAAGATGATGAGGATGATGATGGTGACGATGAAGATGAAGATAATATTGATGGGAAGCAAGAAGAGCGATCCAAGCAACAAGGCCAAAACCAAGGAAATACACCCAAACCCAACACACAGTCATCCACCTATCGGGGCAAGGATAATCGTGCCCCACCTGGCAGTCGACCCAACTTTGCACCCACCGCCAATGGTGGGAATGTGCCATATAATCCACGCAATCGCCAGCCCAATTCCAGTTCAAACGGTGGTACCACCTCCTCTTTCCAATCGACGTCAGGCAGCCGCTTTGGCGGTGGCAGTAGTCGTTCCCGTGTGGTAAATCGTCCACCGGGTGTGGCAACGCCGAATTTACCGTTGCGCCCAGTGGCAAATAATTATGAGCGGACGACACCGTTGACACCGCTGAAACCGGCACCGTTCATACCAAACAGCAATCGCAGTTACGAGCGCAAATATACGGGTCCATCGACGGAGGCGACCGAGGCGGCCAGCGAGAATTCTCTGATTGAGGATCTCAATATTGATGCGCTCAATGCACGAAACAAAAAGATCTTTGACATAAACAGCAAGAAGCATACGACCCTCAAGCCAAAGGTTGTCAGGCCGGGGGCCGAGCTAGATACTGATACGATCGTAGAGACGGATACGACCGAGGAGTCCTACGATCAGCAGAGGCAGGGCTATGTGACAACCACACCAAGCACACCAATAACAACAACAATTCCAATAAGCACAACACTGTCAACAGACACCATGAACACTGAAACTTATACCGTAAACGAAAACGCACAACCGCCACAACATGTGTACCATGCTAACAATGCTAATGAAGCCACCAATATCTCTTCACTCCCACAGGATCAAGCAACATCGTTGTTGTCATCGACAGCAACGACAGCAACAACACCATCGCCGCCACCAGCGACGACACTGCTCCACGTATTCACCCTGCTCGATGGTGAGACGGATGATGAACAGGAGCCAACGGGACGGCCGTTGGGCAGCAAGATCACCGCTATAGAGCCCAAGCATAAGCTGATCGAAATCAATCGCATTGTTGAGATCAACTCAAAACAGGCCAAGGCCGCCCAACGCAAGTCCAAGGCCAATCAGGACTTTGGCACATTGCGCGTTGAATCGCTGCCCCATGTCGAGCAGCTGGGCGAGATTAGCGTGGTAAAATATGTCCATCTAGTCGATGGCAGTGACATTCAAATCAATGATGGCCACAGCACCGTTGCCGATTACACGCCCACCGAACCCAACGTGCCGTCGCCCATACTCAGTTCAGCTCCCTTCCGCAACAGTCTGCCCCAAACTGAAGATGATGCTGACTCAAATTTTGATCGCAACGGTAAATCGCTGATACCCGAGGTAATACGTAGTGCCGTCGAAACATCAACGATTTCGCTCGAGGGTTTGTTTGACTCGTCGCGCAAAGCCAAGCAGCTGAGCGTGAATAGTATTGGCAGCTTGGAAACCAGCACCGAACAACTCCAAGAGGTGCAGCTGGATACAATTAATAGCACAGTGCCACCACCAACATCAACAACAACATCATCAACAACAACAACAGCTGCTGCTGCTGCACTGCCAGCCACATACGTAAGACCCATTGTACCCCTACTTCGTCCCGAATCCAATGAATCCTCACCCCTAATCATCTCGATAGCCAATCTCGACAAGGTCATTCTAAGCAAGGTGCAAGCAGAGTCCGCTGCCGAGTCCGAGTCAGATGCCACGGAAAGCAGCACTACCGAAGCAACTGATATGACCCCCGCAGACTCGAATTCGGCGTTCTCTGTGCAACATGTGTCCGTGTTGCACGCACCGACCAATAATCAGCTGTCGAACGGGCCCGATAAGCAAATCATTCAAACAGCAACAACAACAACAACTCTCCTAACACATAGCTCTATTAGTGGCAGCAACAACACCAACACCAACAACAACAACACATATATTAACACTATTAGCCAAACACAGCAAACAGGAAACACACCTACAAACAGTAGTAGCAGAATTAGCGAGAAAATCAGCTACAGCACCGAAACGCATGTGGTGCATCGTAAAAAGGCGCGACGTGGGCGTGGCCGTCGACTGCGTCACCGTCAGCGCAACACAAATACAACAACTACAACAACAGCCCCAACAACAACAGCCCCAACAACAACAACCACAACAGAGACAACAACAATCACAGTGGCGCCTTAAATGCCGCACCACAGCCAAACAAAAAAATTTAGTTAGTTATTTCTAGTCTTATATTTTGTACAGAGACAAAAGCATTAAGTTTAACACACACACATATTAATTGCCGCCCTGTAAATAATTGGCTGCGTGGCTTTGTCACTCAAAAATTGATTTATATTTTTTATTATCCTTTTTCCTATTCTTTTGCTGCGCAATAACATTAGTAATCGTTCAATACAATAATTGTCCAAAATTTTAGTCGAATTTCTCGATTTGCAAACGAAAACATAGAACAAAAAAACAAAAAAAAACTGCTGCTTTTTGTGCTGCTTTTTGAACACACTATCAAAAAATTCGTATTCTTCAAGCTGCCATACATAATAACAATATAATACATACACATATACTTACACACACACACACACACACACACACATATGCTACATACAATCCCACACAATCACATGCAGTAATGAAAATGCAAAGACTTTTCCAATTGGTTCAATCGAAACTTTAACGACCCTCTGCGTTAAGGCTATTAAAATAATCTTTAATTTCTTCATTTTTTTTTAAATTAATTTACCATCTTTTTTTTCAATCAATATTATTTGCTTCCAACAATACGATTTTTAAATATCTCCCGTTTTTTTCTCTTTTTTGAATTACTTTAAGTTTATTGCAATTAGTTTTAGTTGTAAAATATTTATGCACAAAAATAAACCTAAATAAACTCAAAAACAAACCACATTATTTTGTATAAAAAAAACCAACAACAACAACAACACAAATCTTATGTAGATAAATAGTAAAATACCCAAATTCGATACACCAAACACACAAACCTATGCATATACACACAAGCCTTAGTATTCTGGGTTCAAACTGAACAATTCTATCCAATATCCCGCAATAATCAATTTGAGATCAAGAAAAAACGCTTAACGTATTCATCTATATACAAAATACATTTATTACATGGCACATTTGCGTAAAACATTAACAACAACAACAACGCTCCGATTTGGGTTAAAATATTTACAATTTATATTTTTACTTGGATAGAAATGTGAAAGATTTGTGATAAGAAAAATGTTGTGGAAAATCGCTGAATTTGTCAAACGTTTCGCAAACCACACACAAAAACATAACCCACACGCAAATGAAGAAAGATATTCGAGGCAATATGAAGAGTCAGCAATAAACGAGTCCACAAATTTGGCAGCACTTCAGTTTGTTACATGTGCAAATGTCTTGCCACAAGTTTCATAATTGTAACGGCTCTTGGCAGCTTTAATCACATGCTAAATTGCGGGTTAAGTCAGGCTTGGACAGTTCAAAAATCAACAAAATATAAAATAAAGCCAACAGGTTAAGCAAATTTGTGTTACCGTGAGAAATCGAAATTAGTATCGAAGCAATGTTACCAAGGCAATCGGGCCAAAAAGTAAAGATTATTCGCATCCGTACTATAATGTGGGCCATGTCAAAAGACTTGGACAGACCACGAGTGTCCGTGTGTGTGTGTGTGTGTGAACCACTCAAAAATCCAATTGCCAGGTCATAAAATACTCCAAGCTAAAACACGTGACAGTTGCGGCTGCATGTGGCAGGTGCATTGCATTGCAAAGACGCCAAAAGCGCATTTGCTTTTCGTTTATTTGACCTTTAAACTTTCTACTTTATTTATTTCGCTTGCAAGCATTTGTCTTCCCTAAAATGTTTCATGTCTAAATTTCAAACAAATCCAAAAACCAACAACAACAACTACATTTAAAGTATGTCAGTTGAAATCAATGGCATAAATGACCTACTTAAAAGACTTTTACAGACACTTTTACCCAGCTCGCAGTGAGCAAACTGACCTTCAACGGTTTCCTTTCCTTATGTTTCGTTTGGTTTTGATCGGCTTTGAGAGCACTTTGAACCCTACTCCCAATTGTTATACATATCACTTGAGATCGCCTGTCCATCAATTGGCATTGGTGTACAAATTCCCTTTGGCAACGAAGCAACGACTTTCACTCATACATGCAGCGCAGAGCGGCATTTTCATTTTTTGCGCATTGCCAACAACTTTCTTTGTCGTACAAATGACGATGACGACGCCCTATTAACTGGCATACTTACGCTTCTGGCAACTGGCAATGCTCTGATCGCGGCAATCACTTGCACAACATTTAATTAAAGCTAACCAGTTTGGCATGTAGCACAGCACAGCACAGCACAGCACAGCACAGCAAAGTAAAGCTGCTCATCTTTGTGCTTGAGAGCATTATGCAATCACATTGGCATGCAGTTGATGTTATTGCTGTTGTTGCTGCCAAAAGAGCTGGCTGGTCTGAGTCCAGCCGGCCAAGCCTGTCCAGCTGCTGGCTCATCTTCATCACCATCTCCATTTCCATGTTGCGTAAGCGGCGTGCGGCGTGCGGCGTGTGCAGGGCGTGGCATATTAGCTCATCTCTCAGCGACATTGGCATTTAAAGACACCCACACACACACACACACACCTAGCCAAATCTCACATCGTAGGTTTCATATGACTGTTGTCATTCGTTATTTGAACTTTTTCTCATTTACTGTCAATGTCAACAACAGACTTACTTACTCACCAAGAGTTTCACATTTACTCACCGCCAACACAATGCTGCACACAAGCAACAAACCAAACTGGTACCAATTTCGTTGGCATTATGGATTTTTTTGTTGCCTCAGTTTAAGTATGAGTATATATATATTCATATTTATATATACATATACATGCATCCAGCATGCACATATACATACAATGTATAATCTGTGACATTCTAACGTCCTTCAATTAAAATGCCAGACTGCATTTTTTTGGCATGTCAGCTGTCTGTATATATTGTATATATTTGTATACTTATGACTAGCTTATGTTTATTTATGTATTTAATATTCTTATGCAGTTTTCAACCGATTGCAATTTGAAAATTGCAAAAATAAAAAAATAAAATTGCAGAAGAAAACTTACAAATTTGAATTTGAATCTTGTCAATCTGGTTCAGGCAATATTTTCCATACCGATTTGATGTATGTACAACATTTTGGGGACTCTCCATAGATATATTTTGAAAAGATTCAAATTGCCCCGGCTTGGAAAGAAAACAACTCACAAACAAACAAAACCTAACCATTTATTAAGCACAATATAAAATAGAAGTGTTATTAATTGTTGTTAATGTACTTATTTTACTATTACATATTACAATTGTGATGACTAATACTAATTAATATATTTACAAATTGATACACACAAATATATATACGTAAATATGTAGCTTGCTTTTAGATTGCTGTTGACTGCAACTGCACAACGCGGATACCTCAGTATTGAGATCACAGAAACAACAACAATTATAAAACGCACAACCCACACACGACAAAAAAAAAAGCACAAAACAAGCAAGTTGAGCGAAGAGAACCGATCAATCAATGAATGAATTTCTATAAGCAAAATAGTTAAAACTTTTCAGTTTGAATAATTGTCAATATTAAATGCAATTTGCTCGCTTCATTTCATGTGCCACACAAAACTTAACAAACCCTCATCGACTCTCGACCACTAAAAACAACTTGGATGGATCGACTTTCAACTGCCAGCTGCGCACACAAACTGTGCCATCAACTTCAACTTCAACTGCTGCTGCCTCTGCTGCGGCTGCGTCTGCGGCTGGGTCTGCTTCTGCTGCTGTGTCGCGTCGACCAGTGTTGAGCGTGCGCAGACGCATAATCAACTCACCGACATCGGCTTCGACATCGGCATCGGCATCATCTGAGTCAGGCACGCAAATTGCAGAATTACCGACGACGACCTCTAAATACAATCGACTGCGTAGTAAGTCAGCAGCAGCCACAGCAACAACCACAACAATTACCACAACGGCGGCAGCAGCAGCAGCAGCAACAAGCAACAAAAACAGCAACAGCTACCTGAGCAAGCTGAAAACAAAAAGCTCGTCAACAATCGTTGAGCCAGCAACATTGTCGCTGGCAACATTGACGCCAGCAACAAGCAACACGAACCCCAACAAATTCCAGTCAGCCAGCTATGCGCTGCGTCGCCAGTTTCAGACACGTCGTCTGACAACAACAGCCTCCCCGGCAAGTGGCGATGAGGGCGGTAAGCATTAAATCGAATGTTGCCATCAACACTCGCAGCAACAACTTGTTACCAGCTGCCCCTTCTCATGATTGGGGCATCTAGTTAATTATTAGTGTGAGGAACAATCAGCTTTGGTTGGCGTTATTCATAATTCCTTGACATTGGCAGATGTTTATCTAGTTATTTACTGAAATCTTACTTACGTAACTATTTAATAACATTGTAAACATATTTAAATATATTTATCAAGGTACGTTAACGGTGCAAATAACCAATTGTAACTTGAAATCAATATTTGTATACTTTGAACCAATTTAGATTGGCTAAAAGATAAGCAAGAATTATCATGAATTATCATAAGCTAAAGACTTCAAATTTGGAATGATATGTTTATTTACGTAATATTGATAAACTGTAGATGGACGAGGGGAAACGAAAGCATCCGTTAATCATTACTTTGATTGATCTTTATATGATTATATGGAAACCAATTCTCAAGTAGAGGCAGCTCTAGGAGAACCTAGAACAGAGCATTTATTTTTATACTCTAATGCGGAAGCTATAAGACAAAGTGTTAAAATATGATGGGGGTGCCACGTCCACTAGGAGGCCGGGAAATCGATAAAATAGATAATCACAAGTCGATAAAGCCACATATATCACACAATTTAAAAACTACAGTCGACCAGTCTTAAACGTAAAATTTAAGAGCTAAAGTTGGCAAACTTTGAAGATAGATTACTAGGAACCTTATCTAATATTCTAACATATCCATGGCAGCACCCACTTCCTTCCCCAAAATTCTGAAAAGCTAATATCTTCCGCAATTTTAGAGCTAAGGTGACCAAACTTGGACTTACAAATTTGTATTATTTAGCCACAGATGTGCCACGCACACAAAATCCGCTTTTCAAGCGCCGCCCAACTCTAGGATCTACCATAATTCCGCAGCGATCAACGACTACGGCGATATCCATTGAAACGACAACTGTTTTGGATGGCATTGGATGGAATGATGATGAGGATCAGGTGGCCAAGTCCAGCATACACACAAGTCGCTTCAATCAAATACCGGAACAGGTGCGTCCACGTGTCAGCTATGATTTGCCCATCACCACCACAACGACCAGCACAAGCAGCAGTGGCAGCAGTGGCAGCAGTGCTGCCACAACGAGCTCTCCCTCGCCGCCATTCCTGGTCAATAGCACACGTAAGATGAGGGCTGTTCCAAATTGTAATACTCAGACTTGTGCAACATTAATTAATGTTGGTTTTTTTTTTTGTTTTTCGCAGGCCGTCAGATGATAGCACGACCACGTCGACCACAGTCCGTTACGCCCGCATCCGGTACAACGGCAGTATCCGTAACGGCAGCTTTGTCACCGCCAGCATCGCGTCGTCAGCAGAGCCGTCGACGTCCGCACAAGTACATTGAGGTGTACAGTCGGCCCCCCAGTAAGCCGGCCTCAGTCTCAGTCCCAGCCACATCCACAACCCCATCCACAGCCGCATACCCATTTAAGCATCGCTCCGACTACGAGTACTATGATGATGGACATGTGAGCATCAAACCACAAACACGACGACGCAATGGACTGGCTCAGACTCAAAAGCAAATTCAGATTCCGACTCCAATGCCCAAGGTGATTGTACATGGGCGTGGCATCATTGAGTGTCTGGAGCAGGGCAATTTTCCACATCCGCTCAGCTGTCGCAAGTTCATTTCGTGTGCCAAATTCGAGGAGACCGGTGGCATTGTGGGCTGGGAATACACATGCCCCAAGGGTCTCGGCTACGATGGCTCGAGCGGCATGTGCACCTGGGCAGCACCCAGCGTCGATGGTCGAGCCTGTCGCTAATTGATGTGCAGTGGGTCTTGGTGGGGGTCAATGACTGAATACACGCCTTTGCGGCCCCAAGGCACTATCGAGCAAAGAGACATATGGATTTTTCTTGCACATGCTGCACATCAATTGATTGTGATTAGTTTCTTTGAGGTATATCTGTGTGTGTAGATGCCGATGTATCTATGTATATACATATATACATATGTATGTGTATATGTGTAACACGTAATAATGTTGATATTTTAATTTTATTTAAGCATAGCAATATAAATTTTCTTTTTTTTCCTTCCCCGTCCCCATTTAACTTCGATCGAAATCAAATTATATTCATATTTAGCTCATATTTAATGCAATTCACATAATTAATACTTTGTATAAAGTGTAATTTGTTCCAAAATCAATAAACACATATATATATATATTTAGTAGTCCCAAAATCGAGCTTGCAAATTTACTAATCTTTTGAAAATCGATTTACTTTTGAGTTATGAAACGCTTTTGGCCGATCCCCAAATAAAAGAAAATCTTATTTTTTACTTTACTATTAATAAATCTCTAAAATTGCGGCCATTATTAATATTGGAAATCGATGGGAATAGTTTTTAGAGAGCTCAAAATGATATCAATTTAAATCTTTTATCCAGTGATCTATGACTTGGAATAGATTATAAATGAATAGATTTCTCACCAAGATTTCTATTCGTGTAGTCAGTCGCCTTGCTTTCTGAATAAACAATTCAATTTAATGGAATAATTTTTTTATTTTTTTAGATATGCAAAATTTTATTTGAAAACTAAGCGTAAACAAGTCATTCGATATGGAAGGAAATGCGTTTTGTTATTGTTGTTCTAGTCGTTGATGATAGCCCGTTTTTTTTGGATTGAACGTTCCGGGAAGACTTAAGCGAAGTTCTTCTTCTGCTGCTGCTGCCTCCAAGACTCATGAACGGAGTGGTAGCCACTCTGTGTCTGGGCGGGGGTGTTGCGGCCGAAGGGGCTCTTGGAGTTCACCTGGAGCATGTAGTCGCCACGGACGTCATAGTTGGTGGCGATGCCCATGTAGGCGCGCTTGCCATAGCCATTGTTCTGCTTGTACTCCTTGTAGGAGCTGGCGGCAACGGCGGGGAAGTTGCGTTCATTGCCAGGACGGACAGACTCGGCAAAGTAGCGGGTGGCACGCATAGATGCCTCAACAACATTGTCGGCGCCGGGAACACCAGCAGCCGGTCCATTGGGATAGAAGTCAACATCGGCAAGGCGCTTCTGGACGCCCATGCCATAGGCGGACGTGTGAATCGCATCAACGAAATCAGCATCACCACGGGCCAGACCGCTCAGCTTGTTGTCGGGCTGGGAGTATTGCTTGGAGGGGTCCAGGCCAGTGATGCGGCGCAGCTTGTGTCCGGTCTGGCGAGTGTACTGGCGTCCGGCGACACCGGCAACGTGGGCAGCTGGTCCTTGGCCAATCAAATGGATAACCTCCTGAGGCACATTGACTTCGTTGGTCAGTTGCACTAGACGGTTGCCAATCAGTTCACCAATGCGCTCCACATTCAATGTGGCAAACTGCTCAAAGTCTTCGATAATATTGCCAAGTGCGATAACCACCAGATCACCGGTTGTGTCATCATCCTGCTCCTGGTTCTGTTTGCGTTTCTGTTGCGTTTGCTCCTCGCTGCTGTCCTGTTGGCCGGGATAGGGCTGGAGATTGTAACGCTGCTGATAGGCCTGGACCAACTTGCGATTGGCCTTGTTCGCCTGGCTCCAGCTCTCGGGCATACCCTGAATGAAAATAGTGACCTCGTCGTTGCCAAAGTTGGGCTGACGCTTCACTGTCTGCACGAAGTTGTTCATATTGAATTCGATCTTCTCGCCGTTCTGGCCAACAATGTAGCCCTTAATCTTGTTCGGCTCGGGCATATAGTCGGGCTTGAAGATGCGATTGAACTGCGACAGATGGTCTGTAAAGATACAAAAAGAAAAAGAAACAAAAACGATAAGCGTATAATCAGATTACCATTGAAATGATTTTGTTACTTACACAATTTATCGAGAAGCGTGGCACCCTCATCGGCAGACATGTCCTCGAGACGTCGGAGCGTCACCTCCTTCAGCGTGGGGAGCTGCTCAATTTCACTGGTGCTGACCCAGTTGCTCGGATCCTCAATGTTGTACAGTGAGTTGGAGTTCTTGCTTCTGTGACCGTTGCCATTGCCGGCATTTGTGGCCAAAG
Organism: Drosophila glabriapex; assembly: GCA_035042305.1. Lineage (NCBI taxonomy): Eukaryota > Metazoa > Arthropoda > Insecta > Diptera > Drosophilidae > Drosophila > Drosophila glabriapex. The sequence continues at coordinate 9,740,171 of JAWNLN010000066.1, forward strand.
CCACGGCCATCAGGCAGGCCATAACACACAGATTGCGCACAGGATTCATTTTTTTCCAAAGGAGTTTCGCTTCTATTGTAGAGACACCGCACCAAACCGTACTGCATGCCATTTGCCAAAAGACCAGCGGTTTTATAGCCACCCAGTTTGCTAACACTCTCAATTCCTCTCTCACTTTCTGTGTGTGTCTGCCTGTCTGTCTGTCTGTCTGTCTGTGATTGTGTCTGCGTTCGTTGACCGTTGTCGGAATACACGTGCCGACGCAGCGGCCAAACGGAAACAGCACGAAGCTGATGCAGGCACCTGGCTCAGCACTTTTCGAAATTGAAATTCTAGACAACAGTGGGAAATTGAAAAATCGAAAATCTGCAATCATCGGTTGCATGAGTTGACAGTTTGCACTTGCACATTTATACTTTTTATATTGTTTTTCGCTTTATCAGTGTTCGTCAATTGATTGGCAGCCCCATATCAATTCCGAGTCAGCAAACAACGCTCTGCCAATTTGGCATGTTTTTTCAATACTATTAGCAGCTTCTTGTGTAACTATATAATACCAATGAACTTACACAATCAATGAACTTACACGCTCTTGCAGTATTTAGTAGCTAACTAACTATATATATTTAAATTCGATTTGTATTTTATATATGACATTATTTGATATTGATTTCATATTTATTTTTAATCCACCTTAATATAGATTTGATACCTTGTTTTATATGCATAAGCATGTCGATTTGGACTTAATCATTATCAATAAATATCTGCTGCATTTTCTCTACAGTCTGTCAAACCGTGGATTGCGTTGATTTACAATTGCAGCTTTTTAATTATTATTTGGTTGGCCGATATTCAACATAACGATCAAATAACGAACAATTGGTAAATTGTTCAGTAATGTGCAGTAATATGAAACTGTGAGAAGCAGCCCGCAAAAAATGATTGCTTGAAGATAAGATATATTTATTTTTTTATATATTTAAAGAAGACTAAATACAGTCCAACTTTCAAAAATGTACATTTAGGAAATACTCTTAGAAAATTGAGTATAAAACAATAGAGTTAGTTTAAATTTAAAAGGATTCGTTAAGCTACAATTTGAACAAATAATTGAATATATGATAAATATATATATGGTATGTTTGTGGAAGTTAAGGTCAACAAACAGAATTACAGAAAAACATTTTCATATCTGACAAGGCCAAAATAAGACTTCATTTCAGAAAAATTAAAAAAAAAACCGTACGATTTCTTTTTTTTAATCTTTCAATCATTCGATTACAATATGTGGATTAGAATTAGATTACCCTTTGCGAAAAGCTGGGTTTGCCCTTTAAGATATGTATCAAATGCACCACTTTTTAGATCATAAATGTGCACAAGTATATATTAACTGTATATAAAGTAGCGCTACCTTTCATCTATATATATATATATATATATGTATATACATACATACATATTCATTCACAAACATAGATTAATGAATTTGTTTGCATATGTGAATAAAAATGCAGTTCCTCTAGATCCCATCAGTGTCCATAGTTTCGAATATATACGAGTCTAAAGGAAATATTGTTCAATATATATTTATATATTTATAAATAAATTACATTGTAGTGTAATTCTATTTTGCGCATGCAGAAGTCTTGTTATCAGGCCATTTAATTTGTTGCAGTAGCACATAGCCTGATGATGCACCCAAAGGGCATGCAACTATATAATAACCATATATATAAATTGAAATGTTAATGTACGTAAATGCACACAAGTGGATTATAAACTATTTGTAAAGTGCGAACGCTGCAATTGTTGGCCAAGTGTCGACAGTGCAAAAAATAAGAATGGGACTCCAAGCGCTATAAAAACTGGTGCTTGAAACGTGGAAAGACAGTTCAACTCACAGCGACATAGAGAGAGCTCCGAGTAGTTGCCGCAGTTGTTGAAGTCCCTTTGTTCTAGTACACCGCAATATGAATCCAATGAGAATGCTTAGCCTGCTGGCTTGTTTGGCCGTTGGTGCCATGGCCAGTCCCAGCTCCGGTCGGATGGCCGGCAATAGCGTCAACCAGGCGCTGAAGCCATCGCAATGGTTATCCCCCCAGCAGCTGGAGCGTATAGAAGCTGTCGATGATCTAACCTTGGAGCGTTTGGAGAGCATGTCCCTGGAGAAGGGCGCTGAGCTGCTGCAGCAAGTGTGTAAGTATCAAAAGGATTCAAGTTGTTTGTTAGGATGCTGATACGATGCCAATTTTCAATTGTTGCTTCTGTTGGCACACAGATCACTTGTCGCAGATCAATCATGATATCGAGCCTAGCTATGTGCCCAGCAACGTGCAGGTCTATGTGCCCAAGCCCAATGGTGAGAAGATCGTTGCGCCCCTCAACGAGATGACCCAGCTTCTGAAGCAGCAACAGAACTTTGGACAGGATGAGGTGACCATCATTGTCACCGGTCTGCCCAAGAACTGCGAGACCGTGAAGAAAGCAAACCGCAAACTTGTCCAGGCATACATGCAGCGCTACAATCTGCAGCAGCAGCAACAACAGGGCCAGAAATACAACAAGGACTCCGCCGAGGATAACAACTATCAGCGCACATCCAGCGAGGAGGACTACACCGAACAAGCCAAGAACGCCAACACCCAAACTGGTGACGTCATTGTAAGTATTCATTGATACCATCCAGCATTACATGTTTACAAGTGGCAATTTCAACACCCAACTAGATTATCGACTTGGGATCAGAGCTGCCCAACTTTAATAGCATTGCCATGTTGGACACTGAGAAAATCGGCAGCATTTATGGCAAGTGGATTGTTAAGATGACCCATGAACTGCAATTGCCCCATGAGACCATCCATTTGATTGGCCAAAATATTGGCGCACACGTTGCCGGTGCTGCTGCCAATGAGTTCACCCGTTTGACTGGCCACAAGCTGCGTCGCGTCACCGGTCTGGATCCCAGCAGCATTATTGCCAAGGGCCGTAACACTCTGGTCGGATTGTCCCGCGGCGATGCCGAGTTTGTTGATGCCATCCATACATCCGCCTACGGCATGGGAACACCCATTCGCTCCGGCGATGTTGACTTCTATCCCAATGGACCGGCTGCTGGTGTTCCCGGCGCCGACAATGTTGTTGAGGCATCTATGCGTGCCACCCGCTACTTTGCCGAGTCTGTCCGTCCTGGCAATGAGCGCAGCTTCCCCGCCGTGCCCTCCAACTCGCTCAAACAGTACAAGCAGAACGATGGCTTTGGCAAGCGCGCCTACATGGGCATCGATACCGCCTACGATGTTGAGGGTGACTACATTCTCCAGGTGAACCCGAAGAGCCCGTTCGGTCGCAACGCTCCCGCCCAGAAGCAGAACAGCTATCATGGCTCTCACAATGCCTGGCAAAACGAGAAGGACTTTTAAATATACCTTTAAAAGCCCTCCTACCCCCCACATCCCCCAGAAAAACCGAGACCAGACTAGAGTCCATGCCAGGCAAAACGCCCAAATTGGACAAAATCGAACGCTTTTTATGTTGCACCTAGAAGTTAAGAACGAACAATTTGATATTTCCCTAAACTAAATATTTTAGTTGCAAAATTTATGGCAAATAAAACAAATAGACTCTTTTTTAATAGAGAGCTCAAACGTATATAAATATAAATATCTCTTTATTTCATTTGAAAGCCATCTAATTCGAACTTCGCCCAGCTGACAGCGGAATAATCTGATGACATTGTAACACGAAACTTTCATTTATCGATTATCGATATCGATTTCCTAGCTCTCCAGTGAGCGCATCACACCCATTTTAACACCTTGTTTGACGCTCACATGTATATTTCAAGTTTAAGGGGTCTAGTCGAAAATAGATGCGTTCACAGAGGCGGACTTGGGCACGGGTCAAAACATTCCACATGGCTTGACTTCCTTATTAAGACTACATTTAAAGTTGGAAGCGCGATTCTAACTGGATATTTAATTTCAAGGTTCAAATTGTACTCTCAAATAGTTGTTCAAAATGGATTTTATGAATGTATCCCTCGAATGGGCGTGGCCGAAAATTGTTCTTATTTATCTCCGGGAGGAATCATGAAAATCTAGTTTAAAACTTTGGTAACTCTATGCATGAATTTGTAGGAAATAAAGTCTTAAGCAATATTTTTTGGGGGTGGTATGGGCGTGTCCAAGTAATTTGATTACATTATACAAAACCAATATACTCTTCTGCGGTATTAAAATATACACATAATACATATACAGTTAGACAATTATAATTTCTATTGATAATACAGAAAAGCTTTGCCAAAATAGAAAGGCGTATTTATTTGATTTAATTAACTGTACAACGATGTGTATAAAAGTGTGGAGCTTTTAAAGCTCGCTGGCAAAAGCTTTTGGCAGCTGTTCGTTAGCTTAAGGGTTGCCATTGGCAATGTTGAATACAAGTTTGTGTTGCCTGACAGGAGGCGCGGCCCCGAAGCCAGCAGCCCTGGCAAGCCTGGCGATGTTTCTAAATTTTGCAGCCGTTTTCAGTTGTTGCTGTGCGCGTTCCACGCCTGATTCTTGACGTGTCGACAGCGAACTCTCGCCATCCACATCCAACTTCGCCAGTGACTCCGTGCAGTCGCCTTCTCGTTCTGGCACGTTCGTGTTTTACGGGTCTCGCTTTGTGCATGTGCCAGTACCAGTACCAGTTCCAGTACCCGTACCAGTGCCAGTACCAGTGCCAGTGCCTTCAAGGTGATTCGCGGGCAAAAATTATGGGGCAGCAACATTTAAGCATTTTATAAATAATTGCTGCTTCTTACTGCCGTTGGCTGCCCCAAAAAAAAAAACAAAAATGAAACAAACCAATGACGAAAGCTGGGCAGCAAAGTTAACGAGCTAAGACACAAAAGTGAAACCATAATCGCCAAAAAAAAAAGAAGAAATATATATATATATATATATATATATATATATATATATAAGAAAATTTGTATGTAGGTGTGTGTGTGTGTGTGTGTTTGTCTAAGCATAAGAAACAATTGTCAAAGATGAAAGATGCATTATTAAATACAAACCAGCATTCGCATTGGCAGCCAATAACAAAAGTGACAAGCAATGTGTGTGTATTGTTATTGTTGCACACATACAAATACAAATACACTGTTTTGCTTTTACTTTGTGCTATTGTATGTATGTATGTATGTGTGTGTGTGTGTGTGTGTGTTGCCTGTTATGCTGTCATCTATCTGCACACATACACACACAGACACACACAGACTAAGACGAGCGAGCAGCATTTGTTTGCTGTTTAAATTTACATAAGATAATGTTGCAACAAATATCTAATTTAGCTAACATCGAAGCAGCAGCAGCAACAACAACAACAACAATAACAACAACAGCAGCAGCAGCAGCAGAGTATGCAGCGAAAAATTGCATTGTCTGTCAAGGACAAAACAAAACGCCCTGCCATGTAGCGACTTGCGTGTATTTCGCCTGTGCGTGTGCGTGTGCGTGTGTGTGTGCGTGTGCGTGTGTGTGTGTGTGCGTGCGTGTGTGTATAAGCATGCGTGTGCGTGTGCGTGTGCGTGTGTGTGTGCTTGTTTGTTTGTTTGTTTGAAGCGTAACAGCATCAACAACAACAATAACAACAACAACAGCAACAACAAGGCAACAAAGCAAGCAGCTCAAGCAAACCAATTCAGCAGCAGCAGCAGCAGCAGCAGCAGCAGCAGCAGCAGAATAAATACACACTAAAAAGGGAAAACAACAACGAGGCACCAGAACAAATCACACGACAAACGACGGAGGCTGCAACCACCCAAAATATAAAAAAAAAAAAAAAAAACGAAAGCCACCCAAACAACCCCAGACCAACAAAATTACCAAAAAAAAAAAAGAAAAAAAGGAAAAAAAAGAAGAAGAAGAAGAAAAAGAAAGGAAAAACAACCCCAAACGACATTTGGCGCCAGTTGGACAACAGTGCGACGGCAACCATGTGGTTTCATGCTTCGGCGATGCTCCGATTGTTCCCGTTACTTCCCACACTGCTACAGCTGCCCGTTCAAGTAAGTTGCCACAACAACACCCAACCCCCACCCCCTCATCCGCCTTCACCTCATCCAATTACACCGCTCTGCATGCCCACTATAAATGTTGCAAGGATTTCGTGGCATTAGTTTACACGGCATTTGGCAAATCGAAAACAAAAATAAATAACAAAAAAGAAGAAACGAAATTCTTATAAATATGCAATAAGAGCCGAGTAAAAAGAATAATTCGATAATTGTAAAAAGCACTTTGTTTGTAACGAAAACAAAAGCACTTTCCAAGTAAACCAAACAGATTTTCTTTATTGCTTTAGTATTTTGAAACTGTTATATTCATTTTTTAAATTATTTTTCTTGGTTATTACTATTATTGATATACTGAGAAATACTGTGCGTCCTGCTGAGTAAACAGCTCTTCCATCAAGATATGTTTCCCCAGGCTGCTGCCATGATGCGTTCAGAATTACTAATCATTTTCGCCAAATCAGATTCCATTACTGATTCCACCTAGTTTAGCTAGCTTTGTTTATAGCCTTGGTTGCCAATCGTTTCTGATTAAAGCTGCCTTAAAGAAATTTAGCTTTTACATCTGTTTTTATTTTTTAGTTTCATTTATTTTTCCAAATCTATATTTGCACATTTTTAAGTCATAAGTCGTTCAATAACCCAACTTAAATGTAATTTAATAAAATATTGTTTGTATTCCGTGTATTCCGTGAGCAACTAACTCTTTAAGTAGCCTTTGGGTATTGATCAATATATATTTGTATAGATCATCATATCAGGGTATCCCCTAGTCGAGCTGCCCCAACTGGAGCAAATCTACTTTTTTTGTTTTGATGCCTTTTGTTATTTGATTAGGTGCTTTATTTGTTGCTTGTTGCCATGTTGCGTTGTATGTTGTACTACCATTTGCCATTGGCGTTTTGCCTTTGTCAATAGAATGACATTCAACTTGTTCGCTTTAGCAATTAGTTCTCTTCTGCTCTATCTGTCTCTCTTTTGCCACATGCACATACATATATACCCCCCATATATACCCATATATACCAGTATATGTATTTGATGTTGCTTTCTTATCCCCCTGTCTATAAATAGTCGCGTCACACACTTTACTCGATTGCTTGTGTGCAAAAAACACAAAGCTAATTGCTGCGTTTAAATACCCTTTCTCTCGATCTTCTTTTCCAACTCACAACAACAACAACAACAACAACAGGTAACGGCACGCTTCTGCGAGGGTGGTCACATCTGTTCGCTGCCACGCGAGTGCTGCACTCAGGGCTGCTGCCCACCGTATCAGGGTGGTCCGCGACAGCTGCCTCCACCATCGGAGCATGTCCTCAACTTGTTCTTCATCAGCCACTGGTTCTTCTGGTAAGTAGTACTCGAACTCGTCTTTTTTATTTATTCTTTTTTTTTTTTTTGGGGGGCAAATTAAATATATTGTCCAGCTACTATCGTCGTCATTATTAGCATTCGTGGTTGCAGTTGCCCGCAGTCTCCTGTGTGACCGCAGGGGGTGGTAGGGGCAGCTCTTCTGCATAACGTTCAAGGCTGCCGGGAGGGGCTTGATTGGCATTGTGTATCTGTGTTTGTGTGTGTGTGTGTGTGTGGGGGGGGCATGGCATGTATATGACTGCGAAAGAGTATGAGTATTATTATTGGCAGCAAAGGTGGCCCCTAGCTGAGTTGCGTCAAGTCAAGTCAAGTCAACTCAAGTCGAGGCCTTATGCAAGTCCGGCCCGGGTTCCTCAGAGACGAGACAAGACGAGACGAGACAAGACGAGACAGAGAACGCCAAATGGCATTGCCAACTAATGAGACACTGTCTTGTGTGTTGTTTTAAACCCCCTCGAACATATGTGTGTGTGTGTGTGTGTGTCACATAATCAAATCTCAAGTCGCCAAAATGCCAAGCGACCAAACCAACCAAACAGTTGAAACCCATTTAGTTTGAATTCGTTTGCGAACGCAGCCAGGCCGTAACTAAGCAATATCCTATCCTGTTCCCATCGTTCTCACTTCTTGCTCACCCTCCTAATCCAAAATGGGCTTCTTTATACAGTCACGCCAGCTGCAAACGGAGCAGTAAGCCAGGGGATCCATTTACAGATCCCTCAACTAATCATTTGTTGTGTTTATTATTATTCGTCTCATCACTGTCAGGTGCGTGGTGGTTGCCGTCATCCTGGCCATACTCTGTGCCTATTCGCTGTGGAAGAAACGACGCACACTCTGCGGATGGGGCTTTACGGAGCATCACACACAATCCGAGGGAGATTCGGCCGGCTCATGTTATGCACCGCCGCAATATAGCCGCTGTAATTCATTTCATCATCCGCCGCCGCCCTACACGGAAGTAAGTCCCAAAATATTATTTGTTTGGAAATGATTGCTGTCTTACTTAAAAACAGGCGTGCTCCAAACGGAAAAAAGCATTTCGTTTTTTATATTATTTTTATGGCGAAAATCGTGAATTGAAACTCACATCGCTAACAAAATTGTGCGTAAATTGAGGCACCCAAAGCCGGAAACGGACGAGTTTGTTTAAAAGCAAAACCGAAACGGAAAAGTTTCCCGTAAAGTGGAGCACGCATTTAAATTAATTAAATTGAGTTTAGTATGGAATTTATGATGGACCACTAATTTAAAATCCATTCCATGACAGGTAACCTCAAAGCCGGATCTATATCCTCTCGTCTTCACGTGCAACAGCGACAATAGCAAGGGGAATGCCGGCTCCAGCTATCTGATGGTGCAATATTTTCGCAATTATATTGTGCGTCCGGCTGGTTCGCTGAGTGCCGCCAGCACCGTTGACTCGCTCAGCTCAAGCTTCATATGCAACATCAATGAGGCAAACACACTGGTGCCACCGCCCTATTCCCGGGCAGCCAGCCCCGAGCTGAGCATGCATTATGGTGGTGGTGCACACCGAGAGCTAGCGGCGACGACGGCAACGACGACGGTACCACTGTCATCACAATTGGTTGGGCCGCAATACGGCTTGCCACGCTCCGCCTCGCAGCTGGTGGAACCGGACTATCAGCCGCGCCAGGCAATGCAGATGCACTACGCCACGGTCGCTCTGGGTGGGAATATGGGTGTTGGTGCCGGATCAGCGCATTACAGTACACGACTGCATGCCTCGCACAGCGGACACTTTTCGCCGGAAGAGTCCGGCAATGAGTCTACCGGAGGTGGAGGATTAGGAGGAGGAGGTGGAGGTGGATGTGGAGGAGGAGGAGGAGGAGGTGGTTTTTTGCAATCGCAGAGCGATCAGCATTTTCGGTATATGGGAAATAATAGCAGCAGTAGCCTCAGTGATATATTCGTGAATAACAGTTGCGCAGCGGGCTTCGGCGGCACGGGAGCGGATCAGACTGGCATTATGGGAGAAGCTGGCACGCAGGCAACATCGCTGTGCAGCCTGGCAATGGCTGCCGGTGGCACATCGGTCATCTATGGCAACGGTTGCATACAAGCGAATCCGTTGCACAGCTTGGACAATTGCTGCCAGGTGGCGTCGACAACGCAAGGGGCAACGGCGGCAGCAGCAGCAGCAGCAACGGCGACAGGACCAACCACAGCCAGCACCGTTTCTGGTGTGAGCAGTCTATCGAATATTGGTACGCCAAGCTCACCGCCCCAGGCGACCAGTCCCACGGGCGAGGTGCGTGAGATTCTCGATCAAATCAGTCAACTGCAGGCGGACGTCAACTATGAACAGCTGCTGCTGAATGGTGGTGCGAAATCGCGACTACAGCACACACTTTCCACACCAATGACACGACCAGCTACACTGCAACATCAGCAGCCAACATCCTCATCCGCATCCTCATCCGCATCCGCATCCAGTAAGGCCAAGAAATACTATGCATCAAAGCCGCCAAATAAGGCGCTTTATATACCAATGGCCGTTTTGACGCCACCATCTGCACAGCGCTGTGTGCTCAAGAGTCCCATTAGCAGCGTTGTCAGCGGCGCCAATTTCTTTGTGAATCGCGGACGTGTTGCCCGCAAGGGTTGGATAACACGCTCGGCGCCGACAACACCCGGCAGTGGATTGCCGCCCAATCGGCTGGGCGACGACAGTCCATTGCTGCTCAACGAGCATGACGAGGATGCCATCGATGAGTCCATGGGCGACCATGGTGGCCAGCTGGAATAATAATAATAATGATAACAATAACAAATTGGCAGCGACATCTCAAGCGTCATTGTAGTTGTAAGCTTTTAAACGCAGTTCAAATATTTTTAAATGAATGCATTTTTTTTTTTTTTTTGATAGGTTGTCGTTTTTTAAACGTCTGAAATCAAACAATGCCAAAAATACAAAATCAAACTAAATGGATTATTGGATTTTTCGAATTATTTTATTTACTTCATTTTATTTTAAGCAACAAAATTGAAAATTTATATGAAAAACAAAAGACAAATGGCTTCCTGAAGAAAATCGATTGTTATTTTTTTTTTTTTTGGTTTGCTTGTGATTTGTATTTTGGCAAATTGACTTAAAGAAATGCACAATTGAAAATGATAAATGTATGTATAGAAAAACAAATACACATGTACATGAATGTATGTACAAATATGTAGATAGATAATTCTTAAATTATTGGCTGATAATTGTAACTTGATGACAGGCTTGGCCCGCAATTGCCGCTTCTAATGGCCAACCGTGTTCCTATTGCACAAAATGTATACATCAACAAAATCGACAACAACAACAATTAATATAAATTAAAAACAAGAAAACATACAATGTATCATTGATGAAAACCCTTTTTAAAAGTACGACTTCATACATACATTTGTATGTGTGAGCCAGTTATGAATCGTACAGCTAGCAAAGGACTCGAAAACAAATATTTTGGTGTGCTTCAAATATTGTTGTAAAATGTTTCCAGTTTCCATGTAGAGCTTAGGTATATTAATAGATAAGAACTTAAATATATTTGTTTTTTTTTTTTGTTTTTTTTTTATCTAAGCAGTACTCAGTTGAGAAATCAACAGGACAAGACGAGTTTAAGGCCAAGGCACACGCATTGACAAATTATTTTGCATTCGTACATATATAGTTGCATATATATGTACGCATGTGGCATGCATAAGACTTAAGCTGAAATCAATAAATAACAAAAATTAAAACAAAACAAAACAAAGCAAAACTACTCAAATTTCAAGAAAGTATAGAGAAAATGCAAAAAATAAAAGAAAAAAACGATGAGATGAGAACGCGTTAGAATGCAGCAGTGCCTTTCGACTAAAAATGAAAAACAAAATACCGCACACATATATTTACACAGATATGAATCTATATGTGGCATATGTACTTCCATATATGAATGTAATAGCAATAACCAAGCAAAGAGCAACAAGAATGAGCTAAAAACTAATCACACAAACAAAAAGCACGCAAATAATACAATCCAAGAACAACAGCAAACGTGGGCAATATTTAAAGTCAAGAAAACACTTCATGATTTAAGCTAACCAAAACGAAACCAATAAATATTAATACATTTGACTATAAACCCTATGTATACATATACATACATATTTGTAAGCGCATTTTAACAAGCATGATAAGACCCTCATTTCCACAACACGCTTCAAATAGTAAATTGGTTTTCACAATTACAATTTGGGTACATACATTTCTTAATTAGCTGTAGCTCATTTAATCGAATGCCATTCAGGTTACTTTTTATTATGAAGACATAACAACTAAAATCAAAAACTCAAAACAGAGCCAGTAAATTTTCAAAAGCAAAAGTGAATTGTTGTAAAAAAGAATAACATAAAACAAAAAAACCAACTTTAGAAACAATATAGAAACCCTAACGAAATAACAAAGAAAAACACACACACAAAAATAAAAACATCCAATGAGCAAATAAAGAAACATTCAATTGATTTAAATATGTACATGTTAAAGTATTTTCATCTGGTCCGCATAAGTTTCTCCATCGGGTTTCTTGTTTCTTGACTCCAGTCTACAACAGCTATTTTGAATATTCAGTTCAGTTGAGAGAGGTTTTGGTTTTTTTCGGATTATTATGTGATATTTTTAATATAAGTTTAACATATTTATATATATAGATACATATATATATTGTTGTTTAGGTTTTTATATATTTGTACATACAAATATTTTGTTGTTTAAGTTTTTACACATTTAATAACTAACAGCTTAGTTTGCGCCCATCAGCGAAAATTCAATTAAAACATTTTCCATTTAAGTGAGGTGCGTCAAAATAAAAAAAAAAAAAATGTTACAACAAATAATAAAATAAAATTACAAAAACAAAAAAAAAACAAGATATCAAAATAAATACAAATTGGATCGGAGTTTTGGACAAGAACTGTTTACTGCTTCAAAGCATGCGCCTGCGCCTCGCCCTGTTGCTGCTGCCCATTGTTAAGTTTCAACTTGGCGTTGAACTCTTTTTGGACATTCTTATAATAGGGACCCAGCTCCTCGGCCACTGACTTATACCAGTTGGCTAGTTTGTTGCGATTCTTGAAGGCGCCGAAGCCGATTGCTTCTGCAATTCAGAGAGAGAGAGAGAGAGTGGCTAAGATTAGTACAAAAATTTCATTCAAATAATCTGCAATTACTTACTGGTCTGATCAACTTCACAGATGGCACTCAGATCCGCATAGGAGATGTTATTGCCAAGTATAAACTTGCGCGAATTCAGGAACAGTTGCTCAAAGTCATTCAGCGTGTGCTCAACCTGTTTGCCGGCCACATTAACCTGCATAGAAGATCATTTATTATATCCTGTGATGTAACAGAAATCTTAAAGATAGATTTTTCATTTCTCTACTAATTTCCCACTGTGCGAAATATATTCCTCAAATAATCCATCAGCGAGAACGAAATGCTCTGATACCAACAAGTAATACCAGCTGATAACAGGTACCACACAACAACTAAATATTTGCTGGAAGTTCCACGTTATTTCCCCTCAAAAGGTGGCCTTCAAATTAAACAAAATGCTGGAGATGTTTGCTAGTCATCGGCCTTCCAAGTTTGGTAATCTTAGCTCTACAATTGCGGAAGATGTAAGCTTTAGAGAAATTTTGAAATTTTGATCTGTGAAAGACATCGCCAACAATCTGTCAACCAAATTCACCGACTGAGCATTAAAGTTTTGGGAGATATGGGAGGGGCCTTATCGATTCGCGATTATGGATTTTATCGATGTCGAAGACGTGGACGAAGCAACCCAATTTTAACACTTTGTCTGACACGGCCAGAGAGAAGAACAACATTTCTATTATCTATTATTAATAGTCTTAATTTTTGTATTTATTATCAAGTTAAAGACGCATATAAATTGGAGATTGGGGATACGAACTTACCGCACTTTCGGATGGCCGTGTTTTCTGCAGGTAAGGCACCAGCCACTTTTGCTGGAAGTAATCAGTGGTGGCCACCGTCATGTTGGATTGCTGCCAGGCGAGATACTCATCGGTGCGACTGCGACCCAGATGACGGCGCGGATACCAGTGCTCCGGAACCAGCTTCTCCCTCGCCAGATGACGGAAGATGGCCGCACTCTCCGATAGCTGATAGCCATGATCGGTGATCGCGGGCAGCTTGCGGAAGCGATTTACATTGTCTCGAAACTCGCCCGTCAAATGCTCACCTGGAAAAGTTATGAAAAACAAATGCATTGATTACTTGCAATCAATAAATGTTTAATCAAATTAAACCAGTTCTTCACTTATTGTGTCGTGCTCAGATAAAATAAATTTAATTGCTTAAAAATTAAATTGTTGAAGCATTTAATCATTCATTCTAAGCATGGCACCGAATTCACTAGATTAATATTTATATGTATGCAGATATGTGTGTGTACTTAGGTGTTGTCAGTGTCCCAGACAATTGTGTCAAACATTTAATTGCAACCAATTGAAAATGATGGAATAATTGTGTACTTGATTTTGATAAGCTCAAAATCATTGTCAAAGGGCATTTGGCACACTAACAATTTAATTTTAATCGCAACAGTCTATAGTGATGAGCATTTTTGACAGATTTGTAAACAAAACAATCATTTGAATTTATAAGACAATTTCAATTATTCAAACAAATATTGAGAGAAAAAAAAATGCCATAATTAAAAATCCATCCCATAACCTAGACCCATAATATATATATAGAATACTTATTTCAATAAAATAGATAACAAATTGTTTGTCATAATTTCCATATTTGCCTTTGTTTTTATATATATAAATACGAAAATTTAAACAATTTACTACGATTTAAAAGTATACAAATGTATGCATATATTTAAATATAAAATATATACAGAACAGAAAAAATTCTGTCGCTATTTTGGACTTTTTTTATGGCATCACTGTGACCGCTAGATTTGGCTGAAGCCTACGTGATGTGGCGCCATTTGTTTTCGTTCCATTCAACCTACTAGTTAATTCACATGATAAGCAAGTGCACCTCCAGTCGGTCAACAAAGGATGGCGCCCTTCCACCCCTTCCTAATTACCACGCTCGTCAAGTGGCATGATCTAACTGAATATCTGATTTGCTAGGTCTGAACTACTATATATATATATATATATATATATAGACTATAATTATAATGATGGGTCACATCTATTGCTAATTACATATAGAAGAATAAGAATAATAGAAGAATTAAGATGGCAAACTTATGTGACAACAATGTAGATAAAACATTGTTATTGCAATTCAAAATTTAGTGTTTTCATAATTTACATATTGAAAAGTCGGCTTTTATTTGTTTATTTATGCTTGTAAATTGCATTTTTGCAATTTTTCTCATTTGAAAAAGTGAGCAACAAGCGCAGTCAAGCAAAGTCTTTAACCTGGCCAAGGCTGTCTGCGCTCAAATCGTCTGTTTCTAAGCTTGTAATAGAATAGTATATATACATATATGTCTATTGACTGTTTACTGTTTACACCTGGGCTCAATGCACTGCCTCGAGGCCAAAAATATATTTATATATATAAGTATGTACATGCATATGGCATATGCAACAGCTGAACAACAATAGTTGCATTTCGATTTCGATTTCGATTGGGTTTAAAGTCCAGCAATGAGCAAGTTTTGTGTATCACTTGCATTAAACTGTGGCAACAAGGAAGCTCTGATCGAATCTGTAATTCGTATTTCACAGATGCGGATACGAGTTATGGCCAAAATGTTAAATATACATATATAAACATATATACATATATATATATATATGTATATGCATAACTGATGACAAGTTTTTGCATTCAAATAGATTTGTTTTGGACGGTGGTGCGATGGCACTTAACCTTGACCAAGTTCACAACTACAGACATACGAGCGCCGAGCTCGGCTGAGCCGTGCTTGTGCTGGCTTTCAAATGGCTATCAAATTGGCTAGATGCTAAATAATATATGGTAAGACGCACGCGCTGCTAACAAAAGCTTGTTCTATTTTCTCTTTTCTTTCTCTCTTTTCTGCTGTTCTTCGTTATTTGTATTGTTGTTAACGTGTTGACATTGTTGCAAGCGCCTCAGACACCGACTCTACACCAAAAGAGCAAACTTTGCAACTGCGTGTGAAGTTATTTCATTGTATATTCTATCTGTGTTTAATATACAACGCCAGATTCCAGGCCCGTAGATAATCCCAGTAATTGTTTTTTTTTTTTTTGGCAAACAATTTTTTTATTATTGAATTATTCAAATTGGTGCATATATAGATATCGATATATGTACATGCATCATCTAGTTATAAGTCATAAGATCTTGAAAATGGAGGAGGCACGTATAGCATAGATTATGCAATACGGGTTTATACTTGATAGTGGGGATATCAGATTGGGTTACAATATTGTTTAGATGTGCCACTAAACTATATTACCTAATCCATTGTCAAGGCGTTTACATACACATACACATATATGTACATACATTCATACATACAATACATACATACGTATTGCACTTTCCCCTCCGAAAACTTGATAATCGGAATGTTGACCAAAGTGGAAAATTTTTGAAAACACTACAAAAATATCACATAAAAACGAATAGACCAAAGTACATGTGTATGTATGTATGTATGTATGTATGTATGTATGTATGTATGTATGTATGTATGTATGTGTGTGTGTGTGTATGTATGTGTGTGTGTGTGTAAGTGTGCGTCCATGGGCTGATGCAGGTTGATCAACATTTGGGTTAGTTAGACACATTTCGGCACGTACTCAAAATATCAATATGTAGACATACCTTTGACCATTGAAATAGGTATCGCCTCGAATGGGATTTTGGATGCCTCGAGAAATATGTAGAGGGCGCGGCTGGATTGATTCAGCAAATCAAAATAGAATTTCAACGGTTGCGTCATTTTGTTCTTGTTTGTCCACCGTTTTGAACTTTATTAATTTTGTTGAAGTTTTACGATATTGTTTTTATTTCCACAATACGGGAAATCAAATCAAATTAATCGGTATTGCAATCAAAAACAATGACAACAATATCACAATAATAATAACAAAAACAATCGACTACAACTAGTCTTAGTAACAAGGACAGTTGCCTTCTGTTCGGTCGCTCTGACTGCTGATTTTAGACTGAGCTGAAAGCGTCGCCGAATGCGACATTTTAAACTGCGACGCATTCGCAGTGACGAACGCTGCCAACGCCAGCGCCGGCGTCGCAGCACTGCATAGGCAAAGCCTCCACCGTCTGTCTGTCCACTGCGCCTGCGCCACATTCGAATTATGCATATGTATGCGTATACGTGTGTATTTTATGTAGAGTGGGGGATGGCAGCGGGGCGTTTAAATGTACACATGCGTTCCGCTGCTGCTGATGACGCGTCGTCGATTTGCTTCTTTTGCTTGTAGTATCAGCAATGCAAGAAAAATAAAAGAAGCTGTTCGGTGCTTGCCTGTTTTTATACCCTATACCTATCAGGATGGGTAAAAGGGATATACATAAATATTTTTGTAAATGCATAAGCATGATTTGTATACAGGTTCGTAATTGCAGGGTATTTTCTCGCCGAATATTCTGAATCACTCTTGTTTGATTTTGTTTGGTATTTTCTTGCGTTCGCTGTTGTTGCTGCTGTGCTTATGCCTTGCACCCATTGAGCATTGATATAAAGGGTATACATAAATGCATATGCCAATTTGCCAGATACAAAAATCAAACTTCAAAAGCAGTCGAAGCTTATTACATATTATCTACAGCTCAAAATGTTAAAAAAAAAAAAAATTGAATTCATTATTATTTGATTTGCAGTCCCTATTTTAGGGCAATTAATTGTGTACTGGGTATCTTCTGATTGAGATTTCTTGATCAGCTCTTTAACTGGTTATCAATTTGTATTATTACTATTTTTTAAATGATTATTGTTGTTGGTAATGGTGCTTGTGTTGTTATTTCGTTTGCTGGTTTGTTTTTGCGGCGCATTTAATAGACGGTTTTGTGCACCCTATAAGTATTTAAAATCGGCTCGATTGACTTTCAATCACATAATGTAGAAGGGTGTGGCATGTCGTCATTCTGATAAGCTTAAACCTTTTTTTATTATTTTTAATTTAATTTAAATGAATTTTTCTTAAAAAAAAGAAAATCAAAACGAATTGTAGTAGAATATAAAATATACAATACATCGACTTCAATTTATGCTATATCCAGCTGTTTAGTTAAACTTAAACTCAATTCATCAACGAATTTCATTTGAATCTATCGTTTTTTTTTTGCTATCCGACAGTGCAACCATATGTTATACAGGATAATAAGCCATAATTGAACTTTTATGCAAATAAAACTTTGTCTCCAAGGGTATTTAATCTTCGCCCCACCGAAAATTACAGTTGTTGTTTGCTAATCTTCTTTTCTGTTTTGTTTGTCGTTCATTGCTTATGTGTTGATTTCTTGCGCTTGGCTTTTTGCTAGCCGGTTTCTGTTGCTGTTGTTTGTTTTTTGTTTTGTTTTTGTTCGATCTTTGATTATCCACGATTACACTTTGTACTTCGCACAAGCCGCAATAGTGTTGCTTCTTCCATTGTTGTGTGATCGTTTGTGCAGCATGTACCTGAATGTACATACCTACGTACATATGTATTTAGATCAAAACAAAAAAGTATGTATAAAATGTACGCCTTATCTATTAGCGATTTGCAATCACACACATCGTACACACAAATACATTCATACATATGTTCTAATTTTGGAGCAAATACACACATATGTATGTACTTATATATACATACATATTTTCCTGCACTACCCGTTATCTTGTTTACCAACGAACACGCACAAACACACACACAACAATATTACCAGACAATATCGGTCAGTTCGCTGTTGTTTTTGCCGCTGATAGCAGGCAGAAACAGCGGCCGGCTTCTTTGACTTGGTTATTAAGTTGTTGTGTCTTTAAACATAATAAATATAACAAAAAATAATTAAATATGAGGTGCATTAGTGGCATTAAATGGCAGGTGGCACAAAATCAAATCCAAGTGAAAACCGTAAATTAAATTACAAGTTGAGAAAGTGTGAAAGCGAGGGATGGCCATAGAGACCAACGAGAGGGAGTGAGACAGAGAAATATTGATAGTATTTTTGAAGGTGAAGAGACAAAGGCAAATGATCCAAATCTTAAGAATCTACATACATACAACATATACAAAAGTATGTATTTATGCATATATAGATACATACATACACATGTATATACATGTTTGATAGTTTTATATTATGCGAATGCATTATTATTTAAAATAGAAAATATATTTGATAAAAAGAAGAAGGAAGGAATTTTCCTTCTCTCCCCGACGGGGAATTGAACCCCGGTCTCCCGCGTGACAGGCGGGGATACTAACCACTATACTATCGAGGACGTTGCGGCCGATCTGAATATTTGTAGACATGAATTCTGAACAGAGCGAACTCATTGCACTTTATGCTTAAACAGTTATAAATATAGATAAGTCTGTACATACGCATGCATTTACATATTTAGATGTAATTGATGTTGAAATATCATCGCCTGGGTTTGCAAATCGAGGGAAAGCAAAACAAAGAAGAGCGTGAAAAGCTTTCAGTTGTTCTTTTATTTGTACGTCTATATATATATATATATAAGTATGTATGCAGATGTTTCAACATTTTTCATAGCCTACTTTAGTCAAACCTTCAAAAATAGTCGTATGGGATATTTATCAGTGCTTTTTATTTTTTACTGCAAAATAATATCCGAATATTATTGGATAGGATATTTGCTAGCAGACCATTTTTTACTAACAACTTATACCATATTCTAAATGCAGATACAGCTTTAAGTTGAAGACTTCCTCTTCAGTTTTTAGAAAAAAAGGAGAACTATATGAATAAGGAATCTAGTTAAAAACAGATGTCATAGATTAAATGTTCTTGCTTGACCTGCTTGATATGATGTTGTTCCAATTGAATATTATTGGATCAACTGCATCCAAGTTGCTATTTGAGGACCTTTGAGCTGGGCAGCAGTTTCTTAAGCTAGCCAACGGTGAACTTACTATTATTATTACAATTTTTATTGGTTGGGTGCTGCAATAATAAGCATTGAAATTTGAGTTGCGAATTTGTGGTTGCGGTCTGACTATAAATACATAGCTATGTATGTATATATGTATATATGCACATATATAAACCAAACTGTGTTGGCAATGATCGAAAGAAAATCAATTTAAAAAAAAACAGAAAATGATTTATATTTAAATATTAATCAGTATAATATATAAATCGATCAACAAAAAAAAAACACCATAAAAGTTAATTACAATCACGGAATCTGGTGGCGATCCCTCCAAAATGGCATCACTGATACATATATATGTAGGCGAATACATATATACATGGTGCATATGGCTATAAAAGCAATTGCCGGTTAAAGCCAGCTGCACACAGTACGCAGAGTCTGCCGCAATGGCGCAGCAGCAGCAGCAGCAGCAGCTGGAACAGCAGGAGGATCTGCCCAATGCCAGTGTGCGTCAGACACTTGAGCAGTTGCTGGGATGCAACGATTATGGGCTGGAGTTGGCTTGTGCCAAGGGCGATAACTATTTGGGCATCGTGTGGCGCATACACGTGCCAAAGGAGCAGGGGCAACTGGCTGTTGAGGAGGAGCAGGAGGTCGAGGGGCAAAGGAGTCTAATCCTTAAGTTGCCGCCACAAAACACGGTTCGTCGCAAACAGTTTTTTGCCCGGCCATGCTTTGCCCGCGAGTCGCTTGCATATGAAGAGTTTTTGCCGCTGATTCAACGTTTTCAGGCCGATCAAAAGCTGAGCAAAACGGAGTGTTTTCACCAATATGCCCGCTGCTTGGTGACCCGCCAAGATGAGCCCAACGAGTGCATTGTACTGGAGGATTTGTGCCGTCGCCACTATCAGCTGCATGATCGTTTCACGGACTTAACGCCCGCACACGTATCCCTCGTGATGGGCGCATATGCCAAGCTGCATGCCACATCCTTGGCACTGAAAGCGAAATGTAAGTCGCAGCAGCAGCTGCTGTTGCCATTTCAGACACTGGTGGACATATTTGAACAGCGGCGCAATGATGCCGCTTTGGGTGCCTACTTTGAGCAGCTGAAGCAGAACGCACTGGATGCACTGCGTCAGCAGCAAGATGCACACTATGTGCAACGTTTGCAGGCATATTTTGGGCGTGGCAGCTATTTTGAGCTACTGCTGCCACTGCTCAGTGGCATGAACTGCGAGCCATATGCTGTCGTTTGCCACGGCGACAGTTGGAACAATAATTTTCTGTACAAATGCGATGTGGAAACAAAGCAGCCATTGGATGTGTGCCTGATTGATTGGCAACTGATGCGATATGCCTCGCCGATAACCGATTTGGTCTACTTTCTGTTTAGCTGCACGACACGACAATTTCGACAGCAACACTTCAGGCCGATGTTGCAACTGTACTACAAGGAATTGGGCCAACAGCTGGCCAGGTGAGTGCTCGCTTTTTAAATTGAACTCGGAACAGTTCTGAATTTCTGAATTCTCTGACAGATTGGGCGAAACAGCAGCCACATTATTTCCATTTAACGCATTTGAGCAACAATTGCGCGACAAGGGCGCTGTGGGATTGCTGTTAGCAATGATGGTATTACCAATAGTGACCATGCGTGGCGAAGATGTGCCCGATCTGCAGGTGATTAGCGACCTGGTCGAAGGCGGCGCCAGCACATCGGGATTTCTGGGCATTGGCAACGAGTTGCTCTACAAGCAACGAATGCGCGACGTCATCTTGGACTGTGTAGACTATGAATATATTTAGTTGCGCACCATTTCTACTTTGTAGTTGGAATTTTTGGAATACACTGAAGAATGTAGACTAAGGCAACCCAGCAGCTCTAGATGGGCACCCGCCTTGGGTAAATCATAGATGATGCATTGTATATATGCATCAATTAAATCTAATTTTAAAAAAGTATATATATATATATTATATATAAACTCTTCCAGACCGGAGTCAAGCTGCCCATTTCTATAAATTAAAAAACTGACTTTTTGATCCTTCCCATATGACATTATAGTCTGATGTTGATCACATATTGTCCACATGTTGGCAGCATTAGAGCATCATTAGACCCAGAAAAAACATTAACATAAAAAGTAGAAAATCTTCATACTTTTGGCTCAACTTATAACTCAGAAAGCATATTTTCGAAGCGCAAGTTTGTCTGTTTCTAAGAACCAAGACTTATATTTACTTAATACTAGGAACGATTTATCTTAAATTTAGAGAATAGATGCCTAATTCTCTCATTTTTTTATGGGTTCCCCAAATTATAACATTACTTTCTTTTGTTACTCCAATTATTAATTTAAAAATTTTAATACACAACAGATAGATAATTTATAAAATTTAGAATTTGAATTAGAATAAAAAACTTAAGATTTGTACGTGAGAGACTAGATTCTTGGAAAGGGAACTTAGACTAGACTAAACTAGAACGAAGGGGGTTGAGTTTTCAGGAAGATTTTGTGTATTTCTTTTATCATTTTTAGTTTCCAAAGGTTGATGACGGACCAGGATTAGCTGCGGGACTAGTTTTTGCATAGAAAAACAGACAAGACAGACGAGCGACCATAGTATGGGTGTATTTTTGAACAAAACAATCACAACCCAACCATGCCTGTCGCGGGATTCGAACCCACAGCTGATTAATGACTAGAAGAACGTAATCAATACAAGACTTTGTCTTAGCGTTCACAACTAAATAGCCGGCAGTTAAACGGCGCCTGCAAATTAATCCTTATTCCTGCATTCATTTACTAATTCAAATGGATGTGGAGAATTGTAAATGTATATTAACATTGGGATTCGCATCCGAAAACTTTATTTGGCTGACATATTTTGGATTGTTCTTAAACCGCAGTTTGGCCATTTCCTAAGGGAAACATTACTCAAAACTACGTTCAATATATATGAGGCTTAGATATAGTGGGGCGGCTGGCTCTCCGACTTTACTTAGCTAGACTAATAAAAATAAATTACTTCAGAATTGGTTTACCCCGTGAGAATCATAATGGTTGAATTTTGGCGTGATATTTCAAATACCAAGCAACTCGATATACAGGAGATATTGTAAAAGTATCGATGCTTTCGAAGTCGCATTTCATTATACTTTGGTATCGACCCTATACGATATGCAGTTTCATCGCACATACATCGATAGATTTAGTTTAAATACCGAACATATTTCGTAGTTTTGTACTTCACCATTGCGATTAAAAATTTCCACTGAAAATATGACATATAAAATTGGCAGCAAAACCCATTCAAAGTAATATCTGATTTTAAATTGATTTAATCGTTTTCAGACAATTTTCATCATTAGCAGTGCTGCCAACTGCTCAAAAAATCGCGGTCTTATGCTTTTAAAGTAAATTAGGGATGGGTGAGCGTTACAAAATGCAGCCCTGCCAGTTATCGATTGTTCTCAATGCTGCTATTTTTCTAAAAAAAAAAAAAAAACAAAAAAAAAACAACGCGTCCGCTAGTCAACTTTGAGTTTGGTTCCCTTTGCAAATAAAATATTGATATTAATGAAAGCCAAAGTGCATGTTATCAAAACACAAGTATACGAGCCAAAAATATATTTGAAAGTGATTTGAAACGTGATTTAATGTTATAATATGCAAATGTTGACCAGCTGGAGATTAACATCGCTATCAATATCAACAACAGTGCCATGAAATGCAAATAAAATGTAGAAAGTAAACAGTGGCACCTCAAGTGAAATTTAAAGCAATATATTTTTATTTTCTCGTGTGCTCTTATTATTTTGATTTGGCATCGGCGGCGAATGGGCGCCGCTGCCACCACAACCGCCATCTTCGCCGTTGCCCTGAGATTATGGCCTCCCTACATTCCAGTTGGCGTTTTGCCAAGAAAAGAATGAAGCAATTACGCATTAAAGGTACTACATAATGTGATGTCTAGGCTAACTACAAATGTTAATTAACATATTTATGTATCGGCAGCGCAACTGTTTACATATGTGCATGCCATACAGATGCAGCCATGTAAATACACATAACATACTGCGATATGTTAGTGTTATTTCTAGCATGCCCAATAGCATGTGGCTTAGCTATATTCTCATGCATGCACAGAGGCACATGTAACTGTATTGCTAACAGGCGACAGGCGCATGTCTTCTTTTTTCGTCATCCATCGCTAGCATACATGTCAATGCTATGCATGTGCATGCATTTGTATGTGTATGTGTGTGTGGGTGTGTATGTACTTCATCGACCTGAGAATATTTGTTTACATTACTGTTAAAGCGTCAACTGCTAACGCAGCAGCGGCGTTATTGTTGTTTTTAGCAGAGCCTCGCGTAACCACTCACTCGCAGGCAAAGTCGATTGCGCATAACGGTATCAATGTTGCAGCAGCAGCAGCAGCCGCCGTCGCCGCTGCTGCTGCCGCCGCTTGGCACCATTCTTTTTGACATTCCCGCATTGTACATACTTAAATTTATTTGATATGTTTGTATATGTAAGAGCATATAAACACATACATATATATATATATATATATATATATACATATATGTATATATGTATATACATATATGTATATTTATGTTTCGTTTGGCCAAATATTTTTCGACATGTTTGGTTTCTATTATTAGAGGCCCCAACGATGACGCAGCAAGCTAAAACAAACACAAAAGCAACATCAAAAACAAAAACACGCATTTGTTGTTAATTTCCTATTATTTCTGAGTGTGTGTGTGTGTGTGTGTGTGTGTGTGTGTGTGTGTGTGTGTGTGTGTGTGTGTGTGTCTGTGTGTCTGTGTGTCTGTGTGTGTATGTTGCTTCTTGTCGTTCATGTACAGCAAGGTTTCGCTGGACTGCAATCACAACAACAACAACAACAAGAATTTCACGTGCGCCGGCAGCGCTTTTGACGACAGCAGTTGGCGCTGATTAATTTCGATGGTGGAGCAATTTCACCTTGATTACTATTATATTATATTATTGATATTATATGCTTATTGTCTGTCTATAACTATGCAAATTTGATGCCGAATTACACTTGAAATTTTTAGAATATTCAATTCACGAAAGAAAAAATCAAAATTAAACACAAATAATTTCGATTTTATTCCTTTTGACGATCATTGCCATAACTTTGTACCATGATAAAAACAAATTATATCAAGCAACACGATAAAAAACTATTAGCACCATTTTTTTATATATATATATATATTTTTTTTTGTTGATAGTTTTTAATCTTGTCGCGAAAGAGATTAAATATGGTTGAGGTCTAATAATTTTTTAGACTGGGATATATACAGTGGTTTGCGAATGATTCCTATTAATAATTTCTTATATATATGTATTACTTAATTAAATCATAAATCCCAAAATTGATAAATATCTTTTTAGTTTTAAATATTTGATATTCGTTGTTGAAAGTGTTATATATTTTTAAGATGTGTGCAATGCAATGGGAAAATATGAATATAATTTTGTTGTTGTTTTCAGACTCGCAGGATCCGGAAGACTTTTATCGTTTGGACTCAAAGAAATCGGCGGCGGAAAATGCCTATGACATATACGCGATGCTCAGTGTGGAGAAGACCCGAGACACAAAGCGTCTGTTCCTGCTCAATGCGCTGGCCTCGCTCTGCCTGGCGGCCAACACGGGCTCACCGCACAATAATCTACGCTTTAGCACCGAGGAGCTGCTCTACTGGTGACAATTGTTATATATATTTATTATTATTATTATTATATTATCGTTGTTGTTGTTGTTGTTGCAGCCTGAGCGCCTCGTTGGTGCACACATTCACGCAGGTGCGTGCGGCTGCATTGCGTACGATTCGGTATACGCTGAGATCGTCAAAGGATATCAAGGCGTTCAATTCGCTGCAGTTGCAGCATTTGTTGTGCCGCTCCATTGATCTGATGCTCAAGAACGATGATGAGCGCGTTCAGGCATTGAAATTGGTACGCAAAATGCTTGCTATTGCGCCGGAGGATATCAGTCCAGTGGTGATCAGATGCCTAGTATCGCTGGCCGACAGCGGCATTGAGGAGAGCGATAATCTGTTGCGTGCCTGCCTTGCAACGCTCGCCGAAATCGCTGTACTCAATCCGGCGCTGCTGATTGTGTGCGGTGGCGTTACATCAATCACCCGCAACGTACTCGAGTGCCACAATCCACGCATCGCCGAAAGTCTGTGCGGTGTGCTGCTCTATCTGCTCGAATGGCCCCAGACGCGCAACATTTGCGGTGTCCGACTCGATTGCCTGGCGGCGCCATATTGTGACTTTACTTATCGATTAGGCATCATGGACAAAAACAAGTAATTTATCATTTGTTATTGTTGTTCGTTTTTATTATTGCATTTCATTGATCATCTCACTTGATTGCAGAGATGCTCGAGAGTTGCGTTACACCAGCTGCCGACTGGCGTTGCTTTCCGTGCTGCGCAGCTGGACAGGCACACTCGAATTCTGTGATCCAAGCAAACTTTCGGGTTTGAAAGCAATAGTGGACGCTTTATATTTAAATCAAATTGAAGTTCGAGTATGTAGAAAAACCTTAATATATCTATATATCTAACTGATTGGCTTCTCCACACAGAAAGCAATATTGGACTTGCTTTACGAGCTGTTATCGGTGCCGCAACCGAGTTGGACTGATGATTATGCGGTCGCATTGCAAACGGTTGATCCGTCCGATTTTCAGGACTCGTGGCTGCTTAGCAATGGCTTCGTGTCCGCCGAGGGACGCTCCATCTTGCCTAGTCTGGCCGCACGGGCGCCCAATGTGGTTGAACAGCATTTGGCGCTGCTGCTTTACTGTTTCTTAGAGACGGGACTGCTCAACGCACTCGTTGAGGTGGCCGTTGGCAGCGATCAGTTTGTATCGGTGCGCGCCACCGTATTAATTGGCAAAATCGTTCAATTAATGCATACACACTTGCCGGCGGATATATGCAGCACGAGTCCAGCGCTGCCGACACTCATCGCATATGCCACCCAAGGCAATCAGCAGGCGAATGCGGCTGTCGCCGCCCTCCAAAACTATCAGAAGATGCTGCGCCAGCGTCCGGCGTCGTGCAGTCTATTTCTCGATAGTATTATACAGGGCGGTGCGCTAATACAGACGCGTCTCTTTCGCCGCAACATCAATGCCCAGGAGTCGAGCATTGCGCTACAGCTGCAGGATACGGCTGGGGCAGCCGCTGCCGCCGTGGCCGTTGCATCATCATCATCATCATCCGCTGGCGTTTATCGGGGCGTTACTGGCACACTGGACAGACAGCGTCTGGACTCGGTCTCCTCCAGTGATGAGTCCAATTCGCAGGCATCGAGCTCGCTGCGCTCCAGCTTTCGATTGAAGCGCAAGTTTCTGCCGCAGGTATTCAATATCGATAATATTCGTGCCTTCAATCGAATGCTGGACGAATCAAATGTGCTAAGCCAGACGGACGCCAAGGACTGGGATTGGGATGTGGTTAGCACGCTGCTGAGAGTAAGTAACGAAACGAATCGTATTTTAATCGATTTATATTCAATTTTGTGACTCAACTATATCCGTTTTCAGTCGAATTTAATACGCAAACTGGACTACACTCAGGGCAAATTCCTAAATAAGCTGCTAAAACGTCTGGTGGACTTTTTCAAGCCAAGCAACAATCGTTTCTCGCATCAGGATCTTGTGCCCGGCCAGGCACTGCCAGCGTATGTGAGCACTGGCCTCGACCTTATCGATGTCCTCCTCAGCAGCAGTGAGGTAAGCATTTCACAATGATTATAGATATATAGGTATATATAAATATGTATTTGTTTTGTTGCAGTTGGAATGCATGCGTTACATAACGGACTATTTCTCGGACATTAGTCAGCATCTGTTGGCGGTAACGACATCAAGTCGTGCCCATGATTGCCTGTTTAGTCCACAGCATATGAACAACACAATGTGCCAGCAGTATTTCCTTTACATTGGACGGATGTGCCGCAGCAGCAAGGGTATCGAGGTTCTTAAGAACACAACCGTATTCGAATAGTGAGTAGTATGATTCCCATCCCATCACATTCCATTTGTATATTCGTTATTCATGTTTTGTATTCATCATTTACTATCTCTCACTCTCACTCTGAAGTCTGATCACATTGGTACGGCATACGGATCACGTTTGCTATGTGAAGCTGATTGTCTCGGGACTGAACTACAGCTGTCAGAAGCTGCCGCAACAGGTGCTGGAGAAGGCGCTAACGCTGGCCAAGACGCGCAGTGGTCGCTTGTATGCCACACAATTTTTGGCTGTGCTGCTGCGTGCCCGTTTGCCAAATTTTGAAGTTTGGGGCATACCGTTGATCATACAGCAGACCAAGGATGCGGATCGGAGTGTTGTACTGGCCGCCATGGATGTGCTCGAGGAGGCATGCCACGACAAATACTATCTGGAGGAGATTGTCAGTCTCTGGCCAAATCTGAAGCAGCTGGGCGATGTCGGCCGTCTGTTAATGTCACGCTTCTATTCGCTGTCACGCGGCCTCAACAGCAGCGAGGCGCACATCGAGGATGAGATCAAGTATTGGCGCAATGGCTACAACAAGCGCTATGTCCTCCTTGTCGAGGCCGATACACACGCCAGCCTGACGCTGCACGTCCGCAACGAGGATGGCTACTACTCGCGACGCAATTGCAACCAGCGGGCACAGCTGGTGCCGCCGAATATAGCGCCGCATCTCTATGGCCAGATGGTGCAGACCACACAGGGCATGACAGCATTACGCAATCACGCCGATCTCACCAAGCTGCTCGATGTGCTGACCCGAGGCAAGACCAATGACGATCTCGAATGCCTGGAGCTTAAAGCGGCCATTTGGGCACTTAGTCACGCCTCGACGCACTCCAATGGCATTGAATACTTTGAAGAGCTCGGCTCCAGGTGAATATCTATGCGATACATCTCAATCTTTCATTTTTGTGCATAGTTTCTCTGCTTTGTGTGACTGTGTGTGTGTGTGTGTGTGTGTTTGTGTGTGTTTTTGTGTGTATGTGTGTGTTGTAGGCTCTATGAGAAGCTAATACTGATGGTGACCAAGTGCGAAGTGTATTCGGTGCGTGCCACTTGCTTTAGTGCATTGGGCCTAATTGCTGGCACTCAGGCAGGCGCCAACGTTCTCTTCAAGCTGAGTAAGTTCCAAATGGTTCCATTACAGACAGACTGAGACGGAGACGGAGACAGATAGACGGAGACAGAGACAGAGATAGAAGAGCAGCAAATAGAAGAAGATGGCAAATGCATGATGTGTATTATGTGTCTATTCATTTATAGATTGGCTCAGTGTGCGTCACGACCGGAACACAAAGTGGCCGGTGCATCAGCCAGAGGATTGGATGTCCAGTCAGTTCACACCGGTTCGTCATCACTATGAGGATATGCCGCCGTATAATTACACTGGCATCGAGGATCAAATCGATGCTTCCTATGAGACGGGCAGTTGCTGGAATCTGCAGGATGCAAACACCACCACAACGACGACCACGGACAGCGTTCGCACCACTGCCGACGAGGTACATTTTGTTTTGAACTTTTTGCGAAATCTTTGATTCAATTTCAACAATTTGCAGCTACAGTTTAGCAGGCCGCTAAACATTGGCGCAGTTGCGGCTAAGTCGAAAACGCTGCCAGAAGGCAGCAATGTGCGTCAGGGCAAGCATCAGCGTTCGCTATCCGAATCCAAGACAACGGATGTCATCAGCCTGCTGGGCGGCGGTGGCGTTGGTTGCGGCGGCGGCGGTGTCGTTGGTAACGTCGGCGGCGTTGGCGGTGGCGGAGGCGGCGGCGGCGGCGTTGTCGGTCCCATTCCGCTCGTTGGTTTCTGTCCAATGCACACGCTGCATCAGCATCAACATCAGCATCGAATACGTTACAATTCATGCACGGACTCGAACACATCCGGCGTCAGCAGCTGTGAATCGGTGACGGGGCGAACGGCTGCCTTGGCCGCTGCTGCAGCTGCTGTCAACATGGGCGACTTTCAACAGTTCCCGCTGAGTCCCATACCAAGCATGTCCAATCTGATGGAGCTGCCGACAATGCAAGCAGTCAAACTGCTCTATCGCACATCCCTGATGGGCAACAGTTTTCTGCCGCCAGCACTCAGTGCCCTGGACATGAAGGGCTATGCACAGTTGCGCTCCCTGCGCGCCCACAGCCGTCCCGTGTTCGCCTCGACGGCCGAGCTGTATGACTTCATCGAAATAGCTGATCGAGGCGAGGTGCAGCCACGCAAATACTCCTGGGGCGAATCGAGCCGACGGATGAAGGTGCGCAGCCTCGATCGACAAACGATGTTCAATGTCTTCACGTAAGTGTATTTTTTAATTTATTTGTATTTTTTATCTGCATTTATATTCGTCAACTTTAGACTACTTTAATCAGATTGTCCGCCAAGGAACAAGAAGTTTTGATAGTTGACTAATTTAAATACATACATACCTATGTACATATATAGTGTATTGACATCAATATCGTTCAATATGTAATTGTTATTTTTCTTGTTGACTTGCAGAAGTCTCTCGTGGGAGGAGTTGCAGGTGCCGATACCATCATTAAATGTGCCCAAATTTCTGCCGTCAAATGATCTACAGGGTCCTTGCTATGCGGGCATCTGTTTGCCGAAGAATGCGCTCGATTTGTTTCCAAAGCGCAATCTGAGCCGTACTTATGTCTCATGTGATATCATCGATCAGGATCTGATGGGGCTCAATCTGTTGAATGTGCGGCCGCAGTTCTCCACGTTTCTCAACGATTCCATCAACAACGAGGGCGGCGACGAATCCTCGGTAATCTCCTCGCTATCCGATGTCTCATCATCGGCCAGTCGACGACCGTCCAAATGGCAGCAGGGCGCCAAGCATGCGCGCAGCCAGTGCCTTCATTGTACGCGCTCACGTCGCCAACAGCAGCAGCAGCAGCAGCAACAACAGCAACAGCAGCAGCAACAGCAACGATTACAGCCGCAAGAAACCAGCACCATAAATGGTGGCAACAGCACAATGGTGGCACCCTGTGAACTTTATAGCAGCGCCGCTGCTGCACTGGTCGCTGCTGGCATTCAGGCTGGTCCGGCTTTGGCGCGCAAGAGCTCGTCGGTGGGCAAGGGCAGCGTCGTCAGTTCCATACAGCTGGCGGATATGAGCTTCCATTCGCCGGAGAGCATATTGAGTGATGAGAGTCTGCCGGACAAGCTCACCGCTTCCATACTGTACAATGTGCAGCGACTGGCGAATCCGGTCAGTGCGAAACAATCAAAGATGGCATTGCTGGAGCTCAAACAGAAGCATCCGCCGGCCTTTCAGGATATCTGCCTGTATTCGGAATCGTGCAAGGCTCTGGGACGCAGCAGCTATCGGATGAGTGCGCGACGCTTTCTCCAGGAGCTGTTCCTTGACTTGAACTTTGATACGTTCTATGTTGAGCCGCAGCTGATAATTGGCGCTCGCAAGCAGCCCGGCGATGAGCCAATGGAATCCACACTGGCCTCTGTGGCGGCAAACTTACTATTAACCACATCGACAACATTATCAACAGCAACAACAAGCACAACATTATCATCATCATCGTCATCATCATCATCAGCAGCAGTAGCAGCAGCAGCAGCAGCAGCACCAAATACAACATCATCAGTAGGATTAGGATTAGCAGCAGGAGTAGGAGTAGGAGTAGGAGTAACAACGACAAATCCCACATTGATGTCGCACAAGGCACAGCTGAAATCGAAGCAGACGGCCCAGCTGGCCAGCGTCTATGAGACGAGCTGGGAGAATCTACTGATGGATCAGTCGCCGCGTCAAGGTGTCAATGCAACGCCGGTGCAAGCACGATCAGCGTTGCAGCTGTCGACGTTGCCGAAGGCAGAGGCGACACACATTGAGCTGCACATCCATGATGATGATGATGATGATAATGATGATGATGATGCTGATGCTGATGGCGGCAATGGCAACGATGATGATGACGATGCTCTATTTAGTGACGATGCTGATGATAACGATGACAACGATGATAACGATGATGATGATGATGTCGGTGACGATGTCTGCGATGGTGGCAGCGGTGCAGGCAGCACCCAGGCCAGCAGCGTCACAACGGCAAACACCGCCTTGCCCGCCGCCCACAGCAATCGCAGCAGCATCGGCACCATCAGCAGTCAACCACAGCAAACACAATCGACCTCGCTGTCAACTGCCGGAACTGTAGCCGGAACAGCAGCGGGAACAGCAGCGGGAGCAGCAGCGGGAGCAGCAGCAGCGGCCACTGCAGCCGCTGCCAGCAAAATGGAAAATGATAATCGTCAATATACGCGCGGACGTTTCTATACGCTGGAACTGGATCTGAGCTGTACGAAGAACAAGTTTCCCATTACCGATCGCAATCGAGCAACGACAGCGGCCACAAAGACGACGCAAACACAAGGTGGCAATCCGGCGGGAACGTTGCCGCTATTAATGCGGCAAATTAGTGCGGATCCCAATACGGATGGCACCACCGCACCGGTGCTGAGTGGCACCGATTACTCAAAAGTCACCAAGAGCCTGGCTGCGTCCATTGCCAAGCCGGTGGGCAGTTTGTACTGCGAGAAGCGTTTGCAGAGCTCAAAATCGGAGGCGGTGCTGGATGCTGGCGCCAAAGGCAATGGCAGCATCTGACAGACAGCAACCCCAGCAGCGTTGACTAATCTAATTGGACTGAATGAACACTGTAAGATGTAAGATTCGGAGCGATCTCCGATTTGGTTATTCTCTTGATTTGCATTCGCTGAGCAATTTATGTGACTTGTGCATATATCTCCATATGCACACACATACATGTATGCTACATACATATGTACACACACACTGAGACACACACACTGAGACACACACACTGAGACACACACACACACACACATACGCATACTGTTGGAATTTCGTTTAGATCCAAGCGCACAGTTTTACAGCGTATATAAACAAGATAACGATATGCAGGAATCACACTTTTATTAGTCTAATGACGCGACGCATTCGGCAGTCAAAAACGGAGTGTGTACAGAACTATTGAGATATTAATTACTGAGTATATGCGAAGGAACGGACAAAGAAAACTTAGGATAAGCTAATCGAGGGTTGCCAGATTGTTACATTGCAAACATTTGCAACACATACATATAAATATACATATACACTAACTATGTAATATGCTAAGTTCTTTTTCTGCAGTTTTTACGATTACAATTATTGAATAAATTGTTTTTTTTTTAAGAAATCCATTAACGTTAAGTGACAAACATAATCCAAAAATATTCTATAATTTTTTTATGTATAATAATCAACAAATGAAGAAAAAAAAAAAAAAAAGCAAACCCAAAAGCAACAACAACAAAAACCACCGCAATTTATTTATTCAACTGTACTTAAATAATAAAAGCATAATAAAAAAAAAAATAAAAAAAAAACAACGGTTACAACCAATTAAAGATTGTAAAAGCAATTCAAAAATGAAAATTCAATAAATACATCCCCAAACCAATTGAAATATTTTAAGACAATAACAACAAAAATTGATTATATATTTTTTAAATTGAACGCAATTTGATTTTTGACAAGCACAAATTATGCCGAAATTTCGAAATTCGACTTTTGATTTTTTGCGAAGTTTCCAAATTGAAATACAGCATTAATCCACAGGCAAAATAATGATAACAAAATTGACTGCTATTTAAATCGCTGCCGTCTTGACAAAGTTGCCATAACTTTTTCCTTTGTTTTCCTTTGACAGTGATCCGATCCGATCCGATCCGATATATTCCTAATGTGGAAGCTCTGGCAATCAATTTGAAATATGTATTTATATAAATATTTATATATAGTTTATTTTGTGCTTGATGTTTGTAGATATTTAAATAATTATTTCATGTGCATAGGCATGCATAGGTTAGGTCAGCAAGTACTTATCTAGTTGTAGGTACAAAGTTTCTTAGACAGATGCATTGAAATGTTTTCGACTGCTATTGAGACAACAAATGAATATTGTAATGTATAAGAGTGTTGCAAAAATGCCCACTGTATTGAGAGCCATCGAGAATCCCAACAGATATCGCCATTCGCCACGGATCGCCTCACACGTTTCCATGTTGTTATTCCGGTCGATGCTAATGATTGGATTGGATTGGATTATTGTATTATTGATTTTCTCATACGTCATAATTGTCAACATCTCAACTTACACAGCCTCCATGTGATCCGGCAGATCAATCTCCTGATCTGTGGTCGATGTCTGCTCGTCGTACGTGAAGCAGCTGCAGTTGCGGTAGCTCAGCAGTGAGCTCGTCGCTGGCCCGCAGGAGCCATCGGTGGGCCCAGCTGTGGATTGCAGCTGGGCAAACTCATTTGCGGCACAGGCCAGAGCCAGGCAGCAGAAGATGAGCGCCAGGCCAGAAAACACATATGATTCAGCAAGCAATACCTTGTAGCAATTGTTCTTAAGTGTTCGATGGGTTTCGGCTCGCCGATCCCGTCCCAGCAGTATTAGACCGGCAATACTGGCAAGCAGAAGCTGTACACACAAATAAAGAAATGTCATTTCAAGCTGAACACTCCCAATTGGAGACAAGTGCAAAATTCTCACACTAAGCCCGCCTATTCTAATTTTAACAGAGAACCAATTTCAATTTACACCTGGTTTTCACGTCAAATTCTATTAAAAGTTAATTGTAAAATTTAAAATGCAAAAATGTTTGTTTTCTTACTCATTTTAAGAGCAAAACAAAGCAAAAGTATTTTCAATCCCGGACAGTTTAAAAGGAGTTCAGATGTTGAAGAAATATTCAGTTTGATCAAGTTTAAAAACAGGCTTAATTTGAAAATTTCGATGCTGGTAAATTCATAGTTAAATTAAGCAGTTCATTCTTGGTTTTTGTAAGGGAGATAATCGATTTATTACTTACGGATAAGCCACTTAGGTACGGATTTATCAGTATTGAGGCACTCGGTGCCAGAATAAGTATCCAGATAGCGAGACCAACAATCAGCAGGCCAATTGCCATTTGCAATATTAGGAGCTGGCGTGAAAAATTCAAATTACGAATGTGCGTTGAATATGATTCCTGGATACCTACGAGTAGCATTCAGAACAATGTGATAGTGTCAGAGAGTGAGAGCGAGAGCGAGAGAAAGAGAGAGAGAGAGACAAAAACAGAGAGAGAGAGAGAGAGAGAGCGAGAGACACACACATTTGATTTTGACTTTGCGCTTTTGTACTTACTGTCGTGGTTCGTGTGATTGACAACAATCATGCGACTGTGTCTGAGACTATTTCGTGTTGGGGTATGTCGTCCAGCGATCTTCATGCCCTTTATGTTCTGTGGCACCGTTGTGCTCATGTAGACTGCCTGAATGGAGTCGATTAAAAGACAATTAGACAATGGTTGTTGTTAGTACGCACCTGTGACGGCGATGGCGCATCTAGATCAGCTAATGGAATCTGCTCATAGGTGGCGCCAAAGCGCTGCGATTGAACTATTGGCGTTTTCATTGGCTGCAGCAGATCGCTCGATTCCGTCATTTGGGGCATAATTGTACGTGCGGATTGTGGTGCAGTCTGGTAATTGGTGTCCGACCCAATTGAATCCATTGCGGCCATTGCGGTTGGTGTGCACAAAATTCTCTCATTGATGTTGATGCCAAAAAATTTGGACTTTGCATCACTGAGTGCCGCTCGAACAGCTGCGATGCTGTGACTGGTTTCGTTCAGATCCTGTGTGGTTGTTGTTGTTGCTGCTGCTGCTGCTGGTAGTGCAGCTGCGTCTTTAGGTATTTGTGGAATAATCGTTGTGCCATTCATGTCGGCATCACATTGTAAAGTTGAGCACTTATTCACATTACTGATTTCCTCTGGCGACAGTCCTGAACTTTCTCCGGTCCACAATTGTTGTTGTTGCTGTTGTTGTTTTAACTTCGGCTTGGTTGTGTTGTTGCTGCTGGCGGTGGCACTTAGGTTGTCATAAGTGCTCACTGGACGGACGTTTTGTTGTTGTTGCATTGCTAATGCTGTTGTTTGTTGTTGTTGTTGCTGTTGCTGTTGCTATTTTATTAACTTTGTCATCAACGTGAGTCGCTTAATCGATTGCTCTTAAATTGGCATAAAGTGCTATGTGCAAATATCACCACTTTATTTCTACACATTTTGCGGCATTACCTGAAAGTATTCGAGTTCTTTTTTTGGCTATTTACTCATACACACACACACACACCCACACACACAGACACACACACACCTTGGAATCTGCTATGAGGTGAGTTTTAAATGCGAGCTTTAGTCAATACATGCAAGCCTCTTTGAATCTACAAGCTTCAAGCTACTTTGTGATTTGCTTAGAACGCTGACGAAGAGAGGCAGCAAGAGAGCGAGAGAGAGAGAGAGAGAGAGAGAGCGGGAGAGCGGGAGAGAGAAACGTTCTGGCCCGCTGAATATGCTTTCACTCAATGTTGCGTAGAGTTCTTAATTTGTTTTTTTTATCTGCTTTACTCGCACAAGAAACACAAATTTGAATCTACAATTGCAAAACATTGCAACGATCTATTTAAAGGTTTCTTTTTGTATGTTGTATGTTGTGTTTGTTTGTTTATTGAATGCATGTATCTCTCTGTGTTTTACGAACTTACATAAAAAAAAACAAACAAACAAACAAATGTATTTAGAACAAGACAGTTTATAAACATACCTATAACAATTAATATGTATGCCTGTGTGTATATTTAACAAACAATTCACAACAAAAACGAAAGTTGAAAGAAATCTAAACTGCCCAAAAAGGTTCGTTGGCACACATCAATTTACATACACATTTACAGCACATTTACAACAGAGCCAAGCAGCCAAACAGCGGTCAAAATGAATGAACAGAAATAATAACAACAAAAAAGACAAAAAATCAGCAACTGAGTAAAAAATTAAAGAAAAAAAAAAAACAAAAACGCAGCGCGTTCACTGCAACTGTACGCACCAAAAGGTGAAAACAAACTAAAAATAATTCTCACAAAAACACACTCTTCGATCGAGCGCTTTAAGCGAGCCATTTGCGCTCTATGGCTGACTGACTGGCTAGCTGGCTAGCTGGCTAACAACAACAGATGCAGAGGCAGAGGCAGAGGCAGCGACAGAGGCAAGCACAGAAACCGAAATCGAAAATGAATCCGCTCACTTACCTGCCAGCGCTTGGCAAGATCAGCAGCGAGAGCAAGCCAGCGTTCAAAGAGAGAGAGAGGGGGCCAAAGCGAGACCGAGAGAGAGACAGAGAGAGAGGGTGAGGGAGAGGGAGAGCACATTAGTTGACTCACGCTCTCAGCCAGTTCGAGTTTGAGCCAGAGGCTGCTGGCCGCTGTAATGTGGCTGAGCATAGTTATTAGTGTGCAGAGCAGAGACTAACAAAGTTGGTTGCCCAGCTTGTTGCACACGTAGACGTGGCAATACAATGTACATTGGCATACCTGCAGCATTCTCTTTATGGCCAACAAACCCAGAAAGAAATCGAGAAAGAGAGAGCGATAGAGACAGCGAGAGAGAGCGTGAGATCGAAATAGATATGGGCGATTAATGTTCTACCAACATCTTGGGAATTTTAACTCTTGTGCATTTTGTACTTATTTTTTAAACACTGTTTCCAGAGCAACTGGTAAATGTATAAAAAATATTGTTCTTCTTAGACTTTTTTTTAGACTGGTCAGAGCTAAATGAAATTAGCTACAAATTATAGCAACCCTTTTGTTTTTCCTATTCTATGAGAAGTATTTGTTTCTCCATTTGATGTAACCAAAACGCGATAAATTTCTACTGCAATGATTCAATTTTTATTTTAAATTGGTATGTAAAATTTCCTAGTCTTCGATTGAGAGGCTTATCTAAGAATTCAAACTAAGACTGTGATTTGTGTGTACAATATTAAAAGCAGTATTTATACCAAGGAGAAACAAGAGAGAACAACTTAGGCACGCCAATAATTACATACCCTTGTATACCCTATATAAATATGAAAAACATACCGATTGTTCCAATAAAAGCTATGTGATACAGTCCGATGTTAAAAGTTTTTATTGTGATAATACTTATAAGTGATGAGTTTGATAAAAAATAACTCATTAATCGACCGAGTCTTTTATGGAAGATATATTATATATTAGTCGGATATTGATAGTTTCAGGTCCAAATGTTACTATTATAAAACTTATAACTGGTTATTTTCGTTAAGATAACTTGGTAAACGAAATATTTGTTTATATAAGAACTCATCTTTTGGGCCGCCGATTATTGCTATGGCAGCTATATGATTTAGTAGTTCTGTCTCAATGATTTTTTGCACAAATTCGAGAAACATATCTGCAGAGTTTGGGTTGTAAAGCATATATATGGTGACTCTGACATATTATGAGCTGTTTGATATTTCTTTTATTATTTTGCTTTAATGCTATACCATATAATCGTCATATTAATGTTGCAACATGGAAAAGCCAAGTAACGGCCCATTGCACTTTCCATCGAGTGACTAGGCTTCGCATGAACCACGACTATTGCAAAATGAATATGTCATATATATATATATATATATATGTATATAGATATATATTTGTATGTATATATATATATAGATGTGCATACGATTTGCATTCACCGATGTAAGCGCATGCTCATCGGATGATAAGGAATTATGTATTGGAATTGTGGCTTCTTTGAAAGAGAAAGTTCTTATTTTGACCAATACCATCATTTTGTCGATTCCCACGTAAAATGCGCCACCAAACGAAAAATGTGTATGTAAATTTCTTTGCTCCGACCGGAAGACCAGTGATTAATGCGAAGATCAAACTGAACAAGTATTCCTATTCCTATCGATGGCGGTTATTTGGACAGATCGCTACGAATTTGAGAGCTATTTTCGAATTCGAACGGAAACTACAACTTTACGGTATGACTATTTTCAGAGTTAGCTGTAAGCTGAAGTTTTTGCAATATACGCCAAAGTAGGATTGGTATATACAATTGTAATCTTACTGGTCATACTTAAGACTTTTTTATTCAACTTACGTATATATATATGTATATATATGTACATACTTAAATGTGTATGTGTTTGCCACAGTTGACGGCTTACCTTTATTGACCATGCCAATTAATAGAATTAAACAGAACACAGCTTTTACTGTACTCCAGTTTAAGTAGGGTTTTTATTTTTCTTTAGTCATTTAGACTGGCTCTGTGAACTAGCCAGCAGCAATATACAAACAGCAAAACAGTAATAATAAAGAGAAGAAAAAAAAAACAAGTAAGAATGCTTTAGTTGCGACAGCCCGACCGGAAAATACTCTATACCCATGTCGCAATTACCATAAACTCTGCTCAGTTAGCCAAATTGTTGCTTGAACAGCATGCTTTAATTGCTGTTTATATGCATAATTCGCACAAATACCTTTATTATGTAGTAGTCTGATTATAATTAAATTGGGCAAAAGAAAACTTGAGTTGATTAATTAAGGCTACAGAAACAAAGAAGAAGCACCAATTACTGGAAACTTCTCGACTGGGCAGATGGAGTTGAAAGTGTCTCCTTTGAAGCAGTACAAATATTATTATAAAATTATAAAACCCTCGATGAGAGTATGAAAAACAGCCACTTTACGTTGTCCACAATGGAGTAGCGCAGCCGGCGCTTTAGCGCACAGGTGGACCAAAAAGTTACAACTATGCTTGCTATGCTACCAGCCAGCTTACATATATAAATATTTCCAGACTCTGATAGCATAAATTGTGCTAATTATGCTCATTTTCAATTATGTGTTGCTCATCTAGAATTTCATATGAATAATAAGCGTAAGCTGACTGTGATGTTTGACGTGTTACATTCGCTGCGATATTTTGTTTTATTCGTTTCGAATGCACATTGTACAATGCTATCGAACTGCCCTCTCACAAATTGTGTAAAGCTGTGCGATTGCGCAGCTTGCTTGTATTTCACGTCGGCAACAATGCCACAACAATGACAAACAGCAAACCGACCAGCCGACCAGCAGACCGACCGACCGACCGACCGACCGACCGAACCGAGCCGAGCGCAGCCAACAAACCAAGTAACCAATCAACCTTATGCTGGTCGCTTGTCGGTTGTCGCTTGTCGGTTGTCGGTTGTCGGTCGTCGGTCGTCGGTGCACACGCGCAGTGCTGCGCGAACTTCTGTAAGTAGTAAAGCGCCAGCTGAAAACCAGTTATAAGTCAACTTTCATTCCAAGCAGACGTGTCAGGCGTACGGATCGGATCGCGTTATTGTGTGTTGTGTGTTTGGCAACAACGAACACCGTTGATAATATCTATGTAGTATATATATATATATATATATATATATATGTGCACATACTCTTGCATCTGAATACGTACATTCGTATATATATATATATATATATATATATATATATATATGTTTTGGTATTTTCACGCTCATAGATAACCATAAATTTTAAAGTTTGCAATCCATTCCAAAAAGTCACTTTTGTTTTGAACATTGTATGTATATATATAGTTTTTTTTTGTTTTGTTTTTTTGTTATTGTTGTTGTTTTTGTTTTTACTGTGCATTGTTTCACGAGTGTATGAACAACTTCGACACCCACTCCCAATATTGTGAATGGTAAAAACAGCAAATGTCCAGAAAGCGAAATCAATAGTTCTGGCCATATTTGTACATGGCTTATGCATACATAATCATAAATAAATATATACACTCATGCATATATATACATATGTATGTATTGCAGACTCTGTGTGTGTGTGTGACATAAATAACTGAGATCGGGATCAACTTTTGGAATGCTTGTGTGTGTGTGTGCGTGTGCGTGTGTGTGCGTGTGTGTGTGTGTTTGCTTAGTCCCAATACTTCAATTTGAACGTGTTGTACTTTCTCATATGGATTCAATTAGCACTTTGTAAATCAAGTTAATAAAAACACTGGCTAAAAGCTAAAATAAAATCATTTTGCTTAGATTTCTGACTCAGTTTTGGCCGCCAGTGGCTATCGATGGCACAGATACTGCAGAATATCAAAGCAACAACAACAAACACCGCACCGCTCACTGTCCACAAGCCACTGATAATTATAATTAGTGAAAGATACGCGGCTGTAACGAAAGTTGCTTATATGCAGCAGCAGCAAGCTTGGTGAAACCGGCCACCAAATTCAATTCTCAGCTCAGCCCAGGTCAGCTCTGTTTGGCTCAGCTTAGCTCCGCTCGGACCTCGGCTTGGCTAAGCACCTCAGAAAACTTGCAAGCCAAATTTGCATTTTTGAAATGTATCATAGCACACCCAATGATCGCTTAAACGATGTATGTATGCATGTATGTATGTATGCAGATAGACATATACAAGCCAAATGCCCCAGGCCAAATTAGCTAAGCAGGCCACACAACAAAACAAAGCCTTGAAAACGGTCGACACCATGCATATCATACGCACATGCAAACCATGTCTTAGTATTCGTATTAGTTTAAAAACAATGATAAAAACAATAGTTAACTAGCAGTGCAAAATGCACTTACTTTCATATGATGGCTAATTGGAGACTACAATCAAGAAATATGTCTTCAGCAAAACGCTTGTCTGTCTGTGTTGACATTTGTTTGCCGACTTGGCTCTGCACATCTGTATATAAGTATATCTCCCAAAGCAATATCCTGCACTGGTTGCCAACGAAATCACAGTTTAAGTGACACTGATACCAATTAACAGATCGAGTCACTAACCAACTTCATCACAATTAAGAAGGCTATTTTCAAACTGGTTGCAATTTTTGCAACTTGCCTAACCAATAATTCAACGTTAGCTTAATGCATATGGATAATGTTCACACCTGAAGAGACATAACTTGAATACACACAAACAAACATAACAATGCATCTATGTTTGCATAAAATGAATTTTGAGTCTCAGTCAGTTTGGGGTTTCAAAGTCATTGCCCGGTTATTGTGATTTTGTATGATTATATGCATTTTTTAATCTCTATGCAGTAATTCGCACACACACACACACACATGTACATATATATATAAATTTATATATATGTATATATGTGTATATATACATGTTGGTAACATGCATGCACACATTCATGATTATACAGTGAAAATTCAATGTGAATGCAAAGTGAAAATCTAGTGAACGTAAGACATCGGCTCACGCTATATATGTATGTATGTATGTACATAAATACATGCCCGTGAATATAAATTGAATACACACACACACACACACACACACACACATATATATATATATGAAATTACATAAATACATGCATTTAAAAGATAATAATAATTATAATAATAATAATCATAATAAGAGACAAGTGTATGCATAAGTTGATCATCATTGGTGTGATGCGAGTACAACTGTGAATATAACCCCCCCCCCCCCCACCCCCTAATCAACAGCTAATAACAGCAAAAAGCAAACAATGTTTTGCTTTTGCCGCAAGTTATTGTTCAACGCGGTGGCACCTCGACTGGAAAACGTTTGGCTAAGAGCCATGGCCTTTTCGAGCCATAGTAGTACGCACATTCCGTTCACAATGCCGATAATGATGATGATGATGGTGATGATGATGATGATGACGCTAATCGCATCCGGAAATTGTCATAGTAAGTTCCTTCATTGCCAACATATCTATCTATTCATCTATCAATCACATTTAAATTAAGATCAAAATCCAATTATATATTCAATACACGACACGACGGCAAATTAACGCATAAATCATCACTGAGAAAAATAAAAAACCAACAACTAACTGCAAACTGCAAAGTTCGAAAAATAGTTTTCCTGTTTTGAGTTTTTGGATATTTAATAAATTTGCAAAAATAAAATAAATTGTAAAATCAACTCAATAAATATATATATATTTTTTTTTTTTCTAAAAAATAAAGCTGTAATATGATTTTCAAAATTAAAATAATCTCAATCGATCAAGAATATCTAAAATAAAAAATTCACTTTGCTTGATGGATTGCGAATGGCGCACTTCATTTTGAACAGTAGAACAGAACGGTAAACCAGGCAAAATGCTGTTAATCGAACAAGCATGCAAAAGCAGAACAAAAAACAAGTTAAGAAAAATAGAACTGTTTCAATTAGCTGCGTGTCCCACTCAAATGCTAAAGCCAATCGAAAACAACAATCGAAACAATCAACAATCTTTCCTTACCAGTCTCAAAATGCCGCATTCGATTGAGTCTTGGCCATTTCACTGATGTGTTACTGTGTTACGAGCTTTGAGCATTGCACACACACCTACGTGTTATGTTTTTAAATGTCGTTTACGTTTTCTGTCCGCCTGTTTGTGGCTGATGTTGCTGATGTTGTCATAACGGAATTCAGATTCAAGCCACCTTTCTATCGCACAGGTTAGCCGCCTGGTCGCTCGGTCGCTCGGTCGCCCTAGTTACCCAATTTGGCCTGATTCGAGTAGTTCTTCATTTTCATTTACTTCTTCTCCTTCTTCTTCTTCTTCTTCGACTCCTATTTTTGCATTCTGTGCATTTCTGACGAAGTTACACAAAGTTATTCCCCCCCATACAGAGTCGGAGTCAGACACTCCCAATACATATATAAGTATCTGTTCTCACACAAGCCAAAAACACCCATTGACGTATAAATAAACATACAAACATACAAACATACATATATATATATACATACATGTATCAAAGTATAGACACCACTGGTAAAACCGGATGAATGCGATTTAAGACTCATAACAACAATAACTGCTT
Organism: Drosophila glabriapex; assembly: GCA_035042305.1. Lineage (NCBI taxonomy): Eukaryota > Metazoa > Arthropoda > Insecta > Diptera > Drosophilidae > Drosophila > Drosophila glabriapex. The sequence continues at coordinate 9,783,607 of JAWNLN010000066.1, forward strand.
TTCATTCGGCTCTTGGGCATAAATAACATCATCGAAGCTAGCAACACTTTGCAACTGCAAAAAAAAAGAGAGAAAAAAATGAGAAGGGAAACAAAACCTGACATCAACAACAGCTGCAACAGTCACAAAACATCGCGATTCGCGCATGTCTCGGAACAGCTATAAAAAAAAAAACCAAGTAAAAAACTACACCAAGGAACATATGCAAAACTTCCGCACACACTTTGGCCCCGCCCTCAGTCAGATTATAGGCCAAAAAAAAGCAATAAAGGCAGCAATACCAATATATATTTAAATAAATAAAAAGAACAGATCTCTTTTTTGGCATGAGAAAGATTACATTGCCTTGTTAAAGACAGAAACGGAAAAGTTTTCCGTAAATGGGAGCAGGCCTGATTAAGTTGAACTATCTTAAACTGTTCCCTGGGAACAATCTTGTTATATCTTAAAATGAATACACATAGCAAGATTGTTCTCATGGCAACTAGATGGATACTATATATATATATATAGTCGGAGTTGCCTTTCTCTTTTATTCATCAAGCACCTATAATAATTTTATTGTTTTTGTAAAGAAATATAGAGAAAATCCATATTAGGTAATTGAGTCATTAAATGTTCGCCTTCTAAACGCGTTTAAGCCCATTTTCATGCTATTAGCATACATAAAGGTTAGTATGGCCATGTGTATGGGAAAAGGTTTAAACAATAATGAGAGAGTTTTATTCTTAAATTTTTAGACTATAATCTGAATAAGAATCTTTGTTGGTCTTACAGACATACAAACATATTTGTGCATATATTACTTACCCATTCATTCCCAGTTTGGTTGTAATCTATGCATTATGGGAAAAATCTGAAGTCAAATTGTTCGTTTACAAATGATTGCCAGTGGGAAAAAATAAAAAGAAAAATAAAATAAAAAACGGCTAGAACCCAACTAAATACATTATATGCAAATGTGGGGTTGGGGGCCGTGTTCCTTTGCCGCTGACAAACAAAGGGCAATCAAGAAGAAATAACAACCACACCCACAACACACAACACACATATATATATACATATATAGATATATATATAGTATAGTATATATACTAAAAACAAGTATGTTTGTTGTTGTTGTTGTTGCTGTTGTAGAAGGCAGTCTCAATTCCCGCGACACTTTAACAGGTTTCTTTTAAATGGCATGTATTTCGTAGGATTCTTATTTAAGAAACTTGAACCCCGACTGCTTTGTTTACCAAATGTATGTTTGTGTGTATGTTTGTACGTATGTATACCGCTTAAGACACATGTATACATATTTATTTACGTCCAATTGTGCTTTGTTATTTTACAAGCCGCATGGCACATGACATTCAAGCTTTCTCAACTAAACCCTTTTATTCAGTTGGTTAAGCCCCCGTTTGCATGTTTGCGCATACATCACACATACATACATACATACACAAATATATAAGTGGTATACATTATGTGTATGTGTATGCATGGACGCAACCAACCCAATTAGAGTATTACATGCACGGAAAATAATGGCAAGAAAAAACAACAAATCTAGTCGCGACTGCTTGACGAGAAGATACCTTGAATCCCAGCTTTTTTGATATTAATTTGCTCGATATTAAAATGCGCTTTGGTACGCCAAAAATCTACGTTCCTTATCCGATCTTGGACAATAATAAATTAAGCCATTCGTTTGATGTTTACCCATTTTGAATGAGTTCAGATTTTCATGTTTTACTTTTTTTTGAAAATGATCTTAATTAAAGTTTCTAGATAACTTGGAGTGTGTATTGAACTAATATTCAAATCGTGTGTGCCTTTATAAAGCCGTTTCAATACTTTTTGGCTTAAAATTAATTGGAGTTAAGTAGAGTTCTTAATGCTTGTAATTGGTTTTTAACTTTAGAACAGTTCATTTATTTCAAAATAGCGAAACAACAATTACCGTTTAAATAATGACAATTGTCTTATGAACCTATGTATATAATTCCAATGAATTCCTCAAATGCCTGGACACTATCCAATACAATCTAATCTTTTAAAAACTAATTTTTACTTATACATATTCCTGTAAGGTTTTTTTTGGCCGCCAGGCATTTCAGTTATATTAGTTGATGCGCTACTTTCGCGGATGACACATCAATATTAAGATGATCAAGCTGCTTTCCCGGCAAGGCACTTGTTTACACTGAACAAAATGATTATGAATTCGGTACTTGAACTGTTGTCGAGCAGTGCCCAGAAATGGGCTAATACAAAATGTGAAGAGAAATCACAAAAACATCATCAAGTTGGGAATTTATTATACTTTATACAGGCGTGCTCCAATTTGCGGTAAGCTTTTCCATTTTCGCATTGGAAATTGGAACACGCCGGATAAATGTATTACTTCAAATATGTACAAAACTGTTTGACTGTACATACATACATACATACATACATATCCATATGTACAAATGGCAAAGTCTGGCCGTGATACTGCAATTAAGAACAAGCTTAAGCAATAACAAGAAATACCAGTAATTGTAGACAAACCGCAGATTACAAATACGCAGACCTTTGCAGACCGGAGTCGACTCGTATCTTAATTTTATTAATTGTTTTTCGGCAAAAATTTTGAAAATCTGTTAGTGTAAATATAAATATACAAGTGTATTTAAGTGAGTAGTTGCAAGTTGGTTGTCAAAGACTCGTATTTAGTGAGATTGGTTTGGTTTGTGAAATTCGCTAGTCTTGAAGAGAAAGGCAGCTGTGCGATAAACTGATCCGATTCCATATATGCCATATATGAATAATGATAATAATAAAAATTATAATAACACTGAACTCGTATTGATTTCTTTACTTGTAGTTTGTGGTCCGCCCGCAGTGCCTCTGAATGCCAAAGTGCGCACAGTTTCGGCGGAGGCGACGGGCATATCTGAGGCACATTATACATGTGATGCTGGATATGAGCTGTTTGGCTCGCCAAAGATTAAGTGTGATGCGAGTGCGGGCTGGGAGCGGGATCTGCCCTTTTGTGGCGTTAATGTCGCCTACCGCAAACCGGTCAATCAGAGCTCTTACACGCGCAGTGGTCCAGCCAGCTATGCGAATGATGGCAAGCCGGGCAACAAGGTAAGCTGAATAACAAATATCTCTACAGAAAAGTATAATCCAATCCGTGTTTCACACACACAGAATCCCGATGGACAGGAGTGCTCGGAGACACAAAAGGAGCCGTCGCCGTGGTGGCGTGTGGATCTCTTGACACCGCAGGCAGTCCATGTGGTGCGCATAACGACACGTGGATGTTGCGGACATCAGCCGCTGCAGGATCTGGAAATACGTGTGGGCAACAGCAGTGCGGATCTGCAGCGCAATCCGCTCTGTGCCTGGTATCCGGGCACCCTCGACGAGGGCATCGTGAAGACTTTCACCTGTGCGCGTCCGCTCGTTGGCCAATATGTGGCCATTCAGCTGGTTGGCGTTGAGGGCAGTCTCAGCCTGTGCGAGGTGGAGACATTCACCAACGACGAGTTCTCCGTCGATCGCTGCCTCAGTCCCAAGATCGGTGTGGATACGATCGTAACGACGTTCTCCAAAACATGCTACGATTTCCATACAACGAAAGGCGAAAGCTTTGAAAAAGCTCAAGCCATTTGCAAGCAGACAGGCAAGTGCGATTGCAACTATCGATAAATGTGCAATCGATATGTGAACAGCTTTTACTCATTTCTTTTGTTCTTGCTGTTTGTTTTTGTTTGTTTGTTTGTTTTTTTTTTGCGACAGGTGGCAACCTTGTGCATGAGTTTCGGGGCGCCACCAGCCAATATATTCTATCAGAGTTGGAACGTCGCAAGACGGAACTGAAGCCGCAATTGGTTTGGATTGGCGCACAAAAAGAGCCCGGCATCACATCCCGCACTTGGAAGTGGGTAAATGGTATGATATAATACACAAAAATCGAAAAGCATTCACATATTGATGTTAACACTGATTGTTAACTCCAGGCGAAGTTGTGCAGAAGCCCACCTGGGGTAAAGACCAGCCAAATAATTACAATGGCGAGCAGAATTGCGTTGTCTTCGACGGTGGACGCAATTGGCTCTGGAATGATGTTGGCTGCAATCTGGACTATCTACATTTCATATGCCAGCACAGTATGTATAGCCCTCTCTCTCCCTCACTCACTCTACATATCTCTCTCTCTCACTCTCTCTCATTTGTCTTTTCTGTTTAGCGCCATTGTCCTGCGGCTCACCGGATGCGCAGCAAAACACAACTGTGCTGGGCAAGGTGTTCACATTGGGCGAGAAAATTCAGTATGATTGCCCAAAGGGGCACACGCTGCTGGGCCACGCGGAGCGTGAGTGCCGAACGGATGGTGTCTGGAGCGGATCAGCGCCACGCTGTAAATGTGAGTAGCTAGCGAAGCATATTTGTTCGGGATGAGTTTGAAAAGTTTGCTTTATTCAAAAGACGTGGACTGTGGACCATTGCCGGAATTGAAATTTGGCTCGATACATCTGTCCGAGGAGCGCACCAGCTATGGCGTCGTGGCCACCTACAGCTGTCATGAGAATTACACACTAATTGGCAATGAGAATCGGACTTGCATGCAGGATGGCTGGAATGGCAAGCAGCCCGAATGTTTGGTTGACTGGTGTCCAGATCCACAGCGCATAACCGGCGGCAATGTGCGTTTCACGGACAAGCGTGCCGGATCGACAGCCGTGTACGTGTGTGATCCTGGCTATGTGCTCGTCGGTGAGGCAGTAAGTGAACTACTTTATAAAGTTATCCAGTTATCCATCATCAATCACAATCGTTGCACATTATTCCAGATCATCTCGTGTGGACTGGGCGGTGAATGGTCGAGCAAGACGCCATCGTGCCGATTTGTCGATTGCGGTGCGCCCGCTCGACCAGATCGGGGTATATCCATATTATTGAATGGCACGACGACTGTCGATTCTGTTGTTAAATATGAATGCGATGAGGACCACTGGTTGGACGGGCCGTCCGAGCTCTATTGTACAAAGGATGGCAAGTGGTCCGGAGAGGCGCCCGTCTGTGAGCTGGTTACATGCGAAACGCCCCAAGTGCCCGCTGGCTCCTTTGTCATTGGCTATGATTATAATGTGCACTCGAAAATACAATACAACTGTGATCCGGGTCACATAATGCATGGCAACACAGTGCTGGAATGCTTGGATACTGGCGACTGGAGCTCCGATGCGCCCTACTGTGAATGTAATTGGCAATGACATTTATATATATATTCATATTGGCAAGCATCCACTTAATCAAATCCATATATTATCGTACAGATGTCGACTGTGGAACCATATTGCCAATACCGTATGGCAGCATCAAATATGTGACAAACACAACATACGTCGACTCCGAGGTGGTCTTCAGCTGCACCCAATCCCACAAGCTGAGCGGTGTGGTCAAACGCAAGTGCCTGGAATCGGGCACCTGGAGCGATGCCTTGCCCAAATGTGAAGGTGCGACACCAATTGAACATTAGCAATTGTACAATTTATACACATTTATTATTAACTACTGATTATGTTTTATAATATATAATAGAAATTCGCTGTCACGAACCGCAGTTGGCGGCGCACAGCTTCCTGTCCGTCACTGGCAACGACAGAATGTACGGACGCACTTTAATACGCACCTCCGAGTCCACACAGAATACAGCGCAGACATACAAGTAAGTTGGAAGGGGTCTCTTCATTTACCAGAGGCTAAATTGGTAAATTGAGAAAATGTTGCCTTTCAAAATGCAGCTCAAATTCAAAAATAAACTGAAAGTTTTACAGCGGCACAAGTCGAAATTTTAGCAATTTCATCTCGAATATTAATCATTCAAAATTGTAAATTTCGATTTTGTGGCTCCGGTTGGAAGCTGTTGTAATTCCATACTAATCAATTATGTCCTGTAGACCGATGACTGGTTCAGGGCATCTTGGATGTATATATATATATATATAACTGAACTGTAACTGATTCTTTGGCATTGCAGAATTGGTGCACTGGCGAAATACCGTTGTGAGCGTGGCTACAAAATGGTTGGCGAGGCGCTGGCAACCTGCGAGGATAATGGCCACTGGAGCGGCACCATACCGGAGTGTGTCTGTAAGTGTTACGCATATTGATATACGCTTTATTAAACTATATAATATCAAATGCTTATCTGGTTTTTTTTCAAGATGTGGAGTGTGGAGCGCCCGAAAATATCACCGATGGCAAGGTGACATTGGCTACCAATGCCACATACTATGGAGCTGCTGTTCTTTACGAATGCAATGCCAATTTCAAGCTGAACGGCGTTTCGCGCCGCTTGTGCACAGAGCACGGCAACTGGAGTCATGAGGCACCCAAATGCGTTGAGGTTGTTTGCGATTTGCCCAATTTGACAGACAGTTTGATTGTCGAGGGAGGCACTCGGGCTGTTGGTGCTGTCGCTATATTCACATGTGCCAAGGGTCGCATTCTGGTTGGCAATGACACACGCGTCTGCCAAAAGAATGGCAAATGGGCGGGCAAGAGTCCAACTTGTCGACGTAAGTAGTACACACAACATACAACACTCAACACCCACCTCTTGCTACTCTACTAATTCATATTAATCATATTTGAAAAAAAATAAAAACAGCTGTTGACTGCGGCCGGCCACTGGCGATTGACAATGGTCGTGTCATTGTGGTCAACGATTCCACGCTGTACGGTGGCTCGGCGGAATATCACTGCATACCAAATTACAATCGGATTGGCCAGTATCTGCGTAAATGCACCGAGGAAGGGGCTTGGAGTGGCAAGCAGCCGAAATGTGAACTGGCCACGGTTGAGGGGCAAGAGAGTTCCGAACTGGGTACTGGCGTCGCCATTGGCGCCACGGTTATTGTCGCGCTGCTCGTCATCTTTGGGCTCATATTCTTGTATCGCAACAAGGCGAGACCGGTGAAAAACACCGAGAACATTCAGGCAGCCGAAACGAAGGATGAACGCAATGCCGCCGTAATGTCGTATTCAACGCTGGAGGCTAACAACCGAATGCATATGGACAACAATCCGTCTGCAACATTCAATACATTCCAAGGTGGAGCAGCGCGCCGAGGAGCTAATAACAATAGCAGCACCAATAACAACAATAATAACAACAACAACATTAACTCTGCGGACGGCGAACGAATGAATAATCGCTCGGGTGAGTGTGTGTGCGTGTGTGTGTGTGAGAGAGAGAGAGAGAGAGCCAAAGAGAGGGGGAAGAAGATAGACTAATAAATATGTACAATTTGCAGAAAATATTTACGACCAAATACCAAATGAACAATTTTACGATGCACCCTACGAGATGCGGACGAATGATGAAGTCTACGAGCCGGAGCCAGTGCCCAGTAATGTGATCACAATCAATGGCATCTCAGTGCGATGAAAATAACCATACATACATGCATGCATACATACATACATAGATGCGTATGCAGTACTTGAATATGTGCATTCATAAATGCATCATAGTTTCATTAATGTTAACTTGTGTTTATAAATTGTATATAGTAATTTTAGAGAGGACGTGAATTATATTCGTAGTTTCCAACGACAGTTAATCGCCTAATGTTCATGTTAAACATTAATGTTTGTATGTTCATTGTACATACATACATACATACATACATACATACATACATACATATGATGTATACTTAAAGAGGCATCTTACACGTACTGATTTCTCGAACAACTCCTTTTAAATTTATAAATATAAATATATACAACATGGAAAATAAGTCAAGCGGCAACTTAAAAAACAAAAACAAACAAAACAAAAGAAAACAAAAATCATAAACAAATTAGAGCACGATTTCCGTTCCATGTTTCCTTATATATATATTATATATTTTTTTTAAATTATTATGTATTATATAAAATATGTATGTATAATCAGAATGTACAATTTTGTTATGCAATGTGTAAGTACTCGTTAATATTTAAGTTAAAAATGCAAATTATGTTTTACTTAAATAAATATGTGGTTAACTAATTTATTATGATTCAGATAAACTAAGTGTATCTATTCATGAATGTATGCACCTAGCCACCTACACGCAAACATTGTTTGATCAATACTTCCCTGACAAACTTCAACCTGGTTGTACAAAAAAAAAAAAAAAAACGAAGAACAAAAAACATCAGTTTACAAATCATTTTTGAGCATGTATTAAGCAAAATTTGGTCACATTTTTTGGATTTTAAATTGCATTTGCATATAAATTAAGCAGGCACAATGGCAAGGAGAGCAGGAGCCCAACAATTGCAAGCTGATATTAAGACGGATGAGGATTTGGATAAATTCTTGGCTCGCCCAGGACTGCTTGGTAACATATCTAAAACGATTTCTTCATCTTTCACTCATCTCATCTGTTGTCATCACTTCATTTGCAGTCTTGGAAGTGTACTCGGAATGGTGTGGCCCATGTCTGGGAATGGTTGGCACCTTGCGTCGCGTCAAACTCGAAGTGGGGGGCGATAATCTACAATTGGCAACTGTATGCAGACTTCCTATAATCCAACCGATACTTATTAATTTTTACATTTATCCCAGTGTCAATCAGATACCATAACGGCTCTCAAGCGCTTTAATAAAAAAAGTGAACCCACATGGCTATTTGCTATTGTAAGTTTTCCTCATGCTCTCTCTCTCTCTCTCTCTCTCTCTGTCTCTGTTTCTCACACACTTTCACTTTAGAGAGGTCAAGCTGTTAACATTTTCTATGGCTCAGATGCTCCAAAATTGGCGAACCTAATAGTCAAAGAGCTGGAATTGATGGCCCAAAGTGCATCGCGAACAATGTACAATATTGCAGATCTACAACCGGTTGAGAAAGAGGCGCTGCGGATTAAAAACGAAACAATCGAAAAGGCAGAGCGCATTGAGACCGAAAAGAAATATAAGAAAAGAATTGACTATCTGAATCATTGTACGGATTTGATAATGGAAAATTTGCCGGATGTTGGTGTTACGATATTTGGCCCACAAGTCTCGCGTGACATGTTCAAGAAGCTCTCCGAGCCCGCCGATCATCTTAAAATGCAATGCAAAGATCGCAGATATCTCGAAGTGTCAGCAGCTGACTTCGAAGTGGTTAACTATGCCTGCAAGAATCCACTATCTGCAGATATTATCGATGTACTCGATGGCAAGGAGTTGCTCGTGTGCTTCTGGAAAATAGATCCATCCGCTGGTCCCATACCGCATGTGCTGGCCACTTACGCCCATGAGCTGACCAAGGAGCGAGTTGCTCCGCCCGATGAGGAATTCAGTGCACCACATCCACTGCCACCAATTATCTCGCCGCTAAAGGTTAAATTCGAGGTTGAGGTTCAAGGTGGGCATTTGACATTTTTGAATAGACTAATCGAGCCTTTATTTGTACTCATATATTGCTTTTGCAGAGGGTGAGGTATGGGTGGAGGAAGTGAGCTCCGAAGAAGAGGCCAAATTAAAGGCCCAAAGGGCAAAGTCTACTACGCGTATGCATGACGAGAGTCGTGGCACCAAGGATCATGACGGGGCGGACGATGATGGGGAGGAAGAAGCGATTGAGGAAGAGGAGGAAGTACATGTCGTAGCACAGCCAGCATTCCCTGACCTGACATTCGATCTAAATCTGGGTCTCGACGATGGTGATCATGTCAGCGAAGAGGAAGTTGAGGAAGAGCAAGAGGCAGCGCCACCAAAGCCCATAACTCGCACAAAACGTGTCAAGATTCCACCAATATGGGTTGCCAACAATCGCCGCACCCATGCGACCATGGTCTATGTATTCTTCCGTAGCCAAACAGTCGGATTTTTACCACCAGATCCAGCACCGGAGCCACCACATATCATAATGGCATTCGAGGCATCCAAACGCGATGATGTGATGGATGTTGTGGAGGCGACCAGAGAAGATATACCTCAATATGGATTCTTCACCAGCGACATTCCGGGCGAGGCCAAACTCATAACAAACTCGATTTATAAATATGACGAAATGGCGCCTTCAAGGTTCGTTCAACGCCCATTGGAAAACCGAACAAAAAAACTTAACTAACAAACTTCTCTCGAATTTAGAACCGATCGAATCGTGCTCAAAGTTAACAAGGTTCAATCCAATACGATGCTAGCTCTGGTGCAATTTGAACCGACCTACTGCAGTAGCAATGTCAACTCCGGACGCTTGGAAGCACTCAAATTCTTCCCAGAAGATTATAAGACCGATGAATCTGTCCCGCCCGATACACAGAAAAGGTTAACGAAGGTAAAGTAATCGGTTTTTTTTTAATTTCAAGTAAATTGTATTACTGACTCAACCTTCTTCAGAAGAAAACACTTGAACTGGAACCAGAAGTGGTCGAAGAGCAGCTTCCAAGCATTGTGTCTGCCACAGCTCTCACAGGTGCCCCGGAAAGTGCAGTCACAGTTGCAGAAAGTACCGAAGTCGAGCCGCCCCAACCAGGTGAAACGCTGCACGCTGAAGCTCCTGCAGCATCCACAGATCCAGCTGTTGCACCAACAGATGGATCCGTACTACCTGTCCAAAGCACAACGACGGCACTGGAACCACCCAAAGCGGAGACTGCTCCTGCTCCCGAACAGGCAACTGCCCCAGAAGCGCCAACTGAATCAGCACCAGCCGAGTAGTTTCTCTGATGCACCTAACCAAACTGTTTGTATATATTTACACATCTGTACTCAACTTTTGTAACGAAATTCTTAAGTGAATAACAACAATAAAGTCAGTAAAATATCGTATGACAAATTGTGAAGATGGATAGTCGATGGACCTATAATCTGCGTCAACTGATAACAGCTGTTTCTGCTAACCAGCTGATCATCTGCCCCAATCGGTATTCATTTTTCAACTGTAACTGTTACAGCAACTGCAACTGCAGCCGCTACTGTTATCTATTCGTAGAGCCACTCACCAATACCCTATCAAATTGCACTATATACGTAAATATTAAATATTTATATAATAATTATCTAGCTAAAAGTCACAACTTTTCTGTCTGCGGAAAATAATAATCAGAAAAGTAAAATCACAATTTTACCTTAGAATAATCCATGACTCAATACTTTAATATATTCACTTTTTTTTAAGCTTTTGTCAAGGTGCTAAACGATTTTAATAAAATTTAAATAAAAATCGGAGTGTTAAATGGTTCTTAGGATATACCTGTTTACAAAATATATGTTTTTACCTATATTGCAGTGCCAACCGATAGTCTGTGTTTGGCAGTCTGTTATCACTAACATCCCGTCCATTTACTTTTATGCAAATTATTTTTAATACACATATAGTTTGTCTATTTTTTACTTTTTTACTGTTTTGTATTTTTGTTTTGTTTTCCTTTCTCTTTTTTTTATATTGTTTTCAATATCAAAGAAAACTTGCCAGCATTAAACCACTGCGATGATCGATGATAAAACGTAAACAAAGAACAAAACGCGATTACATCGACAGACAATGTACACACACACATACACACACACACACACACACACACACAGACCCATGTAGATATGTTAAGGCAAAAACCAAAAACAAAAGAGACTGATAATTACATGCAAAAAGTGATGATGAAAGTGCATTTCACAACAATTTTACTTATATGCTTTGAGCAATTGACCAAGGCCATTGCCCAAGGCATGCCAGTCAGTCCGTGTCCAAAGATCTTTCAATACAGATTCGATGGCAGTGAATGGTTTGGTCTAATTGCCGTACGAAATCCAGCTGTACAAGCTCTACAAATACGCGTTACGCTCTCCATGCGAGGCAAACCAACGACGGTGGGTGATTATACATACACACATACACACATACCTACATAAATACATACATACATACATACATCGATATATATGTGTATGATTTACCTTTCAGAATTATCTTGGCGAAATAGAGTTGCTGACACGTGGACAATTTACGAACAATGCACCAGTGCTCTACAAAATTCGATTTCCAAAAAATCACTTTCCCCCCAAATTGGTGCTCATTTCGGCCAACAATAATGTGATTTGTTTTGGATCCGGCGGTATGTAGAACTGGTCACTCAAATGTGGGTGGAGGAGTACCTAAAGTATGTGTGTATTTTTGTAGATCACAGCATTTTCATGACACAGATTCAGTTGGAGCATACACGAAAATTGACTTTTATACCAGATAAGAAAACATCGGGTCTGTTGGCTCATCCAGACGGTGGCAGTTTCGGAATGGCAGTTGGTAAGGAGTTGCCAGGCTCGAAGCCTCTGCCGCACATCCAGTTCAAGAAGTATGCATCTGGAATGTGGTCGGTACTCACTACAATACTATATATGACAAATTGTGGGCTTGTGCTAAGATCGAGCATTTTTAGTAGTTTCCTACCCAGCATCATTTTAACCAAAGGTTGAATATCTTTTTCGTTTTTCATCCGATCGGTGTTAAACTCTCGTTTTTTTTTTTTTTAATTTTGTTTATTTGATTTTTGTAAGTAAGTTTTGATACCATTGCAGAAAACCGTTCTATTCGCCCGGTGAAATCTGTGGTAAGATCGATAAAAGCTTTGACTTTCGATTGCCTCAACGAAGGCAACGGACAATAATCATATCCACCAGCCCCGCCCCAGCTAGTACTACGTCCCATGATGGGATTCGTCTCAATGCCGATCAAGATCACCATCCGCCGCCCACTTTTGCTTCGCTCGGTGAATACGACAACGATAGCGATGAGCTCGAGGTGGAGAGCGAGGCAGACGATGACGATGAATTAGTAGACGAGGACACGGCCGACTCAATAATTATGGTGGATGGACAGAATGCAACGACGGCCAATATCCTGCCGTCGATAACGAGGGGTGCCTGGCCCTGGCTGGCAGCGATTTACGTCAACAATCAGACATCGCTGGATTTTCAGTGTGGCGGCACTTTGGTCTCTGCCCGTGTCGTCATCAGTTCGGCGCACTGCTTCCAAATGTTCAACCAACGCTACACGGCAAACGAGGTGCTCGTCTTCTTGGGCAGGCACAATCTGAAGAACTGGAATGAGGAGGGCTCGTTGGCGGCGCCAGTCGATGGCATCTACATACACTCCGATTACAACCAACAGTTGAGCAACTACGACGCGGACATTGCTGTCATCATGCTCAAAGATGAAGTCCGGTAAGCACTACATACATATACATACACACATACAGACATGTATCTCGCGTATCTCAGTTTAATATTGAAACGTTTCTCAACTGGCCAGCTTCAACTCATTTATACTGCCCGTTTGCTTGTGGTCGGGCTCCAGCAAGTCGGAGTATGTCGTGGGCGAGCATGGCATTGTCATTGGCTGGAGTTTCGACAGAGGGAATGCAACGCATAAATCACCATCAAGAGGCTTCTCGTGGGCTGGTGCTTCAGCTGCTACTGAATCCAGCATACCCATTGTGGTCAAGGCACCGATTGTTTCCAACGAGGTGTGCTTCGCGGCGAATCCACACTTTCGCAGCCTCTCCTCAAATCGCACATTCTGCGCGGGAATTGTGGTCGATGCGAGGACGGCCAGTTTGCGCCGGACTAGCATCTATACGGGCATATCCGGTGCGGGCCTGATTATACGTCAGAACAATCGTTGGATGCTACGCGGTACAGTTTCGGCCGCCTTACCCGCAGCGGCGGCTGAAGGATCGCCAAGTGGCGTCTCTGCTGCTAGTCAATATATCATTTATGCAGATGTGGCAAAGTTTATTGATTGGATTATGGCATTTATTATCTAGTTAGTGAGATCTGTCAAATAAATACCAGCTCTTCTGATAACTGTGCTACCCCAATCGAACCCATGCTAAGAACCCTTAAGTCCGGCTAAGATTCAGACTACGGCTATGTAAGGCACTCCGGGGATTGCATGCCCTTGTAGACCGTAGTTAATTGGCTGACATCTACATAATATTAATAAAACATTAATAAAAATAAATTTCTTAGGATGAGAAATAATTGTTCCAATGACAACTATATAAATAGTCGTCCGATGCGATATATATATACACGTTAAGATTCATCAAGATAGCTTTCAAACTGAGAGTGTTCTGCGTATATAAGAAGTAAATATTTAGTCATATGGAAGGACGGACAGATGGATCGACTCAGCTAGTGATGCTGATCGAGAATATATATATATACTTTATGGGGTCGGGGATGTCTCGTCCAATGCGTTACACATTTCATTGACAAAATTATAATCGCATCTATAATGGTAAAATTAAGGTAAATTTCTAAATATAAGAAATGACTTTATTAACCAAAAATATTTTTAAACTTAATGTAAATTTCCATTAATAGGAATATATTTTCCTCAAATTAGACAAAGTCGAATTCAACTTTAATTTTAAAAATATATCATTTAATGTTGTGTACTTTTCTTTATTTTCTTTAAATTAGAAAACACTTTCTTATAATTAGAAGTTCGTCTTGACTTTTAAAATATGTGCTCTGCATTTTCTGGCATTTAGAATAATTTACGTAAATTTGTGTTAAATTTGTTTATGGGCCATTTGCTTTTCTCAGTGTACGTAACTCATACATAAGTTAATTTTATTGCAGTTTGTATTTGCGGGTTTTTACCTAAAAATTAACTTTGGCTTAACATCTTTTAAATTGCTTTTATGACAGACCGAGCCTGTCTGTGGCGGACTCGAACGCTACCTAAAGTAGATAATCCTGTGGGTTTTGTTGTGGCTTTCGTTTTTACCTGTTGTTGGTCAGGTGTTGCTCGCCTGCTCTCATATATAAATGGATATAAAGGGGAGTCGCAATATTGTGTATTACCTCATTGTTGGTCGAGACTTGGCCGAGAATGCTGCAGTTGGTTTTATTATTATTATTATTGAGCCTGGGACTGGTGGCCACCAACGATGATGGCTGCAATGAGATGGTCTGCGGTTCGGTGGTGTCCAAGTGTCTGCTCACCCAGAGCTGCCAGTGTAAGCTGAACGATTGCCACTGTTGCAAGGATTGCCTGAATTGCCTGGGCGAATTGTACACTGAGTGCTGCGGCTGCTTGGACATGTGCCCCAAGCACAAGGATGCGCTAACTTCGCTGACACCACGCTCGGAGATTGGTGATGTTGAGGGTGTGCCTGAATTGTTTGACACCCTCACGGCTGAGGACGACGACGACCAATGGTCCACCATTCGGATACCAATGCGTCCCGGCTTCAAGCAGCGACTGGAAGGTGAATCCAACCAGCTCCTGTTGGCCAGGCATACAGCGAGCGAAAGTGTCAACTGTACGGTGATCTATGTGAACTCCTGCATCCGATCCAACAAGTGCAGGCAGCAGTGCGAGAGCATGGGTGCCAATAGCTATCGCTGGTTCCACGATGGCTGCTGCGAGTGTGTGGGTGCCCACTGTCTCAATTATGGCATTAACGAGAGTCGCTGCAGTGCCTGTCCGGAGGAACGGGATCTTCTTGACGCTGACACTGTCCCTGCCGATCCTGAACAGGATCTGGAGCGTTTATTCGGTCTTGAAGATGATGCAAACACTGATATGTGGGACTATGGCGAGGAGGACGACATGGATTAGACTCATCCCAAAATCCCCACACTGACTATAATTCAGTATAATCAACTGTAAATAGGTGAATAAGAAGAAGCGAAACAAAAAAATAAATTTCATTAGTACATAATGTAGTTTAATACATAAGATATTTCTATATATACAAACATAATAAAATATTGTTATTATTTACACATACATAAATATTGGTAACAAGCGATCCTTCTACCAAAAAGGCTTAAGACCTGTTGTTTTTTACACAGTTGCAGAAACTTATACACAAAAGTTGAGTTTTTGAGAAAAAATATATATGCAGCGACTTAAGAGGAACAATTAACTAAGCTGGATTACTAGAAACCTCATTCAAGGACTGCTAAGATAACATATCTTGGCTACGCAGACCCTCCTCTTATCAGCTGGTATTAATTTGGTAGGCCCAAGTGGAACGTTCTCACTTGGGAACTTGGGAGTCAGATCGAATAGAAACTCTTTTCTGCAGTGCTCTTTATTGAATAATAAATTAATTGATACGTGTTGGCGAATGATGATGGTTAGAAATTTAAAGATACTAAACTTGGCACGAGCAAAGCCGCTTAATACTGACCTATACAAGTTGTGTGTCTGCACGGAGATATTGTGACGCCTGCTAATAGTTAATACTATGTATGTATGTATGTATGTATGTATGTAGTATAGGGAACGGCGAAACTAACTGCGACGTGTACTCAATGCGCATATGCTGGCTGCTATCGAGCACGTCATCGCCTGCTGCTATCGTTGTCATCATCATAATCAGCTTGAGCGTACTTGTGTTGTAGGTTGGCTGCTATGTGTGGGGTATATGTCTGTCTGTCTGTCTGTCTGTCTGTCTGTCTATCATCTGGTTCCAGGTGAAAGAAACAACAGCTGAATTAGTTTCCAATGCCTGAGCCACATACATAGATATCAGTTCTGGCCAAACGGTGTCAGCGAGTGCATCCCAGTCGCGGCTCGGATTTTAAGTTTCTTTTTTTTAGTTTTGTTTTTGTTGGTTATGTTTTGCAAATTGGCTCCAGATCGTTAATCTCTCGCTGCTGTGCATGGTTTTTTCACGTATGGATATGGCTAACATATATATACATATATAAATATTGAATTGAAATCAAATGAATGGCAATGATTTTCAAATTAAGATTGTTTTGCTCGTTAAATACTCGAATACCTTTCGGGTGTCAATATACCCTGAAATTGATCTGCAACTGTAACTGTAAAAGTTTTAAATATTTTTTTTTTGTTTGTGATTTGTTTTGATTTTATTTTTCGGTGTTTTGTATCGTCAGGATGCTGGGTGGAGTGGGAGCTCGACGCAGAAGAGGCTCATCACCGATGGCACGCTTAACAAATGCGAATATCTTTAGTTTGGATGACAACATTGCCATCATTGGAGATGGCGTCACCAGATGTGGTGCACCACCTAATCCTCAGGCGTTCAATAAGCGCACCCGAACCGCTACCGCCGTTGCCAGCGCCACAGTTAGTGGGCAAATGGAAAATGTTGCGCCAGCTCAAATCCGTCTGAAGTTGGGTGATATTATGTAAGTATTATTATACCAAATATGCAAACATATGTATATAGCAAAGAATATGAGGTAAATCCAATAATTTGATTGCCTTGATTTTAGTCGAAAATATCTTTGTTCTTCAACTAAAAACTATTTTCGAAAATGCTTATATTTTCGAGTTTTTCTTTTTTTATACATTAATGTTTTGTTTTTATAATCGAAACAAACATATGTTTTTTTTAATACGAAAACAGCTTTAGTAAAAAAAAGGAAAGTATTGAAATGAGCATTTATTTTCAAGTTGGTTGAATAATCCTCGAGTTGATAATAATATGTAATTATATATATTTATGTGATGTGTAATCCTACACATTTTGCAAATCCCGCCATAAATATGAGCTGTATGCGTATGCGTTAGCTTCCTGGTTTTGCTACCAGATGGCGCCTTAACATTAGCATCCCTGGACAAAAGCTGGTAAATAAATCAATATGGCGAATGAAAGCATAATTGCTTGCCAGCTGTCAATATAGGTTTTTTATTTTTTATTTTTGAGGGGGGGGGGGGGTCAATTTGTTTTGCTAGGGTGCTGAGAGCCCAAAAATTGTGCACTGCTGTTTTGGGGGATGAAAGCGTTGCGGCCGAGAGAGAAAGCTTAAAGCTCCCCATTGAATGCCCTCTGTGTGCAATAGAATAGGCACCATCGAACATCTCTATTTTCGGCAAGAGATATATACTGTATATATACATCTCTCTCTTGTGCCTACCGTCTCTGCAAAGACACTGACTCGGCCACATGTGCAGTTTATTCGCGGCGGCAGTGCCTGCAAGTTCAACTTGAGCTTGAGCTTTTTTGTTTTCACTCTAAAGCGCAGGACTGTCTGGTTAGCTGGTTGGTTGGCTGCTTGTGCTTGTGCTTGTACGTGTAGTTGTAGTGTGTAATGTGTAAAGTGTAATACAAAGTCTTTCATCGACTTGCGTTTGTTAAGTTTTTCGTCCAACTGGTGAGACAAAGTCGGTAACTGGTCCAACCGAGCGGTTTTTACTGTGTGTGTTTTTTTCTTTTTGTGTGTGTATTTTAAATATCTACACATAATTTCTAACATGCGATGAACGATGAGAATGTGAAAAAAACGTTGCTTTTACCTGCTTAATTCGCCAAGTGATAATATTTTGGCCCTATTCGCCCTAATTGGGGAGCCTGAAAAACTCGACATTTCGAAGTTTTGTGTGTGGTGGCATATATACGTACCCAAAAAAAAAAATCGGGTCGAGTGGTGAAAATAAATTTACAAACCTTCCTACCGAATTATTGCGAAATTTTTGTGAGTGTTTGTGTGTGTGTGTGTGTGTGTGTGTGTGTGTGTGTGTGTGTGTGTGTGTGTGTGTGAGCATGAGAACCCAAGGAATGGATTTGAAGTGAAACGAACGCTTCGAAATGTGAATTAAAGGAAAACCATGCATCAAATAATATTTGTTCGCCGCTCATTAGTTGCCCAGAAAAAATTAAAAAGAAAAAAAAAACAGTCGCAGCAGCACCTGCTCTCCTGACGAACGGACGAACGGACGAGCGGACGAACGGGTTAATGTTAGTCTTCCACATGTTTTGTCGCGCTTCGCTGGTGTAGCTTGGTGTGGTTGTTGTAATTGTTGAGTTGTCGCTTACATTTGCAGTTAACTAGCCCCAATCCATATACATATACATGTACATATACATAGAAATGTACATATACATAGAAATGTACATATACATAGAAATGTACATATACATTTACATATACATATACAT